>JAOWCC010001210.1:38454947-38797852 GCA_030867875.1 Actinernus sp. WN-2022
TGCAACTTCATTTGAAGACATGATGGTGAATCGAATCATTGTAATCGCTTCCTCTCCGATCAAGTGTCTTTTGTTTTCTCCATTGTTTTTCATCCCTGTTCATTGATCTTATGTGAAGCCCACCTATCCACAGCCTGGAATAGCTCTATTTCTCTAATATTTAGAGTGTCTCTTTCAAGAACTTCGCAGAGAATCTCTTGCGTGACTTCTAGAAACGGCTCACAGGTCACGGCTCGTTGGGTCTCGCAATCGACAATCTTCCAGCAGAGTTCTTTCAGCTTTTCGTCTTCTAGTTTGTCCACCTGTGGTAGAACAGTGAACACATCCTCTGGTCCCAGCTCTTTCTCAAGATATTGTGTGCATTTCTTAACCAGTGAAGGAACAAAATACTTATTGGCGACGTACAAAACCTCCATAACATGACTTCCGGTCAACTGCACTTCATCGTAGTACATGTAGCGAAACAGTTCCAGTAATCCTTCAGCGGTACAGTCTGGTAGGTCGATAGTACGTCCAGTCTCGGCCAGTTCACCGTAGAACATGGCCTCGAATACAGGACTACTGATAGCCAGTACGTACTTATGGGCAGGAACGGTGACCGTGTCGCCTTTGGAGTCGACAACCGAGAACTGTACATCACTGTACATGCTGTTGTTGTACATGTACTGGTTACGTTCCTTGATAGTGGAACGGGTTGTTTGCCATTTGGTAATTTCCATTCCACCTTTGGCTCTCCGATTTTAACCTTATTTTGCTTTTATATTAGGAGGGTTCTGAAAATATCCGTATGAAGTAAGCCGTACAAATATTGCAACTAAGCACTTTGAGGAGCACCAATGACCGCAATGCATGCTAGTAATTAATTGCTTCGAATTCAACCTCGTTACCAGGGTCCTCTGCGTATCCAACATGGGAATGTAGTTGCCCCTGATTGAGTACAGTTTTAATGAATAAAATTAGTTTCTTGTCCAACATGACGTTATGTCCACTGCTTAGACTTTGAACAGTCTCTATTAGTGGCGGAGCGAAACATCCTCTCCCCTTCTCCCGTTAATTGAAAGTTCACTCATTCCCAATCTTCGCTCGGACAAAATTTACAACGAGCAAGAAAAATTTATACGAGGCTCCGCCCCGAGGTCCAAACCCTTACCTTTTATATACCATTTTGGACAGAAAAGGTAACCCTTTCATATACCTTTTACTAAACTTTTACACTTAATTGAGTAAACCCTTAAAATACTTGGATGAATCAGCCGTAAGGTGCGTCTGTTCGAGATATTTTGAAAGGCCCTTTTAAATCGCTAAATGACAGTTTTCCCTACCCTTTTCTATACTTCAACTCGTGAAATCTCTACTCTTTTATATACCTGCAGCCTGAAAAGGTACCCTTTTCGGGCGGAGCCTCTCCGTATAGTCACCCCTGATCACGAAAATAAGATTGCTTTAACAATTTAAGTAATGATCCAGATAAGAACTGTAGTGTTCCACGGCAAGGAATGTTAAAAGGTATTAATTTTCTATTATTCTCTCTCGTAATTTCATTGGTTAATACTTATAAATTCAATAGAAACCCATCGAAGTAATGCATTTTCATTCGATATCTTCTTGTGGTTTGAATTCATTTTTGATCAAACTATGGTTTAATTTCGAAGAATATCGCGTGTGGGGAAAGTTCACAAATTTGCGATTGAACAATATTTAGTTTTCTCTATATCCGATTGGCTGGATGGTGGCTTGCCTGAGTTTTCACAGAAAAAAGAGCCAATAGCATAAAAAACACTTTATTTTCGAGATGTAGTTTGGACTGTAGACACCTAAAGCACTAAGGCATATTCAAGCAAAATCGTATGTGAGGGAGGCTTAATTCCGCAGAACAATGGATTCTACTACAGTTCTTACCTGGACCATTACTTAATAGAATCGCGCCTTTAGAGATATTGTTTTTATTGAATAGGGGAGAAGATATTATGGGGAAATGTGGTCGCGTGATCTGCTTTGCTGAATATCCCCTTAATGGTAAACGATAATCAAGTTCTCTAAGGGTGAGTTTGAAATGAGTAATCAAATTATAATGGCTATACTATAGCTAACTTGTTTACTTGATGAAAACTCGTTACCCCATTTTAGAAGGAGTTTCCCCCTCAAATATTCATGTTCAACAGGTCACGTGATCACCCAAAATTCAAAAACTAGTTGAGGTTCTTTATCACGAAGTTCTATTGATGTACCAAGTTTCACATATTTTTGTCAAGGTTCTAGCTCAATCATGAAAATGAGTTTCTATTTTCGGCCTGACCCATAGTAGAAAGTATAAAAGCAAATACCGTAAGTATCTGTTACGAGGCATTAGTTGGTGATTAATTGTTACAAAGCATTTGGTTGTAATTGTTACGACTGAGGCATTAGTTCATTTAGTTGGTAATTGTTACGAAGCATTTGGTTAGTTGGTAATTGTTACAATGCATTTGGTGGTAATATTGTTACGAGGCATTAATAGTTGGTAATTGTTACGAAATATTTGGTTGTAATTGTTGCGAGGCATTTGGTTGTAATTGATGCATATAATTATTAACGACGTTTACGATAGCTCATTCAACGAGGACTGGCGCCAGCTTCAGATCAACAATACCGGATCACATTTCTTAATTGTAACTTTTATTCATTCTAGCAATTTTGATGTTAGCTTGATAGCACCTTTTTCCAGGCTAGATAAGGTCAAGACCAGATTCAGCTGAGATACGTTGAGCTATGTAGTCCTCTGCTCGTTCCCAGGTCAACGGCCCACTTTCGATATATGCTTCAGTTCACCTAGCCTGAATTTCGTTCCTCCGTCTGAATCCACCAGCCGATAATGCCGTCCAGTGACGTCACTACCCAAAATCGCGGTAGTGATTTTGATTGGTTCATATTTTATAATTTCGCATAATTATCATAAGTAACTCATTAGAGAAGACGGCAGGATTCACTTCTGTTTCTGTTTTGGACTTGCGATGGGTGATCGTTGAGCTTGTCTTTGGCAGAGAACTTGAATTCGTAAGGAAAACATCTGGAAATAGATTGAAAGTGTCTTGTAAAATAAGCGGCCGACTGTCCTGTAAACATGTACGTTTTATCGCGTCGCGTCCGCGGGGTTGTTGTTAATCGATTATTTGTTCACGCTCGCAGTAGTAAATACTGTCGCTACTCTCTTCAAGGAACTGTTCTTTCCCGTAAGAGTCTTCGTGTTTCTTCCCCGGGGGGGGGGGGGGGGACTCCCTTATGTGAGGGGTACATGGATGCTCGTCGTACCTTTTAGGGGTCAAAATCAGGAGTTTGGTACCACTTAGGGTATCCACCATCAAACACAGACATTTCTATGTAAAGCGGTACCTTTTAGGGGTCGGGTGTCAATTGAACAAAAAAGCTGTTATCAATTTACATTTTTATTATCTTTTAGGGGTCAAAATAAGCTTGAGCCACGCCCATTTTAGTACCTCTTAGGGGTCAAATCGAAAATGTCCGACGAGCATCCCTACCCCTTTTATATGGGAGTCACCCCCCGGGGTTTCTTCGTAAATTCTCCATTATCCTTCCATGTTTTTTTACTTTTCTGCTGCATGATTTACAAAGACTGAATGTCTCCTAGCTGTGTCGATTCGAACGGCAGATCGCGAGACCAAGATCAACGGAAGACAAAATCATGAAAATATAAACTGTTCCTTTGCCTCGAATAATATAACAATTTGTTGCTTCGAAAAGGTTTTCACAACATAAGAGGCACTTGAGAAGCAAATGGGATGCAGATTAGGTAAGGCTTTAATTTTGGCCGGCATAACCTCAAAACTATAAAAGTTCTCCGAAGGCGAGCGATGGCTTTGTTTTTGTGACCCGCCGTGACAGTTATATTTGCATAAATTAAATTGTTAATCCGCCTTGACGTAACTGGACGGCGTTATCGGCTAGTGGATTCAGACGTCTCTCTCGGGAGGAACGAACCAGAGGAGACTGCTGAAATTCAGGCTATAGTTCACCCTAACGAAAAAGATGGCGGCGTGTACTTTACCCAACCTCGTCCCCAGGGTCTTCTCGGTCAGATCCAAGATGGCGGGAGTTTGACCGAGAAGACCCTGGGTACGAGGTTGACTTTTACACACAATCCTTTGCGCGCGAGGATCTTTAAATCCGTTATAAAATCGCTATACAGAGGTTTTAAATCTTAAAATGAAGCCAGTACAAGTGCTGTTGCCAATATACTGTCATCGAAGTGAACAGAGGATGTCTACGTGTTATTTTGACTGTTTTAGGTTCGCAAGGGATTGTGGTCAAAAGTACAGGTGCCATCGTTTCGTCACACACACAGGTTTCATTGCGAGGCTCCGTGGTAGATTAAATGTAGCCATTATCTTATCGGAGAATAGAATAAATAAAATGAGGCATATATCGAAACTGGTCTAATGCATGGTCGCAGCGAACAAGAGGCAAGACGAGACATTAATACGCCTCGTCTAGACTAGTCCTCAAAGGTCACCATTTTCTGGGGCCGGGGGCATGCCCCCCGATCCCCCTAGTGACTGCGCTCTCAAGTCTTACCTCGTCTAAAATGTTGGTCTTGCTACTGCCCTGTACATAATGAATCACGCTCTCCTCAAAGTTCCTTCCGCCATTGTTATGTAAAGTGTACAACTGCCTGATAACGAGGCAAACGCAACGGTGCCTCAAGCGACGCTACGAGAGTCCAAGTACTGTATATAAATATGACACGATTGTACGGAGATTTGTTTTAAATTAAGATAATTCCATTGTTTGTTTTATATTCGATCAGCGGACGAGTCACCGATCGTCTCGTTTTCATGTGCACTTTACATGAAATATGTGCAAAATCTCGGAGGGAGCAGCGAGCTGGAGTATTTCAAGTCAAAGAGCCTAACCAACCGGCTTAGGTTGGCGAGCCCCTTTGTTACCTGCTGTAATGTAACAATTTTGTACAATTAAAACACGAATAAAACACCTCTGTTTGGCTGCATATACGCTTTCACTAAGGCCTGAACTTAGTAATAGTATATTATTACTTCTAACATTCATTAATAATTCATAAGGGTACTAGCCAATCGTGTGCTGAATGACACCACATGATGGCCTCTTTATACCCCAGTATATACGGTGATTAATAAAACAGAATCTAGCCTCCTCCGCAGGCATCTCTAATTTTCGAAAAAATCAGATTTTAAAAATCGTGAATTGGGATACCTGTGACTCCGGGAGAGAAGAGGAGGACTGAGGAGGGGAGGACAGAGAAAAAGAAGAAAGAGATATCTTCCCTTCTCCCTCTCTTTTCTTCACCTGCCACAGGGAGCCCATAATTTGATTTCTTCAAAAAATAGAGATGCCTGCGGAGGAGGCTAAACAGAATCTTTATCAATGATATAAAGACACTGATGTTTTGTCAGTCAGTGCTTGCTCCTTAACTGACAGTTGAGGTAAAATGCAAAGGCTACCGAGATGCGACCGGACCATCAATGTGGAACAATTATTTTGCTCCGTAATCTAACTGCGCATGTCAGGACGCAAGCTATAAACAAGAAATTTCATCGATTTCTCAAAAAATATTATCTTTTAGAAGAAACATTTTACAAGTCAGTTATAAAATGAATGGCCGTGTTATGGCGAATCGGAGATATAACACGGCCACTCATTTTATAACTATCACTTCTAAAGCTCATTAATATTCAATTAGTGCGAGAGCCAATCCGTACGATAGATTATACCACGTGATGACCTCTATAAACGACAATACAAAACTCTTGATTATTGAACTGGAATACTTACAACACTAGGTTATTCAACTGTCCAAACACTTATTCAATTAGTGCGAGAGCCAATCCATACGATAGATTATACCACGTGATGACCTCTATAAACGACAATACAAAACTCTTGATTATTGAACTGGAATACTTGCAACACTAGGTTATTCAACTGTCCAAACACTTATTGAACTACATTACGCCACCATACTATAAGTATTCCAGTTGAATAACCTAGTGGAGTGGAGGGCGAGTTAACGATCAACTTATTAACTGACGACCGTTGAATGATCTGAGTGAAAGGGACGCGCTCGATCGGGAAACTCGCCAAGCATGAATATGAAGGAGTCGGAAACAAGCAAATTACGACAAAAGATAAGTACATTAATTCGTTAGCTCATTGACAATAACTTTTACGGGAAAATCATGATATTTTGAATAGTATTCTAAGCTTACCAATATTCATTCATTGACAACTAACTCGCAATCGGATCGAATAAAAACGTGATAATTTTGTCTTAGAGCCCTTGTGTTAACTATTCTAGACTTTGCATGCTTTAATTAAACCAAAGTGCCCACGATCCGATCCAGCGGTGTTTCACCTGGTCTGAGATGTGAAAGATCCTCAAATATTATAGAAATGGTCCATCCACAGGCAGCCCAAGCTCAAGTTACGAAAATATAACTTTACAAGTGTTGTTAGTTATAAGGGTTTGTATGGGAGCGTGACGAACTCCGTTTACTAGCCAGATATACTGTAAAATGTTTGAATAAAAATGACTTACCTTGTCACTGTGATGTCCTCTGTCATGTTTATCTCCTTGTTGGGTGGTTTTAAGCTGATTTCCGCCGGATTTTCTTTTCGGAGCCCCTTTACTTCTCCCTAAATGGAGAGAAGGCTGCACACTCGATCTTGACAACGCTCGCCATCCGGAGCGATAAATCCCACTTCAAAATCATTCAGAGTTCACAAAACCTCTACGAATTCCCGGCCCAAAGGTTGTTCCTTCCACAGAATGCCACTGTTAATCCATTCCTGTATTATCAAGCACACGCGACTACATTTTCTTTCTCGAACTCCATCCATTTTAACGTCAAGAATCCTTCACGATACCAGATAAAGTTGAAAAGCTGGCTGAGCAGCCTAGCCTTCTCAGCAGATGTAACTCTTTCATAAAAACTACCTACTGGCCAGAGTGCCCTTGTATGAATTTGACTCGCGGTTATTGTCTCAGTAGCCAATCCAAATGACACCGGGTCATGTTTACGGAAATGAAAAAAATCAACTGGTCAGTTCGCTGCGACTGACATCAGTTGATTTTTTTCCATTGGGATTTATCGCTCCGGATGACGAGCGTTATCAAGATCGAGTGTGCAGCCTTCTCTCTTTTTAGGGAGAAGGGGCTCCGAAAAGAAAATCCGGCTGAAATCAGCTTAAAACCACTCAACAAGGAGAGAAACATGACAGAAGACATCACAGTGGCCAGGTAAGTCATTTTTATTCAAAAAAATTACAGTATTTCTGGCTAGTAAACGGAGTTCGCTACGCTCCCATACAAACCCTTATAAAGTTATATTTTCGTAACTCGAGCTTGGGCTGCCTGTGGTCCATCAATTTAAAAGTAGAAAGGTGGAAATAAAGTAAGAGAATACAGAATCACTGCTTGATTTTGTCAAGCCATAACTGATAACTAACCGATAATATAATTGCTTCATACAGAACTCTTAATTCCCTTGTGTTGTAGAGCCAAGCAAGAGGAATCTAAGAATATAATAAGTCGCGCAAGGTTTTACTCGAATATTCGGACGTTTTCATCGAGTCGATCGGTCATATGAATGTATAGTGATCGATAGCGTAGAAGTACTCTGATACAGCAGCGACCTTGACGTTTACCGTAAGTCAAAAAGGAGCTAGGTAACACAAGGAGTTACCGAGCCTAGCACTAGCCCTTGGTCATCGCCTAAAACAGACACAACTGCGTTTCTATATTGACTTCAGAAAGCTAAATCTAGTTACACAATGCGAAGCACATACCATTCCCAGAACGGACGACTAGATCCACTTAACGGAGCGGTTACTGGCAGATTCCTGTTGATCCAGAGGATAAGCCTGAGACTGCTTTCGCTACACCAGCCGGCTTCTGTCAGTTCGTACGAGCGTTTGACGTTCGGTCTAAACTCCGCCGACAGTTCACTTTCCAGAGAATGATTGAAATCGTATATCGAGCCTGAATCTTGTTAAATGTCTTTGCTACCCGACGACGTCACCATCCACTCGAAGAATTTAGAACAATCGCGATACGACGACTACGGACTACGTAGCGGTCGGCTAGAGTACTGGGCCGAGTACGCAACGAATGGCGCGAAACAGAAGTCTTATGTGTCCAGAGAGCATTATTTACGAGTTAGAGTTTCAAAGTGTACGTTCGCATGATACCAAAAGGCCGATTAGCTAGGTGGATTATGGATCTCCAAGAATTTCAGTTTACAACAATTCACATGCCTGGTAAAAACCATAGTAATGCAGACACTTTATATGTAGACTTGACATTTCTTGGTTTGAACCACCGTATTTCGAACGGGATAAATTGTATATATGTGTTACAGGTAAAAGTTATGTTCAGATAATTTTTGTCAACCTAGGTAAAAAAAAAAATCCAACCTGGGTAATTTTTTTTGACCTGGCATTGTTTTGACCTAGTTCATTTTTGTGTACTAATCTTATAAATTCACCCTCCCCCTCTGCTTTCCTTCCTCTACCCTTATCACGTCTTCCCCTATCCCTCTCCCTTACATCTCCTTACAGTGTTACATTGTACCCATATGTGTTACATTGTACCCATACTACTGGTAATTACCATATTTATTTAAGGTCAACTGTCCTTGCTGGTACTTGAACCGGAAGCCATCGGTTCTGCTGGTCAGAGCCTCAACCACTGTGCCACTGAGTCATCGATGTGAAACACTATATGCATTGCTGCCGCAGCGAGTGAGCCTGAAGCGAGAAAAGCAGCAGTAGTAATTTGTGTAGTGTAGCCGTTATTTTGGCGCATTGCCAGAGCAGTGCATTGTGG
Source organism: Actinernus sp. WN-2022 (assembly GCA_030867875.1). Taxonomy (NCBI): domain Eukaryota; kingdom Metazoa; phylum Cnidaria; class Anthozoa; order Actiniaria; family Actinernidae; genus Actinernus; species Actinernus sp. WN-2022. The sequence continues at coordinate 38,463,805 of JAOWCC010001210.1, forward strand.
TCGTGCGCAAGGACACAGAAACGATTAGCCTGCTTTCAGGCGGAAGATGCTGTTTTTTCGCGCAGCAAACGGATCATCGAAGCGGCCGCCATATTGGCCGAGCGTGATTGAGACCTGGGATCGAGAAACGATATGCACGGTCTTCCGTACATGGCTTTCTTTTCGTCTGGGAGCATGATCATCAAGTTACAAAACATTTTTTTGTGAGTTAGTAAACTTCGCAACAAAACACGAGACTAATAAGGAGTACTGAATTACTGTGGTAAAAATACAAACGAAGGCGATCACAATTTATTGACACTCGCTGTAAGGTGGCAAAAACAACAGATTATAAGTACGATTAAGGCCTAGGGTCACATTCACGTGAAAATGAAAAATATAAGCAGTGGTGGATATTTACCGCCGGGCCGCGGAATATATATCACACAAGTGAATAGCCAGCACCAGATAGTTATTTTATTTCCTGTCCATTGGCAAAAACTCGCGCGAGGTAATCGCTGCTTCACTCGGAGAAGGAAGGATATTTACCTCCGGAGTAGCCAACCAGAGCGCGCGAAAAGCACTATTCAATTCACTCTTTTCACCTGGTGGCCATCTTGGATTCAAAGCGAGGCAATCCTTTGTTTTTGCCAGATTAGCCTCGTAGTGAGGAATAGTCCATACGAGGCTAATCTATAATAAGTGATGTCGGTGATGACATCACATATTAGCGTATTGGAAATCTAAACCTTTATATCTCCCAGACGCAACACTCAAATCAAGAAATATTCTACCGTTGGACTATCCACTTCATGTACAATCGATATCAAAGATAACTGGCTAGGGCTTATATGCACTTTATGGTCTCTTGATCGAAACTCCGAAGCTATATTGCGAATTTTAACAAAATGTTATAGCTTTTAAGATTTTTGCTTGATTCTGCTCAACTCACTAATTTTCACAAATAAACAGTACAAACTTTATTGATACAACTGATAATGTCAAAATCGTGACCCAATCACATGTACTAATGACATATTGTGACGTAAGTCATCCCCACTTTTTGACATTCTGAGTCACAGTTACTAGTACTCGAAATCTAGTCGAACGATTGTTTTCAAACAACTGGAAACTGTTCAAACTTATGACACATATACACAGTGCAAATTTTATAAAATGAAAATCCTTTGGGCGAAAGTTGGCGAAAAAAAATGGGCTCAGAACTTTCTCACTTTACGTACTTTGTCAAAGTTGAAAGGACCGTAGCTTTCTGCCAATAGAATTGAGTGATTAGAATCCAAGCTGGTTAAAAGTATTTCCCAAAGTTTACTGAATATTGATACCAAATTAAATTGTGCTAGCAAAAACAGAAATAAAATGTGGTGAATAGTCCTTTGGAGTAGAAAGTCGAAAAATGGCAAAAAAATCTCAGAATCTACATATTTCAGGTTAAAAATAAAACCTCTCCAGAGAATTTTGTAATTTATTTTAAAGGGATACCCGAGTGAAAAACACATTGGGGCTCAAAATAATCTTCAACATGTTCTTTGTTCAGAAAATGTATTAAAATTTGATCAAACGTTTTTAGTATTAAGAACGAGCACCTCAAAGTTGGCCCCGCGAAGACATGGGCGCCGCCATCTTTGTTTGCATTTACGGAAGTGACGTCACTTCGTCCCACCAGCGTATCGCGGCTACTTGTCTTTGTATGATTTTCACACGCTCGGAATTAAAGTGGATATATTTTCATCGAGATTGCAGAGGAATTCTTACAGAAACCGGAATTATGATGAAGACGACATTATGAGAAAAGTTCAGAAGACTGGGAGGAGGAAGAAAAGCATTGGGAAGGAGAGAAATTATCAGACGAACAACAAGGTCTCGTAACTGCCATTTAATAACAGCAAAACAACATGGCTTAAAAGACTCGAGTGACTTCTGAATAAGTATAAGAACTACAACGTATGTGTGGTACAGTTAAGGCGTTTATCATCCTAAAAACACCTAATAAGTGAGAGAGTGAGAACGCTGGTGGGACGAAGTGACGTCACTTCCGTAAATGCAAACAAAGATGGCGGCGCCCATGTCTTCGTGGGGCCAACTTTGAGGTGCTCGTTCTTAATACTAAAAACGTTTGATCAAATTTTAATACATTTTCTGAACAAAGAACATGTTGAAGATTCTTTTGAGCCCCAATGTGTTTTTCACTCGGGTATCCCTTTAAGCATTAAGTAATGGTCCAGATAAGAACTGTAGTGTCTACGGCAAGGAATGTTAAAAGGTGTTAATTTTCTATTATTCTTTCTCGTAATTTCATTGGTTGATACTTATAAATTCAATAGAAACCCATCGAAATAATGCATTTTCATTCGATATTTTTTTGTGGTTTGAATTTATTTTTGATCAAACTAACTATGGTTTAATTTCGAAGAATATCGTATGTGGGGAAAGTTCTCAAATTTGCGATTGAAAAATCCTTTGTTTTCTCTGTATCCGATTGGCTGGATGGTGGCTTCTCTGCGTTTTCACAGAAAAAAGAGCCAATAGCATAAAAAATACTTTATTTTCGAGATGTAGTTTGGACTGTAGATACCTCCTAAAGCACTTAAGGCATATTCAAGCAAAATCGTATGTGGGGGAGGCTCATTGCCGCAGAACAATGGATTCCACTACAGTTCTTATCTGGACCATTACTTAAATTATATCTTTCATAAGAATAATACACCAAATTCTACTCTGAAAAATGTCTACAATTGATGATATGATTTTTCAGATAGAACTACATCAGTACAGAGAGCGGCCACGGCTAACTAACGGAATATGCACGTGCATTCAAAAGTGGAAAAATTATCATAATGACCAGGAGGTACAATGTACAATGCACAACCAGTTTCTGGAGAAGTGTATATCGTACGACCTCCTTATAAGAAAGTACAATAGGCCGCCATATGTACGTGTAAAGGGTCAAAAAAGTACGTGAAGGAGGTCACCGATGTACGTACAGGAGACTCGTCCCAGCTTTCGATTGACCGTGAGTTTTCCAAAATGGCATAGGAAAGCGGCCATGAATCTTTTCGAGTCCCACTCGTTTAATAAGCCATTTTGAAACTTTCAGCCTCACAAACTAAGTAAAGACTTAATCGGATAGGTAACTAGTTCCTGTAAAACTAGTGTTGGACTTCGTCGGCGGGGAAGATAGACACTGGTATGATCAACTAAAGTCGATTGAGGTATGCTAGAGCAAAAGAGGGAATTGTGGGCGGGAAAACGGTTTATATAGTGTTGAGTGCATGATTACCGCTGAGGAAACATGTACTCGGATCAATTGGAATAAAAAAAATTGCGCCAATAATATATAGGAATGCTAATAGTTGTAATAGGAAGTGTTGACGAGTAAACTAAGGAAACATGCTGATCTAAGTATGAGTGAATATGTGAATTCTGAAATTGAATGAACGAAAAGCGTTCATTAATACCGTGAGGTGCCAAAGCGACTAATTTGAAAATAATGTTCTATTAGATCGATTCCACTTGCTAGATGCTAGAACTAACAGCAAGGATCTCGCCAAACCTGTAGTTCGTCACTTTAACCTTCCTGGTCATTGTATTAATCACATCACCGTATACGGCATTTCTCTTCATCAAGGTACTACCGACACCCGTAAACGCAAAGAACAGAAAACTTGAAATTTGTAGATTTTGAGTTTTTGCCATTTTTCGACTTTTTTTACTTTCTCAAAAGTAATACCGGTATTCACGACTTTCTTTTCTGCGGTTCATTGCTAACGCAATTTTATATTTGGCATCAAGATTGAGTAAGCTTTGGGAAATACATTTAATCAGTGTGGATTCTGTCACTTCTATTGACAGAAAGCTAACGGTCCTTTCAACTTTGACGACGTTAGTACGGTGAGAAATTCTCAAATTTTCGCGAACTCCGGCCCAAGGGATTTGCTCTGTGTATGTGTGTCATAAGTTTCAACACTTTCTAGTTGTTTAAACAAAATTTGTTCAACTGGATTTCGAGTAATGGCACAAACTGTCAAAAAAAGTTGGGTTGACCTACGTTTCGGATTTTGACATTAGCAGTTGTATCAATAACTTGTGTACTGTATGTTTGTGAAAATGTGAGCAGAATCAGGCAAACATATTGAAAGTTCAAGGTTCAAGGTTCAAGTTCTTTATTTTCCAAATAATCATTACATTTAGATCATGCGATAAAAAAAATATTTGCTAATGTGGAGGAGCACAAGCATAAAACCACGAAGGTTACCAAAGTTGCTTATGCAGCTAGTACTGAACTTATTTAAATGAAAAGATATATAAGACAAATATAGGATATAGGATATATAAAAAGTGAATGTAGATAGTGCAATAGAGCTAGTATAAGAGTTTGTGTAAACTAGACTGAAATAGAAATAAATGTATTAAAAGAATATAGGATTAAAGTAATAGAGTTTAGGTTAAGTATAGCTACATGTGTACGTGAAAGGAAAAAGACAGTAAATAGCGCAAACGACAGAAATTTATCATTAATACTCAGAAAGAAGATCTAAAATATGAGAATTTGTTTAAATTTCCAATGTGGCTTCGGAGCAAAAGGCTTTACTGGACGGCAAAACAAACGTTGTTTATTTAGGAAAATCGTCAATTGATTGTAGGTGGAAATAGCATTTACAAACAGGTTTTGCTAATACCAATACCGAAATACAAGTGCCTTAAAAAATAAATGAAGTCAGATTTTTTTGCCTTCTGGAGAGTACAACCACGTGATTGCATTCCCGCAAAAGGCCCTTGGTTTTATTGTATTCTTTGTTAAAATTATTAGATTCTCTAGTATTGCGTTTTTGGTCTGTTTATTTGTTAAGTAAAAATCAACAAAATGTGGTGGTAATAATTTGTATGTAGTTCAAACATTAATGAACAAAAGTGGTGTGTTTCGTCAGGAGTAGCCTGATTTTCAGACGGTAGGAGGTCGTCCGCTCACTTCCTCCCCTTTCCCCGTCTGATGGACTTCACAAACTTTCATGTTCCTGACGTCATCAACCTTTGTTTTTACAATAAACCAATACGAACACCCGTAAGAATTGAAGCGTTTTGTGTAGAACAGTCGTGCAGTAGCGGCTTTTACTAGTTAGAATCTATCAGCTTTTATGCACTGAATAAAAAAAACATTCTACAGCTTCAAACTTCTGTTTTAAACAGAAGACGAGTTGCCATTCTCAGAATTCTCAGAATGGTATCCTGTTTGAGCTGCTGTGGTTATTTGGAGAGCAGGAACTTTTTAAACGGAAGTTTGCGTGCAGTATTTGCAGGACAGTGTATGAGAATGCATACAAGAAATATCAGCCTCAATTCCATGCCGTAAAGTTTATTACTGTGATCTCAGAACTTTTACGCTTTTACTTTTATTTTTAAAACGTTTTGAAGCTTGATATGTATGCCGATTAGTTACACAAGACCCTAAAGGTGTCCTAGTGTAGTTTTTTGGGTATCAGAGATTGTTTTAACCGGACTTTTTGTGCAAAGTTTAGATGCCATTGAATTGCCGTACATAAACTTACGGTTCTGAAAACAAAAATATTCACCCAAGTGCCATGAAGCTTTTTCCATAACATACTCAGTATGTGTGTTCACTCCTGCAGAAAAATCATAATATTTCATGAAAGATTTGGTCTTCTAAAAGCCAAAAACGTTTGTTTCAGATGTACTAAATGCACGAGTTTATAATCGGAGGAAGATTAGTGATTTACCAAAGCCCGTACGTAGATTCCCAAACACATCGTTTCGATGAATGAACGATTCCAATGCTTTCTTCTGCTCTGAATACAGCTTCGAAATGCTGAAAACTTGACAATTTCGGTCGACACACTGCTCAAGTTCTTCCCCAACGTCATTTAGAAAAATATGCGAGCACATTCCTTAAATTCCAGACTTTGCCAAAAGTGTAAAGTTATAATGTACTTCAACTAACGCACAAGGCAATGAATTGTTCAAATTGGCCAAGCTATATTAGATTAGAGAAACATACCCAAGGAGGTTAGATCACAGTTGCTGACACAGGCTAAAGACAGACTATTATAATTCATGATATGGTAGTCTGTAAATTTATTAATTATTATTTTATTAATGATATATATGTATATATACTTAGACTTCAACTTTAAATTTGTAGGTACATGTATATTTATATAACTAGTTTAGTTTCATAAACAACCTATATTAATGTAAATTTTAAATTATATCAGCATTTCTATATAACATAATAACACAAGTACTGTATATTATTTTAACTCTTAACAAATATATATTGTAAATATTTTTAATTAGCTCTCAACAAATAAATTGTAATATATTTAACTCTAGACGGATGAAGAGCCATTCATGGAAATGCTGTCTAATAAACCTTTATTATTATTATTATTATTATTATTATTAAAGTTCGCTTTGATTGGTTGAAATTATGACGTCAGGAGCATGAAAGTCTATGAATTCCATCAGCCGGGGAGGGGGAGGAAGTGAGCGGACGACCTCGTACCGTCTGAAAATCAGGCTACGTCAGGAGTGGCTTTTCAATTAAGTAATAATGGTTCGCGTAAGAACAGGAGCACTCAACGGCAAGGAATGCACAAAGGTGTTAATTTTTCTATTGTTGAAACTTGATATCTCATTGGTTATACACAAATAAACCTCCTAAAAATAGGAACGAACTCTGATTTCACAATTTTTTAAAGAAAATGATTGAAGCAGACAATCTGTAACTGTAAAAAGAGACAAAAGAACTCCTATTTGGGGAACATTGAAATATTTTATAATATCTCAGCTTTTGTTTTAAGTGTCTTTTATTGGCTGAATTTGTTTTGGAATCAAAAACATATACACAACGAGCGATTTCATACATTTAAATTGAGAACATTAATACCACTAGGCAAGAGATATATTTAGTATATAATTGAACCAGTTTCTATTTGGGATTAATGAAATCACATTCTTGGCCGTGGAACAATAGATCTTGCTTTTTGAGACTTTGAGACTTTATTAAGCTTAACAACAAATTTTACAAAAAATACACTAACCCGCAAGTAGCATAGCTAATCGAGGCGGGTTAAGTGGGAACAAAATAGCAATATATAATGTTGACAAGATAAATATAAATATATATATATAACAACAGTACATGTAATTGTAAGGAAAAGGAGAAATGTTTTTCGTAGATAAGTAAACATTCAGATAACTATATTGACAGAAACATAATACAAATTAGAGGTACGAGTTTAACAGTATTTACAGTTAAAATGCTTCAGGTATTTTTTTTTCAAGTTACTAATACAATGGAATACAGCAATCTATGACTAAAATTCAATTAATATAAATTGTGTTGATCAGATTTGTTATGGCATATTTTGAAGTAGAGTTGGAGCATCAACATATAAACCTTCATTTTGTAGCACTGCATGTAGTCTTTCTTTAATTTCTTTTTTGAAAGCTTTTTTTGTTAGATTTCTAATTTGAATTTGAATTTTATTCCACAATGTTACACCTATTCTAGAGAATGATTTATTTTGAATGGTTAGTCTTGAATATTGAGTGTATACGTTCTGACACACAGATGATCTAGTACTATATGAATGTGTATCACTTATATAAGAAAATAATTTACATAAATTAATAGGAGCCTTCTGAATAGCACTTGCTTTCCTATCAGAAAATAAAATAAATCTGAGGGCTCGTTTTTGTAGAATTAATAGCTTTGTTAGATATAATTTAGGGGCTTGGCCCCAGGCACTTAAGCCATAGTTAAGATATGGTTGTATTAAAGATCGATATAAAGTTAATAAGGTATCCTGGGGAACAAAATGTCTTAATTTAGCAATCAGGCCAACTGTTTTACTTATCTTATTACTAATAAAATTTATATGGAATTTCCATGAAAGATTACTATCAATTAACAATCCTAGGTATTTTACATAATCTTTACTTTCAAGAGGAACATAACTATTAAGTAAGTTACTATAAGCTTTAATGTTAAATTGGTAAGTAAGTTTTCTTTGGTAGGGATGAAAAATAACAAAGTTTGATTTTTTGAGATTCAAAGTTAGCTTATTTATAGTAAGCCAATCACATAATTTCTTTAATTCTTTATTTACAATTGATTCAAGAAATGTTTGATTTTTGTGAGCATATAGTAAGTTAGTATCGTCTACGAAAAGGAAAAAATTGAGTTTATCAGAGGCTTTATATATATATCGTTTATGAAAATTAGGAAGAGTAGAGGGCCAAGGACAGAGGGCCAAGGACAGAGCTGGGGAACACCATAATTATTATTCTCTTTATTAGAAATGTGAGATGATATTTGGGTTGTTTGGGTTCTACCGTGCAGGTAAGACTCAAACCAATCATACAATATACCTCTTACTCCATAATGATATAGTTTTTATATAATATACTGTGATTTACGGTATCAAAAGCCTTTTTTCAATCAATATACACAGCACAGGTGAACATTTTGTTATCCATATTTGTTTGTATTGTGTTTATTATATCTTAGATAGCATGTTGAGTTGAATGTTTTGTCCTAAAACTATATTGAGCATTATATAACAGCTCATTCTTTCTATGAAACATGCCAAACGATTATACATAAGTTTTTCAAAGATTCTGTTAAAAATGGACAGTAAAGATATTGGTCTATAGTTGTTAGGTTCCAATTCATCTTCAGATTTGAATATTGGTACTATTTTTGAGATATTTAGTTTAGATGGATATGTTCCAAGTTGTACAGAAGTGTTTAATATATTTGCTAATGGTGAACTAAGTATATGCCTTGACCATTTTCTTGACCATTTTAACATGGCAATTGGACAGGAATATAGACCATATGATTTATTGTTTGGTATCGACAAAATTTCACATTTCACTTCAGCCTTTGTTATAGGAGTAAAGAAAAATGAATCCTTTTGTCTGATATCACTTAAATAGTCTAAGGGTGCTTACTGTGATTTGGGACTTGGTTTGCTAGTTTCTGCCAATTGAAGCAAAATGTCGATCTGTTCATTATATTAGGTATCTTCGAAGGTTCATTAATAATCATGTTGTTTCGAGGATCTTTAAGAGCAGAAATAGGTTTTAAATTCTTCTTGTTGGTGTTTATTAAACTGTTTATTCCCTTCCAGGTTTTCTTAATATTATTCATATTATTTTCAAAATAGGAGTGAAAGTACAACTTTTTACTAATACGTATTAAATATGATATTCGGTTTCTGTAATATTTGTATTTATCATAATCACCAGATAGGAGAAGTTTATTTTTAACCCTTATGGATTTCCTAAGTCCATATGTTATCCATGGTTTATGAAATTGCTTACATTTGCGGTGTGATATAGTTTTAATAGGTGCAAATTTATTAATAAGTTTGTTTAGCCTCCTATAAAATGTAGAAAATATTTGATAAATATCACTATAATTACTATTTCCAAGACTATATTTGACAATTCAAGATTAAAATTTTCAGGCGAAAAATTTGAAAAGTCTCTCATTTTCTTCTTTATAGTTTTAGTTTTATCTTTAACAAATGAGGTTATGCAAAACTGAGAGAAATGGTCACTAATGTCAGAGACTATATTTCCACTAAAAATTACTTTTTCGGGATTATTAGTAAAGATGTTGTCAATAAGGGTGGCAGAATTTTGATATACTCTTGTGGGCTTATCAATTGTTGGAATAAAATAGCAGCTCTGTAAGGAAAGTAGAAAGTTGTGAGAAAAGTTACATGTTTCAGATATGAGAAGGTCAATGTTGAAGTCACCAAGAATATAGGTTGGTTTCCCACTGGAGCTATAGTTTTCCATAATATCACCAAAGTAGGACAAGAATGCCTCAGGGGAATTATGCTGTCTATAACACCGGCTCTGCCGACATACACCCTGATCAACGGCATCTCGAATTCACGGAAACCATGCACGAAAACCACGGAAACCAGTTTTGTAACCCATTTGTGGATTTATAATCACTGCTTATTACTATATTCAACTATTATCAAAACTCTAAACTTTACCCGAGGACGGTAGCATATGGTTACGAACTTTATCGATTCCAAGAATCAAAATATTCCTTTCGAGTGATTTTTCCCTGTTAATAAGGTTTCAAGTTTCAAGTTTCAAGTTTATTAACAAGTATCTATAAATACATATTTCTTAACACACCCGCAGATAGCTTAGCTAATCGAGGCGGGTAGTGCTATAATAGTTCTTATTTACATGGAAGATATTTTGTGATAACTATACAAATTTTACAATAATTAAACAAATTTACAATAACTATGCATAAATAAGTAGCAATAAATATATAAATATATAAATATATAAATATATAAATATATAAATATATAAATATATAAATATATAAATATATAAATATATAAATATATAAATATATAAATATATAAATATATAAATATATAAATATATAAATATATAAATATATAAATATATAAATATATAAATATATAAATATATAAATATATAAATATATAAATATATAAATATATAAATATATAAATATATAAATATATAAATATATAAATATATAAATATATAAATATATAAATATATAAATATATAAATATATAAATATATAAATATATAAATATATAAATATATAAATATATAAATATATAAATATATAAATATATAAATATATAAATATATAAATATATAAATATATAAATATATAAATATATAAATATATAAATATATAAATATATAAATATAAATAAATAAATATAGAAATAAAGAAATAAAGAAATAAAGAAATAAAGAAATAAAGAAATAAAGAAATAAAGAAATAAAGAAATAAAGAAATAAAGAAATAAAGAAATAAATAAATAAAGAAATAAAGAAATAAAGAAATAAAGAAATAAAGAAATAAATAAATAAATAAATAAATAAATAAATAAATAAATAAATAAATAAATAAATAAATAAATAAATAAATAAATAAATAAATAAATAAATAAATAAATAAATAAATAAATAAATAAATAAATAAATAAATAAATAAATAAATAAATAAATAAATAAATAAATAAATAAATAAATAAATAAATAAATAAATAAATAAATAAATAAATAAATAAATAAATAAATAAATAAATAAATAAATAAATAAATAAATAAATAAATAAATAAATAAATAAATAAATAAATAAATAAATAAATAAATAAATAAATAAATAAATAAATAAATAAATAAATAAATAAATAAATAAATAAATAAATAAATAAATAAATAAATAAATAAATAAATAAATAAATAAATAAATAAATAAATAAATAAATAAATAAATAAATAAATAAATAAATAAATAAATAAATAAATAAATAAATAAATAAATAAATAAATAAATAAATAAATAAATAAATAAATAAATAAATAAATAAATAAATAAATAAATAAATAAATAAATAAATAAATAAATAAATAAATAAATAAATAAATAAATAAATAAATAAATAAATAAATAAATAAATAAATAAATAAATAAATAAATAAATAAATAAATAAATAAATAAATAAATAAATAAATAAATAAATAAATAAATAAATAAATAAATAAATAAATAAATAAATAAATAAATAAATAAATAAATAAATAAATAAATAAATAAATAAATAAATAAATAAATAAATAAATAAATAAATAAATAAATAAATAAATAAATAAATAAATAAATAAATAAATAAATAAATAAATAAATAAATAAATAAATAAATAAATAAATAAATAAATAAATAAATAAATAAATAAATAAATAAATAAATAAATAAATAAATAAATAAATAAATAAATAAATAAATAAATAAATAAATAAATAAATAAATAAATAAATAAATAAATAAATAAATAAATAAATAAATAAATAAATAAATAAATAAATAAATAAATAAATAAATAAATAAATAAATAAATAAATAAATAAATAAATAAATAAATAAATAAATAAATAAATAAATAAATAAATAAATAAATAAATAAATAAATAAATGGGAAGATTTTTTGTTGTTATTGTTTTATTTTTGTTTTTATAATGATCATGACGTTAAGGACGTTTTAGAAACTTTTTCAATTAATACCGTGACATCAACATAGGTCTCCTCCTGTTTCAAAACTTGTAAAAGAGTTCTATGGATATTTGCCTTAAATAATGTTTTAGACTGTTTTCTCCGTAAGTGATCAGGAATCCCATTCCATATTTTTACACCAATGCGAGAGAAGGATTCACTTTGATGTTTAGTTCTTGAATATTTGAAATAGAATTTTCCTGTTGTTGATGATCTAGTATTATAGGAATGTACGGAGCTTACACGGTTAAATAAATTTATTATGTTAGGAGGAGCAGTGTTATTGTTAATTTCATACATTAGGACTGAAAGTGTTTTATAATATAACATATTAATTGGAAGGAGATTAGAGGCTAAAAATAATGGTATAGCATGTTCTCTATTTGTCGCATAATACATAAGTCGTAAGACACGTTTTTGTAGAAGTAGGATTTTATTGAGGTGAGTTTGGGCTGCCTGACCCCAGATTGCTAAACCATAGGATATGTAAGGATAAATAAGTGAACGGTAAATATTCAGAAGAGTGGAGAGAGGGACAAAATGCCTTAATCTAGAGATTATACCTATCGTTTTACTAATTTTTAAAGTAATATAGTCTATGTGTGTCTTCCAAGAAAGATTAGAATCTATTAGAACACCAAGGTATTTTATGTAGTTCTTTTGTTCAAGGGGTATAGGATGGCCAGATTTATGATCAAAGACTTTAATGTTAGGTTTATGGTCTAGTCTCTTTTGATACGGGTGGAATATGACAAAATGTGATTTATTAATATTTAATGTTAACTTATTTGCAAGTAACCAGTCAGAAACATGCGTCAGTTCTTTATTAACAACGTCCTCAAGAGATTTCAAGTTTTTGTCAGCATAAAGTAGGTTGGTATCGTCAGCAAAAAGAAAAAAATTGAACTTATCAGAGGAGCTGTGGATATCGTTAATATAAATAAGAAACAACAAAGGACCTAATACGGAACACTGTGGAACACCACATAATGTTTGTTGTTTAGTTGATATATTATGGTTTATCTGAGTAGTTTGTGATCGTCCTATGAGATATGAACGAAACCAGTTATTGATGATACCCCTTATTCCGTAATGGTTCAGTTTACTTAATAGTATTGTGTGATTGACAGTGTCAAACGCTTTCTGAAGGTCTATGAAAACACCACATGAAAATAGTCTTTTATCTATGTTTGTTTGTATTTTATTGACTATGTCTAGTAAAGCGTGTTGCATTGTGTGGAATGTTTCTCACGAAACCCAGGCATATTACGTTGAATGCAGTATGTTATTCTTTTTAATAAATATTTTGAGTCTATTATACATTAACTTTTCAAAAATTCTATTAATATTAGAAAGAAGAGAAATGGGCCTGTAGTTTCCCGGTTCGACTTCCTCGTTACTTTTATGTATGGGTATAATTTTTGAGTGTTTTAATTTATGAGGATATGTTTCTGTTTCTATCGAGAGGTTCATTATTTTTGCAAATGGTACAGATAAAATACTCTTGCCGCATTTCAAAATCCGCGTTGGAAAGGAATATAATCCATGGGCTTTGTTAAGTGGCAACGAGTCTATTTCAAATTCTATTTCTTTAGGGGTAACGAATCAAATAAAAAAGAGTTAGTTGGTGTCGGACCGCTTAAGTATTCTCGAAAATCGCGTTTAGAGGGCGGCAGCGTAGACGCGAGATTATTTCCAACTGAAGCAAAATAGCTGTTGAGCACCTCAGGAATCTCGGTTGGATCTTTGGTTATTCCACCATTGTTAGGCCTTTTTATCGCCGTAATCGTGCGTCTATTCTTGCCTTTTTTATTTATCAAACAGTTAATCCCTTCCCATGTTTTTTTCATATTATTTAAATTACTGGAAAAGAAATCATGATAATATCGCTTTTTGCTTATTCTAGTAAGTAAGGAAATTTTATTTCTATATAACTTATATTTGTCTTCATCCCTTAAGTATAATAGCTTATTTTTATTTTTTATCGATCTAAGTATACCCTTTGTTATCCATGGTTTTAGTAATTGTTTATGTTTACGTTTAGATACTGGTTTCAGAGGCGCGTGTTTATTAATTATTTTATTGGTTTTGTTATAAAGGGTCGAAAACATTTTATCTACGTTGTTACCTGCGTTTTCATATAGCTTTTCGAAGTTAATTTCCACAAGATCATTATTGAATCTGGTCGGAGAAAAATGAGAGAAATCGCGATATTTGTTTTGCAATGCCTTACCGGTTAATTTATGTTTACAAGATGGGCCTATACAAAATTGAGAATAATGGTCACTGATATCTGACACAATGTTCCCGCTGATTACCATGTTATTTACGTCGTTCATTAAAATATTGTCAATAAGTGTTGCGGAATTGTTATATACTCTAGTAGGCTTATCGATGGTCGGAATGAATCCGTAGCTTTGCAAAGAGAGTAAGAAATTGTGGGCATATTTACAGGTTTCAAAACGAAGGAGGTTTATGTTGAAGTCAGCGAGTATGTAGGTTGGTCTGTTGTTCGAGGCATTCAATTTCTCAAGGGTCGTGTCAGAGTAATTTTGGAAACTCTCTGGAGAGTTGTGCTGCCTATAAATAACACCGCAAATTATGTTTGCTTTGTCTGAAAATTCAATTTCAACCCAAAGAGCCTGAAACGCCTCATTAGAACTCTTTTCAATTACTCTGTAACTTAGACTGTTATCAATATACATTCCAACTCCGCAAGCAGACAGAGGTGTCGGAACATATTCAAAATTATATCCAGGAATGTTTGGGTTGAAGTCTAAAAGAGATTTGTTTGTTATTCTGGTCTCGGTTACGCCGATTATGCTAAAATGGTTATCTAGTTCCTGTAATAAGTGATTTTGAAAATCATCAAGATTTCGTTTCAAGCTCCTTACGTTGTTGTGCAGAAGAGAGAGGCAAGAATCCGAGAAGTCTTTAGTATTTTTAAGTTGAGAAAAACTATGTGGTGAGAAATAATTACTTCGAATCTGTAAAAAAGGCGAATTACAGTCTGGGTTTATGTCAGAGTTCGTATTTAGACTAAATAGGTCTAAGTCGTAAATGGTAGATAATTTGTCCAAATACTTTTTTGTAGGTAGTTTGGTATTTATGTTATTATTAAATTGACCATGATGTTGAATGATATTAACTCCGTAATAGGGTAATTCGCGGAACAAAGACTTACTAATAATTCTACTATTTTCACGTACTTTGAACTTTACGGTGGTACAAAATAAAGTCAGCTATTATAGCTAACATCGTACTGTCCAGTTTGATACTTATCTTTACTGAGAGTCATCATCAGCAAGCTTGGCGAGGTCATCAGCATGTTTGAGCTTGATAACTGGGGAGTTGTCAGTTTTCAAGGTATATGTATCTTCTTTCAAACTCATTGGCATATAAAGTCATTTTAAAACGATGTTTGGCGTTTAATAAACCCCCGGCGCAGATCTAGGCAGACGACCACCATTTTGACACAGGGTACCCAGATTTAACACAAGAACCCCACGGATTAAATATATATGCAAATGTTGTGGAAGCTTATTAGTAAATAAATAGATGACAATAATTAGACAACATATATTACTTTTTATTCGTCCTATCTTCTACAAAATAAATAATTAACAGCTATGATGATGATGATAGTAATAGTGATCAGATTATGTATTACATCAGTCATATTGTACTAGGGTAATGTAACAAGGTAACCCCTTGTGGTATTGTCTACCCAAGCAACGCGAGTGCTACATAAAAGAAAATAGCCAACAAATGCACATAACGCTATCCGCCGTACAGTGCTTTCGGATAAAACGGCTAACTGTCTCTCTCCTTCGCAGACGCTCCTTAGTAATCATTCGTTGTTCACATATTGCTACGTTTAGAGTTTTGAGAATAGTTAACGTTGGATAGAGTAATAAGCAGTGATCATAAATCCACAAAGGGGATACAAAGCTATTTTCCGTGGGGTCTGTTAATTCGAGATGCCGTGTTAATGTAAGTATAGCTAAAACATGATAACTTTAATACCAATTGCAATTGACTGTGGTTGTGTTGATATTTATTGTCATTAATCTCTCGAAAGTATAGTAGAAAGAATCCGATTTCTCAGTTCTCTGATCTGATCACAGGCAGCCCAAGCTCTAAATATCTAGCTAATACTTACAGCCGTTGTATGGCAATTTCAACGAGCTAGAAATACGAAAGAATTAATGAATAAAATGCCTTACCTTGCTTCCATAGTGTATTACTTGCTGTCTGTGTGGTAACAGGGTTGATATGAAGCGATTTTAGCGAGTTTTCATTTCCTCTGCTCCCGTTCCGAAGAAAAAAGACAAGGCAGCACACTAGTTTCGCGAGGGCCCGCCACTTCAACCGAAATATTTCAGTTCAAAATATTGTGACTGCCACAATTCCTCCATAGAATCCCAGCAGAAAGGTTGCTCTTTCCTTTGAATGCGATTGCCACGCAATTCCAGCCTTGCGACGAGCACGAAGAAGCATTTTGTTTCTCCAAAGTGACGCTTATAAATTGGTAGAGAGCCTTGAACACGCTGGGGTAGACTGCCCGGCCGTCAAAGGCTGCTGGGTAACCGTCGAAAGGCTCCTGTGGTAACCGAGCCTTCGACCTAAAGTTAAGCCGCACGGGGTACCTGACCGGCGATTGTCGACAACAACAAAATTTACTACCAGGGTTCCCACAAAGTGCATGTACAGAGCGAATCAAGAAAAGCGACCAATCAAATGTTTTGAATACAGATCGATGCATACTGTTGCAAAAGGTAAAACGATTGCTCTTCATAATTGCATTTTTTCAATGCTCTCTAAATTTTTTGTTGTTGTCGACAATCGCCGGTCTGGTACCCCGTGCGGCTTAACTTTAGGTCGACGATTATCGTTTTATTTAGTTCTATTTACATGGCCTGAAACCTCTTTATATTTGATTATTATCTCTGGTTTAATATTCGTTTCAGAGCGACTTGGCTCTTGAATATTTCACTGATTTTCTCAAAATTAAAAAAAAAACTACCCATTTTAAATCCCAAATCATTCATAGAACGAGTCTAAATAAATCTGAACTATAATCATGAAAATATATTTGAAAATTCACCACTTTACTCGAGAATACTGAAAACTGCATGCAGATCTAGATAGATGACTATTTCACATTTAAAACAACACAAATATTCACAAGGGTAGCTATTGGCTAAAGGAAAAGTTACATGCACATGTATGTTACAATAGCACCTGTGCTTGAACAGTGAAGTTAGAAATAATATTATCAGTGCATGAATCCTACTGAATAGCATTGATTTCTAAACATGTTGAAAAGTATGGGTTGGTAAACCCTGCAAAAATAATTGTTTTCTAAAATACAAAATAACAACATCTCAATTAATAATTAATATTTCTGAGCAAGTTAAGTTCAGAGAGTGTTATGTGAAGTCGATTTATTATAATTACTGGGAGTTGTAATAGGCCTTTTGCAGGAAACAGTCATGTGTTGGTATAATACGATAGGTAACTAGTTCCTGTAAAAACTAGTGTTGGTCTGCGTCGGCGGGGAAGATAAACACTGGTATATAATCAACTTACAGTCGATTAAGGTATGCTAACCGCCGTGGAAAGCGAGTAGCAGCTGACGTTTCGAGCGCTAGCCCTTCGTCAGAGCAAAAAAGCTAACAAAGTATTATACCAACATATTCCTCGGTGGCCAGAGTTAAGGCCACTCAGGGCCTCTTGTTACATGAATCATTATTTAGCGCTAATGAAAAAGAGTAGCTACGGAACGGAAAAGAATAGTTCTGGAAATTGGCCGCGATCAACAGAAGTAACATTAGGACTTTGGTTTTTAGCAAACTTGAATCTAATGCCTTCAACTTCAATTTCTTCATGCCCGCTGCGCCCATAAAATGATGTGGGACCGTTGATCAGCGCTTCCACAGTATATTGCACATCAGGCTCTAACTGAATGGGCGTATCCAGTGTGATAGTAAATCCATAATATCCATCTGTCATTTCGCTGTCATTATTGTACGTGGATGAGTCACTATTTTGATAAATCGGTAACGATTTATCACTCCCCTTATAAATTTGTAGTTTCACAAGGTACTTTGAGCCTTCACTTCCAAAGAGTCGCACACAAGTTAAATGAATCTGTTTGTTGACAGTAAAGGCAATGCTGTCTACTTTGCCTCGATATACCCAGTTGTAAATATCAGGTTCCACACTGAAACCGAGTCTGAACCTTCTACAGGAAAAAACTGTTGATTTCATCATTCTCGTATTAGAAGAAAATAAAGTCGGTGATGATATCACACAGCTATAGTACTGAATTAATTCACTTATTTCCTCAACATTAAGAATTCTGCTGGGGACCACGAGTTCTGCGAACTCTCTCTGAGACATGAGTGGAAACCTAATGAGATGAACTGCTTTCTCCCCGATAACAGACCTTTTGGAGTTCCCATCAACACTCAATCCTTTCTGCTTGCATTCTACTGCAGCCCACCGATCAACAGCTTGGAATAACTCAGTTTCTCCAATATTCAGAGTGTCTCTTTCAAGAACTTTGCAGAGAATCTCTGGCGTGACTTCGAGAAACGGGTCAGACGTCACGGCTCGCTGGGTTACACAATCAACAATATTCCAGCAGATTTCTTTCAGCTTTTCGTCCTCTAGTTTTTTCACCTGTGGTAGAACAGTGAACACATCCTCTGGTCCCAGCTCTTTCTCAAGATAATGTGTGCAGTTCTTAACCAGTGAAGGAACAAAGTACTTCTTGGCGAGGTACAAAACCTCCATAACATGACTTCCGGTCAACTGCACTTCATCGTAGTACATGTAGCGAAACAGTTCCAGTAATCCTTCAGCGGTACAGTCTGGTAGGTCGATAGTACGTCGAGTCTCGGCCAGTTCACCGTAGAACATGGCCTCGAATACGGGACTACTGATAGCCAGTACGTACTTATGGGCAGGAACGGTGATCGTGTCGCCTTTGGAGTCGACAACCGAGAAGTGTACATCACTGAACTTGCTGTTGTTGTACATGTACTGGTTACGTTCCTTGATAGTGGAACGGGTTGTTTGCCATTTGCTAATTTCCATTCCACCTTGGCTCTCTAATTTTAACCTTTGTTCGCTTTTTATATTAGGAGGGTTCTGAAATATCCGTTTAAAGTAAGCCGAAAAAATGTTGCAACTAACTTTGAGGATCACCACTGACCGCAGTGCATGCTGGTAATTAATTGCTTTGATCCAGGGTCCTCTTGGAAGACCCTGGGAACGTGGGTACAGCCGTTTTAATGAATAAAATTAGTTTTTTGGCCTGCGAACAGTCTCTATCAGTCGTCTATTAGTGGCCGAGCGTAAAATCCCCTCCCCTTCCCCCTTAATTGAAAGTTGCCTCATTCCCAATCTGCGCTCGGACAAAATAGGATGAGTAAGAAAAATGAGACTTACTCGCAGTCTTTCACAAGCTCTGACAATGCATGAACACGAGATTTATGGCATTTAGAATCTCGAGCATTAGATATAGAGGACCATGTGGTCACACCCACAAAGATTTGTTTTATGTGCTCGCTTCGAGTAGTCCTCAATGATTATTTGTAAAGTTTTATTGGCCATGGAAGCACAATATTTCGTTGTTTAATACAAAGTGACAAGCTTTATAGCTTTGGTAAGTCAGTTTGGTATGCAACCACTGATCCATACCCGAAGAAAGTTTAAGTAAAATAACAAAGATGGCCGTGAGAAGAGAAAAAAGAATAGTAGAGGGAAGAGAAGAATCATTGACCGCAGTCAGGCCAGTACCCGGTTTACTTGTTTTATATGACAGGTTTATCTTTTTATTTTGAAGGGACAGTTAAATGTTTGTGAAGCAAATGAGATATATGGACAGTAATTATTGTACTCAAGTGTACGTTAGCGCATGGGTTTGACCTTGTTGTCGAGTTTAACTTCCTCAGCATTTCTACTGCTTCTGAGGGTGATCACGTGATCAGTGACGTCATAGCTAAGACAAACAATGGATGGGGCCGTGAGTTTTATACATCGGAGAAAATTGATCATGAAAATAAGATTGCTTGAAGAAGTTAAATTGAAACGCGGTTAGAGATGTTCTTTTTGTTGAATAGGGGAGAAGATATTAAGGGGAAATGTGGTCACGTGACCTGGTTTGCTGAATAGCGATACTGCCACGTCATCCATTGTCATTAATGTGCCAACCAGAGATCTATTGGTTCCTGACACAAAGCGGCCTTTTGAAATCGTGGTATTTATTCACCATCATAACACCAGATTAGCATCTAAGGCTGCCTACCATGTTCCACAAGTTCGAACAAAATAATTATGGTAAATTTAGTTTACAATATAAAGGCATCATTTGGAACGATATTAGTGAGAATCGCATAGCCAAAGCTGAATCGCACGGAGTAGTATAGCCGGAGTTAAAATTATACCGCCTCTTTATACATCCACCCGATAACCGTTTTAAGCCCCCCTTCCCCACCACTTTTTTGTACCTCCCACATTTTCCCATTTTTGACAACTTCGAAGACAGGGTACTGCGCTCAGCATAATTTCCAGATACGAAGGGGGAGCACATCACCCACTCCATGTTCTAAGTGTGGTACCTTAGATAGTCATAGCGGCCGAAATTACCCCACAGAGTCCACCGATAACGCCAAGTGGCAGGCCAATTATGGCACCAAATCCGGTTAGAGCGACCGCCAAGCCAGAGCTTGATAAAAGCACAGATAGACTACCTGTTGCCACAGCGACACCATGAACTATTCCCCGCGCACGGGCATATTTTTTACGCACCACGCCGTAGTGTTGTTCTTGGGCTTCGATGCTCTCAAGCATATCGCGGACATCTCGCCGACGAACGTTCTCTTGCCCTCCTAGGTCGAGCTGTGGATAGATCTGTGGTGCCGTTGGAATTGTTTGAATCGAATCGCTTACCATTATAGTAGTATAGTCGGCGTCAATTAAATACCACTTTTTCTTGTACAACAAAACTCAAAAGGTTGTGAATGTTATGGACGCCTTGTTTTCTTGCACAAGGGGCGTCATAAAGTGAATTCAGAAATCCACTTCATAACGCCCCTTGTGCAAGAAAAAAGGCGTCCATAACATTCACAACCTTTTGAGTTTTGTTGTACAAGAAAAAGTTGTATTTAATTGACGCCGACTATACTACTATGGGGTAACTAAGGGTCATTCAAAGTGTCACTAGACATTCTTGTACGTAAAATCCAACTTGATAATCCTATTAGAGATATGATTACATATAGTTATATCGACATCAATTGCTTGTACGTAAAATCCAACTTGATAATCCTATTAGAGATATAATTACATATAGTTATATCGCTGCAACGGCCTTACACATAAAATCCAAATTTGGAGTATCTGTTAAAGCTATCCTAACACATAGTTATATCGAAGGGAGAATGGTGAGACCACGTAGTGAACCACTTCCACGGAGTCTAGCTCGAGAGGCAGGTGCTATTCTAGAGGAGAGAGATGGAATGCTCGAGGGGATGGAGATAGGTCGCCGTACTATCCGATGGCGCTTCTTCCAAGGTGTGGCAGGAGACTTGACTCCTAGGATCATGGAAAAGTTAGTTGCAAAGGTAACCACCAGCTTTTACCTGCGATACAGCTACACCTATCGCATTCGAAATGTCAATGACGGACGCGTGATTCTATTCTCCAAGACTGTCCCAGGCTCTCCATGGGTGAACATCCTAGAAGATGCAGAAGAGTGGATCAATAGCAAGGAGACAGCTCGATTGAATCCCGACAACATCACTCGACCAAATACCCAATGGGCCTTCGTTCGTTGGATCTACGTAGATGTCAAAGTCGTGATCGATCGTCAGCTTTTGTTGGGAACAGGTCCACTGCCCCAATGGCTTCGCCTTAAGAAAGGAATGCTTGCCCTTGATCGATATGGCGACAACCTATGTCTTTGGCGCTGCCTTGCCATGCATGAAGGAGCAAGAGTAGATAGGTGTTGCGTCAAAGCTCGAAAACTTGCCCAGAACTTCTATCGCCTGACAGCACCCACACAAGACGTTCCCAGAACTTCCTTAGACCAGCTGGAGGAAGTCGAGTTGCACTTTGGAATCGGTATTCGGGTGTATGAACCCACGGAGGACGGCGCTTGGCATCTGACGCGACATGCAGCTCACTACAAGAATACGATGACGATTGGGATATACGACGGACATGCCTTCTACATCAAGAACATCAACAAGCTAGGGCACATCTACGTATGTAACGATTGTAAGCAACGGTTCACGAAAGCCTCAGACCTTCACCGTCATGCAGATCGTTGCAGGCGTGGAGAAACAAAGATTGTTTGCCCTGGAAAAGTAATCACAGTACCTCAGTCGGCATACGAAAAAGCCTTCTGGCCAGAGAGCACAGCCAGCAAAGTCGCTTTATGCTGGTTGGAACGCGAAACCAAAAGGATTGGACAACACATTCATCATGCAGCTTGTGGGCATGGTGGAGAGCATTGGATAGAAGGAGCGCCGGTCGACGGCTACGAACCTATTTCGAAAACCATCTTTCAATTTCATGGATGCTATTTCCATGGCTGCCCGAAATGCTTCCCTAGGGAAAGGAGGCTCTATCTCAAGACCTGTGAAAGAACGGCAAAGCTACAAGGAGCTGGTTATACAGTAGTGGAAGCTTGGGGCTGCTCCACAAAGAAGAAAAACAAACCAGTCCCCACACCAACACAAACTGTCTACCCACACTTCATAGTTTACGATTTCGAAGCCTATCTCGACACGACAAAAGGAAGACAACCAACGGACCACCTGACCATCGAAAACGTTCACGTTCCCATATCAGTATCAATTGCCGACACATACAATCGAAAGTCAACCCACATCTGTCGACGCAATCCAAAAGAACTCATCGAAGCCTTTGTCGAAGAACTCCAGCTAAGAGCGAAAGCGATCCAAGAAGTCATTGCAGAACAGTTCTGCCCCAAGACACCTGAATTCTCTTTTGACACCCTACCAAAGAAACAACAAGCGAAGGTCGACGAATGGATCCGACAAGTTCCAGTAGTGGGATTCAACTCTGGCAGGTACGATCTCAATCTGATCAGGAAGCACTTCGTAGGAATCATTGCCGACACCTGTTCAAAGATCCTGGTAGCAAAGAAAGCCAATTCCACTATGTTCCTATTGACCCCAGATTTCCGTTTCCTTGATGTGATCAACTACCTTGGACCTAGAACTTCTTATGAACGTTGGGTCGCTGCCTATGGCTGTGAGTTGCAAAAGAGTTTCTTCCCATATGAGTGGTTCGATTCTCCAGACAAGTTGGATCACATTGGATTACCAGACTATCCAGAGTGGGGTTCGAAGTTGAAAAGAGAACATCTACTATCTATGTCAGAGTTCGAAGACTGTGAGTGCACCTTTCTCGACAAAGGAATGGAAACCTTTGCAGACTGGCTACGATACTACAACGACCTAGATGTAGTTCCATTCTTAGAGGCACTCGAAAAGATGCGAGATTTCTATCACGAGAAAGGAGTAGACATGCTGAAAGATGCAGTGTCCATTCCAGGAGTCTCACTACAGTTCCTGCTTCGAGGTAGTGTAGAAAGGGGAGCTGAGCTGTACGCTCCAAGTAAGGAAGCCTACCGCATGCTGAAAGACGCTGTCGTGGGAGGTCCAAGCATAGTGTTCACCAGACTCCACGAATCAGGAAAAACTAAGATTCGTAGTCATCAGGGAGGAACTAAGACTTGTCGTAAGATTCTTGGATACGATGCCAACGCCCTATATCTTTCTACCATGGAATTCGAAATGCCTTGTGGAAAAGAAAAGGTTGTGCACTATGACGATCCAGGTCCAGCCACCGAAGGATTCGTTGAATGTCTACTTGGTGGAACGTGGTTTGGATATGCAGAAGTAGACATCGAGATACCAAAGAAATTGTGGAAGGAATTTGAGGAGATGCCACCCTTCTTCTACAACAAGAAAATCCCCAAAGAAGCAATCCCTCCAGAAATGTTGGCCTACCTCACAAAGACAGGTAGAAAGCTCAGCGAGGAAAAGAAGCTAGTTGGGAGTCTCTCTGGAAAGAAGTTGCTACTCTATGCTCCTCTTCTACTTTGGTATGTAGATCATGGCGCAGTGATCACTGCTGTCTACCGCACGATAGACTACGAACCCAAAGAAATCTTCGGATGGTTCGTGGACCAAGTCACTGAGGCACGTCGTATGGGAGATGAAGATAAAGGTGAGGCTTTGCTGGCAGATGTGTTCAAGCTGCTAGGAAACAGCGCCTATGGAAAGTTGCTCGAAGACTTGGGACGCCAAACAAAGGTCACCTATACAAAAGATGAGAAGGTAGTGGACAAAGCATTGCGAAGTGTTTGGTTCGAAGACCTGGAAGAGATTGGTGATGCATACGAACTCGAGAGTAGGAAAGACCAGATCCGAATCAAAAGGCCTTTCCAAGTAGGTATCGCTGTGTACCAGCTCGCAAAGCTGCGTATGCTTGAGTTCTACTATGACTTCATCGACAAGTACATTGATCGCAATGATTTCGAATATATACAGATGGACACAGACAGTGCCTACATTGCCATCTCGGGAAATAGCCTCGATGAGGTTGTAAGACCGGAACTGCGAGAAGATTTCGAAGCCGAAAGGAATGAATGGCTAGCTTGGGACGAATGGAGCAGTCGTACACCAGGACTCTTCAAACTCGAATTCGAAGGACATCGCGCCATTGCCCTATGCTCGAAAGCCTACTACGTCGATACGGGTGGCAGCAAGAAGTATTCCGCTAAAGGTATGTCTAGGCGTCACAACGACATTTCGTGGGATCGATTCAAAGCAGCCCTCCAGGGTAGTATCGACATGGCGGAAAACCGAGGCTTCCGACTATTGCCAGAAGGTGTGGTAACCTACGACCAATGGAAGCTTGGGCTATCGGCTTACTACGACAAAAGACGTGTTCTTCCCGATGGAATCCACACCGAGCCAATAGAGTACGCTGTTTAGCGTCTAGGTACAAACAGAATTCCTTTTGGTGGTAGTTCCGTATCCCTAGGAACAACTTGTAGCTCTTCACGAACGAATCCACGTTTGGGTGCATCCTTCTCCTTCGCAAGGTAGTAAAGCACAGGCTGTCCCGAAGATACTACGCTTCGCGAAATGGTGTATATCTGCAAACTCCACACAGGATCAGTAGCTCTACGTTTTTCACCTCCTTCCAATTCTCCTGGTGCGTAAAGATATCGAACTAGAACGTCGAATGGTAGACGCTCTTCTCTCAATCCAACCGTGCGCGAATATGTAGGAGTCTTCAGATCTACTTGTTGCGCCACTACAGAATTCGAAGGCTCTTTACCAGTCAACCGAGTCACCTCACTGTTCATGGCTTTGATAACCATTGGTAAACGAATTACCCATTCTCTACTACGCTCATCTGATCCTTCCGAAGTAAGCACCATCTCTTGTGCATATTGATATCCAAACAATCTCTCAGCTAGAGTCCTATTTGCTCTTTCAACAAAACTTTGCGCTCTATGATTACCAGCCTCACCTCGTTGAACTTTCGTACCATGTAGTTCTAGCGTTTCAGACATACGTCCCATGAATTCTCTACCAGGATCTACTTGCAAAGTCTTTGGCCATTCTAGTGGACTACGTTTATAGATTCGTTCGAATGCCGCAGCAACTTCACCACTATCTTTAGATGCCAAAGGTTCGGCTTCTTTGTATCGAGAAGCTACATCGATTACCACTAATGCATACTTATATAGTTTCCTTCCACGTCCAGGACGATCGTGTGGTAGAAATATCAAATCAGCTTGGTGGACTTCATTTGGTTTCGATACAGTCCAATGTGGTCGTGGAATGTGTTTTGGTGGTGGTAGATATATTTGCCACATAGATTGCTTTTCCAACCAACTCCTAGCCACGTCTTCTGATGCTTTCGCTGCTACCGATAGCTTGCCAATTGCAGTGTGACCTTTCCAATAGCCCATAGGCCCATAGAAGATATTCGCAAGTTTAGAATCCATCATACATCTATACATTCTAACCTTCAACAGATGAAAAAAAAAAAAAAGGAAGAATAAAGAAAGTCGTTGCGTGACCCTCTTCATTCTTCCTTTTTTTTTAGTAGTAGCTTAGTAGTAGCTTAAGTAGCTTACTAGTAGCTTAGGTAACTTACTAGTAGCGTGCTAGTAGCTTAGGGCAACTCACCAGTAGCTTAGGGTAACTTACTAGTAGCTTACTAGTAGCTTAGGGCAACTCACCAGTAGCTTAGGGTAACTTACTAGTAGCTTAGGTAACTTACTAGTAGCTTAGGTAACTTACTAGTAGCTAGTAGTAGTATCTATAGCCATTTACTAATAGCGTATCCAACACCTAGCATTCCACCACCAACGTAGAGCAACTCGCCAGTCTTCTGATTGTTTGAGGGTTTGTAGTAGTCAGATAAGCGGGGTTCTTTCATCTCTTTGAGCCGTTTTAGCTCCTTACGTAACTTATCGGATCGCACTAAGGCTTCGTTGGTATCTCTTTGATCGTTGTGTGCTTTGCGTTCAAGACCTTCCTGCTCTTGTGCATAGTCATATAAGCTTTGACGTTTGATTCTATACGCTTTCATTTCGCGTTCTAGTTTTTCGACGGCCCTATCGTGTCTCTCTCGTTCTGCATCTACATCACCACTCTTTCCAAGCATTCTAGCTAGTATGCCACCACCAGTAAATGCCGTCGCATTCAAAACAGCGCCGAAAATAGACATTCCAATAGCTGCTAACGTCGCCATTACGGTATGATCTTTTGTTTCTCAAGATATTGCTTTGCGTATAAGCTACCGAGTATCACGGCAGTCCACTTTGCGTAATTCACTAGGGAAGAAGAAGGATCGCTAAGCATAGATTCCTTGGTAGTCTTTTTTACGATCCACCCAATACCAGAAGCGAGTCCAACGATTATAGATGCATCGGTTGCCGTCTTCATCAATTCCTTATCCATCTCGACATATATAAGTATGGTCTCGAGTCTTTAAGTGTTACTCCATGTCTAGTGCCGTTGGCTTTGCCGGAGCTGCAGGTTGTGTCGTGCTAACGGTGGCAACACGCTTATTACCATCTACATACTTCTTGTACGCAAAGTACGTGCCAAACAATGTAGCGCCAGTACCAATGACTGCGAGGATAGTCAGGCTTTCGAACCGACCTTTCTCTACGTCAGTTTCTTTACATGATTCGCTTTCGCGCATCAACTCTCTCTTTTGAGCTTCTTTAGCGAGTTTGTTGCTTAACGCTAGTGCTTTTCCAGCTGCGACGCGCTTTGGGTTTTTTATCTTAGTTGGTGCAGTCGTCGGAGGATTCGCAGTTATCTGGTCCGCTTCTTCCATCTTGATTCGATATAGTAGATATATGTGAAGGTTCAACAGTTGTACCAGGAATGACTACGTGACCAGATATGTGGAATAGGACGCTAGCTAGAGCTACAAGGCGACCTGCTTTGAGCGATAGTAGGCCAGTCGCAGCACTGATTTCGTTGCGGACTAGAGGGTCTTCTTGTAGGTCCTTGATCAGGGCTTCTTGAGAATCTATTGGTACTAGGTAGGCAACTAGGCGGGTAGCTAGACGTGTCACACCGTCGACTAAGCCTTTCGTTACTTGCTTAGCTAGAACGGCCTGATACCTCCTATGCAACTTGTCTACTTCTTTCTCAGGAAGTCTAGAGATGTCTCCTAGGGAAAAGTTTTTACCTAAGTATTCTTTCGTTACGCCTGTTGCGGCTAAGATCGAAAGTGATTCACGATTGTCTGACGTAACGTCTAGGTTGGTTGGTGGTGGGCCTGTTACATCCTCGCCGAATATCTCGAGTATATCTTTATCCATGATAATATGTTGTAGGTGCTGGGAGCTCTAACACTACCTCGAAAGGATGACGGAGACAGAAGCACATGCGAGCGAACTTATGGGAGCCAAGTATCATTCGTAACTCTTTGCATTCTTGCGAGCCTCCATAATCCTCAAATATCCTTTTACCATCTACGGCCGATGCTGTATGGAATGCTACTACGATAGCTACGTTCTCACGGAAGGGCTTACATATGCTCGTTAATTGTTGGGACAGCACCCAAACGGAAATCCCTATATGTCGTGCAGAAAAGGCTAAGTCCACTAGCTTGTCAGTTCGTTTCTTGACGTCCTTCGATGCGGCGCAATCATCGAGAATCAATAGAGTATTGGTACCTGACCAAAATGTTGCGCAAATACTCAAAGTAGCATCGATGGCACCCTGCGGTGGTGACATGACGAAGAAACGAGGATCTCGATTTGCAAATCCACGATAAGTTTTGTTGTGGGCATACGTAGGACAAATCAGTACTATGTAATCGAACTTACCACGAAATGATCCACGAAGTTGTTCTATGAGAAACGCAGTCTTCCCACAATTCGTCGGACCGACTATGAGTGCGTTGAACGGCACGTGCTCTACGAGAGAATCCATCAGTATAATATACTTTGCAGAGATCTGTTCAATATCGTGACCTGAGCATCCGCAAGGACATAGATGTGCATTTTCACATTTCCACTTCCCTTTGCAGTTCTATGTATGCGAATGTCGATGTCCTTTCCACTACCGGTTTGTGCCAAGCCATCACCATGAACGGTGGAATCTTTTGCTGTGCGACAATCGATTAGAATAGAGAATCTATTTTCAAAGAACTTCTTTGGAGTCATAGAAGTATTGGGTGTGCCAAACCAGCTTCTTGCAGCCTCCCAGAAATCTAGGGGAAGCATGCCACTTGGAAAGAGTCTGTTGGGAATCCCATTGACATCTACTTCTACCTTTAAGATATCTGGATTCGAGAATGCTTCACTATCTCGTGTGCCAATGGTAGGTGGATCTATGAATAGTAGAAGTAGGCCAGCAAAGGATCGTCGTGGAACATTGATGTTTTGAGATATCAAAGTATCGGATGTTTTAGCGATATCTACTGTTTTGAAGTGAACAGCGTAGTTGTATAGGAATGCAGTACCTATTTCATATTTGTGAAGTGCACTACTAGCCAGCGTTTCGTTCCTGATTGCTTCGTATTCTAGTTGGAGGTTGGTAAGTTGGTACGTACCTATCTTCGTCGTATCCGATCCAATTACAACCTCGTTGGCAGACGCTAGAGTTAACTCGAACGTAATGGTACTTTCTAAGGCATGTGGATATAGAACTCCATGTTGTGTCAGAATGTCAACATCTAAGGGAATCTTATACTTAGAACCACATGCAGTTAGGAGTGCGTTGTCTGCAGCAGATGAAGTACTTGCGTCACCAGCTTTCGAGCGTAGCTTATTCAAGTTCTCTGATTGAATGCCTTGTTGTATTCTAGACTCTCTCTCCTGCGTAGATAGGTATACATCGGAGTATGTTTGTAGGAGGTCTGGCCTGACAAGGTCTTCTACTGTTTCAGCTCCCATCCTACAGATTCTACGCATGACCAAACAGCGTCCAACGTTCGAAACGACTCTGTTATTCGCATGTCCACCAGATAGTACGATGTCGCCCAATAGCGCTAAGCTCCCAGGTACTAGTACTACGTCTTCTGCTAGCTTTGGAACTTCTACGTATAGAGTCTCACCTGGATTGGCAGACGATCGAGTGAAAGTCTTCCTATACAAGTCTCGCGGAGCCTTGAGTGCATGAGGCTCTCTTCGTACTTGTGTGGGATCCAACGTTAACGAGATCATGTTGAATATAACTATATATATAATTATGTTTAACATGGCCTCTGAGGGTAGGTATGATGAAAGAACTGATGAAGCTGAAAGAGGAAGAGACTACGACAACGATGATACTGTCAATGAAGAAGCACGGAAATTGGCGTCAGACTCTACGAATGTGGATCCGAGCGAATCACTCAACCTGAAAACTAGACGTGACTTCGCCAAGGAAGGTGCTCGACCAAAGAATCGGGAAACCTCGTTTACCGTAGAAGATAACGATTACTTCGACGAACTCGTTGCGGAGGATGAGGATAGAATCAAACATCCGAAATTTAGCGATCGCCGCGTAGTCTTCAAAGCAGGCACATCGGATGAACTGAAACAAATGCTATTTGATACTGTATGGGAACACTATGCGGATGTAGGGACTCGTGGAGGAGTCCTTGAGATAACTGGAATATGGGAGGCCAATAAGAAACTGGGTAGAATCTATCTTCACGTACTTGGAAGTAAAGAGAAGCCCATACCTTTGACCACAGTGAAGGGTGAAAGATATCAAAGTATGGGTAAGGATCTCAAATTTGCCCTAGGCCCTACGGATGCAGAAAGAGAAGAACAAGTCATCCAAGGTCAAGAAAAGGCCGCCGAACATCTCAAAGTAGAAGATAGTATACTTCTAGACTCAACGTCAACTGAGGACCAGAAGGAAGCGGCTAAGGAAGAGAAAGTACACATCCATAACGAAATAGAATTACTCGAACGTCAAGAAGAAGCCATACTAGAACGTATGTCGCTACGTGAAAGGATCAAATACATTTTCAGAAAGCATGGAATGACCGTTCTTGCAGTGGTAACTTCTATTGGCGCTATCGTTAGTACGATAGTTTCCCTGTTGTCGAGATCCTTACCGAAACCAATAAAGACTGGTATTGATAAAGCAGCAGATGCAGTAAAGAAGGGCTTGCAAACGACTGGGGGGTTGTTGAAAGAAATGGGAAAGAAACTTGGACAGATCCTACCTGGAATGATTGGATCGATTGCGAGTTTCATATTTACTATGGCTGGTAAAGCTCTGGGAGTACTAGCACAGAACGTTTGGTTATTCATCGTAGCAATAGTGGTGATCACGATAGAGCAATACAAACGACGTTAACGAAACAACATCCATGCGATTCCAGCTGCGGCAACGGATGTCACTGCGAGATTGATCTCATGTTGTGAGACAGCCTTTGCCTTTGCCTTTGCCTTTGCCTTTGCCTTTGCCTTTGGTACAGGAACTTGTTTCTCGAGAGGCTGCACCGATTTCTTATCTGATGGTCCTTCCATAGTAAGAGGTGGGTGTCCTTTGCCTTCTGCATTGATGTCGTTAGTGCCTAGCACCATATCTTTCGTAGCTTTCGGGATTGGATTCCTATAGCCATCTTTCTTACCAAGATAGTACACTAGATCGCTTGGCAATAATCGCACGCCTACAGCTATTGCTAGATCGAGCCTCTTATGCGTTGACGTTATAGCGGTAAGATAGTTTTTGTAGCTCACCACTAAGTCGTTTTCGAGAATAGCATCTTCGACTAAGCTCTTAAACTTTTCTTTGACGTTATGGCTATCTATGATGGATCCGTTCAAGTCGGCTTGAGCACCAAGCATGCAATGACCAAAAGCCTCGACAGATCTATTCAACCTACCCAATCCAACATCTGTCAAACCCTTTCCGATTGGTGGCGTAAACCAATTGTATTGCTTTCCTTCATGTTCATCGTTCCTAATGAAGGCCACAAGATCCCCCTGATCCTCCTTACCTCCTTGGTCTGCAAATAAATTATATTTCTGAGGCCATGTGGTTGCACCTTTGTCATAGCTTCGGACTCCATGGACGTTTACGTATCCTGTCGGACCCGGGTACAAAAGGAATATATCTCCTAGTCCATTATTCCTACCTCCGTGCCATCGGAAATCTGGTGTTCGAGATATGCCAAATTCGATGCACAATTTCTCAAGAGCTGATTTGTTATAGGGGTTATCCATTTGCTTGAAATTAGAGTTACCAGGTAAAGGAACTCCATGAGTACCACCAAGTTCACGTAGAATTCTTCGTATCGTGAAATAAACATGGAATCGTAGGAACCCCTGAATGACTGGTGGATGCGTTTTGAAAATAGGATCAAGCAATGACACTCCACATCCAGAAGTCGCACACCACGTTGCAAAATTCAATTGTTGAGGCCAGTATTTGAAATCCGGACCATGTAACCAATGGTAGGACTCATTTGCTGTCATATGCTTTACGACGGTCTCCTTGAATATATTTGGAACGCCTGCTTTGAACCTATCCTTTGGGGTGGCATATATCCATAGATTAGTGAGATCGATATCTTGTGCCGGTCCAGTAGAAGGAACTGCTGTAATAGGATATTTCGCACTCCTATCTAGGGTCAACGTAGATGGGAAACCTTTATGCACATCCCACAACGCATTATCGATGCGCTTTTGAATCATAGTAGGTAACTTTGAGACATCATTGCCGTAAACGACATAGCTAGAATCTCCAGCTCGAAACCAAATACTCGTCGAATATTTGCCTGGACCATTCACTTCCGTAGAGGCATAGAACTTGTGAAGCTCTGCATGTGGATATCTTTTCTTGAACTTCGCTAATAGATCTGCATTCAACGTTGCGATCTTATCGTTTTCTTCTATCCAATTGTGTTTGGAAAGACCTTCGTGTTCCCGTGCGAATATTACGCTCTCGTAAACTGACTTACCACCAAGTGCTACATCTAGAGCCTTACCAGTGCGACCGAGCCACCCCATCAATTTACCACCTCCCGTCTTAGTAGGAGGACCTTCCTCCGTGAACACGCGATGAGACATTCCCCGATCGATGAAATTAACATTATCAGAAGTAGATTCGAACCAACCAAGTACGGCATTAGGAAATAGGTACTTGAACTGCCACCATGCGTCTGTCATGTTGAAGCTATACATACATATAGTTATACCTTCAACATGTAAGATGGTTCTCTTATATGTCACCACAACATTGGCCGACCATACTGTCTACTTCGACGATCCAATTCTTATCAATAATATTTCGCTAGTTGAGGTCACTTTTGAGAACAGTTGGTGGAACCTAGAAACGAAGGCTTCGTTCTCGTGGTGGAATAAAGAAGGTGTGGGGTTCCCATACAATATCGCTATGGGGCATCACGATATGGCAAGCATCCAACCATACTTTAAACCTGCAATTGATGCTGGCATTGTGAAATTCGCGAAACCTGTACCTACAGAGGCTTGGACCCTAGAAGTCAAGAAACCAATCCAATTAAGTGAAAATCTCTGCACGCTGTTGGGCATCGAATGTAATAAAGATGCGAGGGATAACGGCGAGCTGATAGTACTAAAAGGTATTCATGAACTGGTGCTCAAAGATATCGAAACAGTGTATGTCCACTGCGATGTGGTGGATTCCAGCTTTTCAATTCGAGATGGAAAACGATCACAAGTCCTAGCCACGATAGAGATCCGAGGTGAAAGATTCGCAAAATCGACATACGCCTCTCTACTCCCAACAACCACTCGAGCTCCAGGGACAATGCAAAGCAGCCTTCGCCTTACGATTCGTGATGAGAAAGGCAACGTGGTAAACTTCCGTGGTCGCCCGATACGATACGTGTTGAAGCTTGAGTAAGCTATATGTATAACGTACAATGGAAGGCGACTCGATTCAACCGTTTCCCTCAGCACCGAGTATCTATCCACAGATCGCTAGCGACGCTGGAAAGAACTTTAGACTGCAAACGATCCGAGACACGCTTTCGGACATAGAAGTTCAAGAAAGGCACTACGAAGGTGTTCGCAAGAAATATGCACGTTCTCAAGGAATAGTTCATGGCATCGCAGTGGTAACTGGAGGTCTATCTGTGATCTTATCTGGATCTGGATTGGGCGCAGCGTTGACTGGGGTTGGAATAGTGATTGGTCTACCACTTGGAGTTATTGGTGGTCTATGTGGATTAATTTCAGCATCTACAACCCTTGGAGCTAAGAAGTTAGGAATGAAGGTTTCTAAGCATGAAAAGACAACTATGTTAGCAAAAGCGAAAATCAATACGATTCGCGATCTAGTATCGAAGGCACTACGTGATGAAAACATATCCGACTCCGAATACAGTCTCATCCTGAACGAAGCGAATAAGTATGAGATCATGAGATCTGAAATTCGTCGCAAGGCTTCCATAGGTGAAAAAAGCACGGATCGGGTTCGAGCCGAACTCAAGCAAGAAGTGCAAAAGGAAATGCGAGAAAAACTTGGAATGTAAGAATCAACGTTTCCTATGAAAGAAACGAACATGGCTCTCACTTTCACTTTGCCAAGTCCTACTGCTAGTTAGCCCATGTCTAGCGTAGATTGGTTCGAAGTGGGAATGGTAAGAAGACAACTCCTTGACAAAACGCTTGACCGCATTTCCAAATATGTCACATCGCTTAACGACATCCTTAAAAGACATAGACGATCCGGAGCGACGTAGCACCTCGTAACTTGCTCCAACGACTTTCGTCTTAAGCATTGATTTGGGGCCTATATTGTTTTCCATTGCTGTAGTAACGACCTCGTGGACTATTTGTTGAACGTCCCTAGGTACTCCTACAAGATCTAGTTGTAGGAAAGTCGTTGCAATGTGAGGAACTATGCGCTCAGCATCCAAGTCTACATCAATCTTATTGTCGTCACACAGAGAACGCATGAAGACCTCTCCACTATGGATGCCTTCGTTTCTTAGTTGCATGAAGCGAGCAACCTCACTTTTAGATCGGACGAATCCACATTGTATGCATGCATGGTAGAGTAGAGCAGCTAAAATATTTTTCTTAGCATCGCTACGCTTGAGACAAACTTTCATTACTTGGGTGAATGCGTCGGCTACGATTTCTAACGCGTTCATAGGGAACGATAAATCATAACTTTGTTTGTAAATAGTGTCGTATGCTCGTAGTTCTTGTAGTAGCGTTCGTCGTTTCAGTTCTATGTCATCATCGCTTTGCTTTGGTTTTGCGCGATCTAGATCACTTTGATACTTAAACCCGTCCGGACCTACTATACGCAGTCGAGTAGTAATAATATCGATCTTAGTTTCTTCACATGGTTCGACCTCGGAAACAAGACCACAGGTGGGACATACGAATTCCGTTCCTTGTATTTCAAAGGGACAGAGACACTCAGGACATGTTTCACTGGTGTTAATATGTTCCACTTGTGGTTTGATATTCAGGCTTCTACAAATTCCAGGACCAAACAATCTGACTAGCTCGTCCATGATACAACTATAGATGTCGTACGTTCAATAGAAAAAAAAAAAAAGAAGAGGAATGAAGAGGGCCACGCAACGACCTTCTTCATTCTTCCTTTTTTCTTTTTTCGTGACTATTCCTAAGCGTCCTTCTCGTTCCTCAAGGCAGCCAACACCTCGTTGAGCGCATGGTTGAGAGACTCTCCAAGACCTTCCACTGGTTCCAGCACTCTTGATTCAGCGGGCAATGCTACCTCCGGTTCCACCATGTTTGGCTCCTCCTTTCTTGGATCCTCTAGCTTCTTGCTGGACTTCTTAGCGCGTCTTATATAGACACCGGAAGACTTCACCTTGATGGTGAGACGGTCACATCCTGAGCAAAGCTCGTAATCAGTACGACATCCTTTACCGCACTTCGAGCATGGTACGTATGGGGCACAGCCTTTTGAGATTTGGTAGTTATGCTGGGAACAGAACTTCGTTGTCTTCGAAATCTTCTTTGGACATTTTGAGTCCTT
This sequence comes from Actinernus sp. WN-2022, assembly GCA_030867875.1. Lineage (NCBI taxonomy): Eukaryota > Metazoa > Cnidaria > Anthozoa > Actiniaria > Actinernidae > Actinernus > Actinernus sp. WN-2022. The sequence goes on from JAOWCC010001210.1 coordinate 38,499,445, forward strand.
CCCTCTCATCAACCAATCACAAGTTATTGCGGCGTCTACATTTGAGTTCTTCTTCGACATGTTCGATCTGTATGGTGTTAATGCGTACTAAGATAACAACGTAAGCTAGTATTGTGGAATAAAGAATATATACTAATACCATTTAGTGGTAATATACAGTATAATAATCATTCCTTTAACATATACTTCAAGTTTGGATTTCTTAGGTGCGCGAATATCTAGTGACACTTTGACTTCCTACGTGGCAGAATGAGCATCCATGTAGTTGCGTAGTACAACCCTTTCGTCCTCTGTGAGCTGGGAGTACTGCCACTTAACGAACCATTTAGCGGTATCAAGATGACCATTGTTACAGGCGTATTCTATAGCAAGATCAATGCATTCATACTCTAGGGTTATCTGAAAACGTCGCATGAGCCACTTAACGTTATTAAGATGACCATTCCTACTGGCACCTAATATAGCAAAACTGACGGCTTTATCCTCTTTGGTGAACTGGAAGTGCTTAATGAGCCGCTTAGCGATACCAAGATGACCATACTCAAGGGCAGCGCGTAGAACGTGATTGGCGTGTCTATCCATCATATCGAAACGTAAGTGCTTGATGAGCCACTTAACAGCATTAAGATCACCATATTCGCTGGCGTAGAGAAGAGAAAAGCTATCGTCGATGGAGCTTGCGGAAATACCGAAAGTTCGAGCCAATTCGTCTCGATCGTCGTCACTATGAGTAGACCTCAAACCAAAGCATAGTGCTAGTTTACGGAACACTTGGTCTACGTTTTTGTAGCGCGCAAGAGATGCAGCACCGTTTAGGTGTTTCGATGTCCTTGAGATACTTGCGAATGACCAAGGATCTGCATGCTCTACGATCTTAGTCAGAATTTCTAGAGGGAGGCACGATATATAATCCATAGTGGAAGAGATCGATATAACTATATGTAATCATATCTCTAATAGGATTATCAAGTTGGATTTTACGTACAAGCAATTGATGTCGATATAACTATATGTAATCATATCTCTAATAGGATTATCAAGTTGGATTTTACGTACAAGAATGTCTAGTGACACTTTGAATGACCCTTAGTTACCCCATAGTAGTATAGTCGGCGTCAATTAAATACAACTTTTTCTTGTACAACAAAACTCAAAAGGTTGTGAATGTTATGGACGCCTTTTTTCTTGCACAAGGGGCGTTATGAAGTGGATTTCTGAATTCACTTTATGACGCCCCTTGTGCAAGAAAACAAGGCGTCCATAACATTCACAACCTTTTGAGTTTTGTTGTACAAGAAAAAGTGGTATTTAATTGACGCCGACTATACTACTATTATATATATATGTATACGTATGATTTACTCAATCTTCAATACGTATCGTATAGGCCGACCACGGAAGGCTTTTTCTCATTATCCCTAGAGCTTGGATTTTTGTTGAGGCCATCAAATAATAAGTCCTTCTGGTAAACCAGGTGCCTTCTACGTTAAGGCTAGCTAGTACTGTCGAGCGCTTTCCCCCAAGGAGTGATAATTCGGAATCCACCGCATCACAGTGGATATATAATGTTTGGATATATTCGATTATCAGGTCGTATTTCCCCACTTTTAGTGTTACGCGTTTCCATCCTCATCTTCATTTCCTTTGATACTAAATATTTCGCAGAGATTTTTACTGAACTTGATTGGTTTCTTTACATCTAGGACCCAATACTTTTTACTGGATATGTCTATAAATTTAACGATGCCAGCATCGACTGCATAGTCGAAGTGTATGGTGTATGGGAACCCCACACCTTTGACTTCCCACTGAAACGAAGCCTTCTCTAGTAGATTCAACCAACTGTTCTCAAGAGTGACCTCGACTAGTGAACTATTATTGATAAGAAGAGGTTCTTGAAAGTAGACCGTATGGTCAGCCGAGGGGGTGGTGACATTTAAGATTACCATATTAAACTTCAAGTTTGATATTAAAGCCCGATGTTTACTTCAATATCAGAGTATTGTTGTATGTTCAATAAGCAGCCGATACTATGGCGCGAAAAGTTCATTTCGAAGAGGATTGGGGCGACTATATCAAACCTCGCAATGCAAAGGCTTTCGCAGCCTTTATGGAAAAATATCCCCACGCGGACTTCGAGAAGTTCTCAGCTAGGACAACAGCGTCTGACATACACGATGAGTCAACGTACGAGACTAGGATCATGCTTTTCGATGGTGGACAACATTGGTTTATTGGCGGTCTAATACCAGCAGATGTACGAAAACGGCTAAACGTGGCGTTACACGGGGCGGTTGCGGGTTTCCCACTCCCCTTCAGAAGGACGGATTTTAAGTACCCAGTTCCAGCTGTTGCCTGGAAGATCGACGCCAAAGACATAGACCCTTTTATGCGAACTCTCAAGATCTACGTAGCAAAGGATCAGTTCTTCACAGTGACACCGCGAGATATCATAGAAGAGCTGGGGTTCGATTTTCCTAACCCCGACGACGAAAACTACGACGAAAAAGACGAAAAAGCGCAAAAATGGTTCGATGCTCTGCCGATGAGGCATTGGCAACAACAATTATGTTTCGTCGTCTGGTGTGCAACGGCAGGCTGTGGAGTGTCGTTTGATGACCATCTTTCAGATGACGCACCGATCCTTGATAACATTAGGAGCTTTTACCGCTTTCATGTGTACTACACAATCATGCGACTACTGTTCGAATTGGGAGTCCCCTTCCCCAGAGAAAGCATCTTTAATAAGAACGACAACATTCCATGGAACCTCGTTGTATACGATAGGCTCAGGAGAGAGTTTGGAGTCGCCAAATTCAACTTCGCCCTACACTGAGCAAGCGATACTGCTAAGTCGTGGGGGTTCGACACAAATAGCCCACTCGATATCCCGCGGCGGTTCTTTCATGATGATCTCGCGAAGAAGCAGCACAATTGGTTCGTTACACAGCGGGGTGAGGGATTAACAAAGGCTGGGCTAGTTCGAATCGACTCATCTATAATGGCTTACGTGCATTGTGTCCTAGGACCGCAGTTTAAGGGTCGAAATCCAATCGTAGGACGGGGTGCCGAGTCTATCAAAATCCAAGCAGCTTGCGACAAGGAGTTGAGACTGATCATCACGGAATCGGATGTCGATAGTCTAGTGCGATATCAAAAAGACCTTTATGACGCGAAGGTTCGTCTTGATCTAGCAGTTGCGAAGGGGTGTCTGTTAATACCAAGCCGCATGATTATCAACCAGGAGATTATACTAGGTTATAACAACAAACTGCAAGGGACGAACGCGCCCAACATTAGTTTCGGGATAAACGACCATATCAACCTAGATATGAAAAAGTCAAAACCACCACCTATGGACGGCCCAGCACCAAAGACATCTAAGCCTACCACCCAAACTGCACAAGGCTCAACATCAAAGGCGCCAAAATCCACAACACAGGTTGCTGAGCCACATCAAGAACCGCCGCCGACGAGCCACGAAACTAACTTAGCAATTGTGGCCATTGCGGCCGCTGGAGCCTCGTGGATGATGACGCGGTCCCGCAACGACATACGATCTTTGATGGCATCAATTTGTTGCTTGAGCTCCTGTATCTGATCCTCTAATGATATTACTTCCGCTTGTTTGGCTTCGTATTCTGGGGTTCCCTTCTTTACGGAATTCATGGCCTCTATTTTCTCAGTTTTTTGTTGCTCGGCACTATCGATCTCGGCACCCTTTTCACTAATTACCTCTACGGCGGGGGGTCCCAGACTATTTCTAATCGTTTTTGGAAAACCCCTGGTTTCGAAGTCAGCCAGAAGGTGGAGTGCGGCATTTATATGATTTAGTTTCAGCACAACCCTACCATATTCATCCAAACTAGCAGTGACCTTAGCATTCTTTAGGTCTACATTTGGAAACTTTCTACGGAGGATGTCCCCGGCCTTTGCAGCCCGTTTTTCCCTTTCGGCTAACTCTGTTTCCGCAGTTGTAGTGCTTGGCCCCGCAATGTCATCTTTATTGAGCAATTCGATGTACTCAGTTGGTTCGTATCCCCAGCTACCGCGATGCGTCCATATCCGATCCTGTAAGGAGAGTTTTGCATTTCTGAAGACTCGCTTAACTCTACTCCACCAATTCTCTCGTGTCTCCTTATCCAAAGGTCTAAGCGACCTCCATTCTTCTTTAGAAAGCTTATTAATATCAGCACTGCCTTCTTTGGTTGTAGGATCGAAGTCTATCTCCGCTTCCATATTGAACGTTTATACGTTATATACTATTAGTATTGACTTTATATTCAATATCAGTTTTGTGTGAAACAACATGATATCATCGAATCTCCATCCAGACTATGCTCCTAGAGAAGGTAGATCTCTCAAAGGCAGTCGTGTGTTCCATCGTGTAACTTTCACCCCTTCGACGGCAAACCCCGGGGAAACTTTGGTTGTCAACGTTCCCACGATAGGCGAAAATAGGCTTCTAGTACTTGGCAGTCTAGCACTCAGTGCCAGCATCGCTCTATCTGGTGGTCATGCAAACAACCGTTTGGTGGCCAATGTTGGGCGTTGCCTAGTCTCAACGCGAGCCGTAAAAATGGGCACTACCGTCTTAGAAGCCTGTGATCGCCCTGATCTACTGCAGGTATATATCGATCTCTACTTATCTACCGTAGAACGAGAGAATCGTATTCAATCTGTCAATGTTAACAAACTTCGCTCGAATGCTGGCGATAAAGACACCTCGATTGCAGCTGACAAAGCGACACTCGCTGCATATGGTAGCGTGTATAAGATACCTATCGATCATGACATTATCACAACTTATGGCCTCCTTTATCCGCACGAGATTCGAGATAAGATGTCATTCCATTTAACGCTGGCACCAGCCATAGATGTCATAGCCGGATCCGACAGCACAAAAGTAGGCACATATAAACTTTCAAACATTGAGCTCGAATATGAAGTCATTGAAAGTCTTGATCTTGCGGTGCAGGCCAAGGGCGTCTACGACAGTGGTAAAGCCTTCCTGTACAACCACACTGAGTACTTCAAGACCGTCTCAGTCAACCTAGTAACCGACACACTTATATCTGAAAGCGTAAACGTACTGGTATCCTCCTTCTCTTTGTCAATCCACATGCGGGAGGCACCAGAGACAGTGAGAAGTTCATAAATCCAGGCATCACCAAGGTGACGAGGTACACGTCAACAGCATCCCCAACGCTCTCTATTCTTTTGGGATGTTACCAAGGGATTTATGGAAGTCAGCAAATAATTGGTTTTGTGCATTGTCGGGGCGACAAGACGGAGAAGCCATTACATCCATGACACATAAGAAGTTCTTCGTGAACAAGTTCGCCGTACTCATCGACTGCCGCACCTCTCAAAACAGTATGACTCATGGAGATGGCCTGGCCCAACTAGATACTGGAGCAAATATTCGCCTGCGGATTCATCGCACTGCAGCAGACGCAGGGACAGCGAATATGCACATATTCGTGCTTTCTGATGCTCAGGCAACTATTGAACAAGGGATGCTGCAAAATGTTTATAATTAATGGATACATTAACAGAACAAATTCCCTTTAACGCATTGATAATCGGCCCCACAAACTGTGGAAAGACTCAGTTTATAGTCGATCAGTTGCGGGGTCCATTTCGTTTTAAGTTCGAGTATATCGTGTTGATTTGTCCCACCTACGCCCACAATAAAACCTACCAAGGTTTCGGTAGGGGAGATCCGCGCTTCATTCGTATAGCACCTCCGCAGAATGCTATAGATGCCACCCTGTGCGAATGTGCTTGTTTATTCGAAGGAACGAATACGCTTTTTATCCTCGATGATTGTGCTGCAAGCAAGGACGTCAAAGGAAGGTTCAATGAGCTGTCTAAATTAGCATTTTCTGCACGTCACGACGGTATTTCAATTTGGGCCTCAGCACAAACACAAAAGAGCATATGCAAGAACTTTCGTGAGAACTGTGCAAGCGTTGTGGCCTTTCGCATCGCAAGTGCGTCGGGATTAAAGAATTTGTTTGATGACTACGGCGCTGGCATATCACTAGAGGACCAAAAAATGTTTATTTCAGAGCTTGAGACTAAGTTTGCACATATATGCTTCCGTTTGCGACATCCATTTTCCACCGTGTTGGAGATACCTTCACCCCTGGTATGTCGCGGTATATTGAAGTAAAATGGGTGAAAAAGTTGAGGATGAAGACGTAGAAAATATACTAGACTATCTATACGAGCCTTATGAAAAAAGCAAAACTGATATGGCACATTACCCCACAACCAAAGCCGCAGAGTCAGAAGCCTCGGATACCAGCTGCTTCGCAGCCGCTGACCATCGGGAGTCACTCGCGATTTTAGCTGCAACCGGTACAACAAAGGAATACCTTGGGAAGGCGTACTCTCTAGGAGATATCCATAGACTATCTGATACGAAGGTAGAACAACTTCATAGAATGTATCAGGCCGGTGTGGCCAAACAAGTAACGGGCTGTTTAGTTGATAATACGATTAACCTAGCTACTCGCGTAATTGCGTACTTATTGCCAATAGATTCCCAACCCGCACTACTAAAGGACTTAAAAGAAGATCGTATAGTCCGCAATGAAATCTCTTCTCTAGCTGGTTTGTTGTCTATTACCGCAGGTCGCTTCGTAGCCCTAGCTAGCGCTATGTTCCACGTAGTTAACCACATAGAAGTTGATCCCTCGCCGAATACGACGAGTTTGTCATCTTCTGACACACCAATTGAAGCCCCACCAACTGTCGACATACAGCAAGATGGAAGTGGACCCTCCGAATAACCTCATCACGAAAAAACCAACCACACCAAAGAAAAATCCAAAGCGTGTTGCTGCTGGTAAAGCCATAGCAAAACTAACTAAAGAAGCCCTCGCCAATGCCTCATCGGCGGCGCCAGTAGACCATCAGGACAATAAGCCAGGCTGGATAGCCAACAACATATCGGCTAATACGACCCTTTGCACTTCTGACACACCAATTGAAGCCCCACTAACTGTCGACATACAGCAAGATGTCGAAGCGCCCGAACGAAAACGTAGGAAAATCTCACAAATCTGAGTCTTCGCGCATAGGAGAACAGCTGGACAACATAGACAGCGCCATATCCACCTCTACCTTACTTTATTGGGGCGGAACGGTCTTTATATGTGGGGCTTTGGCCTATAATTATCTGCTCAAAAGGAAAAGAAACAATTTGTTAGAAGACGCCGAGACAAAGGCAGTAATTGCGCCAACAAAGGCAGGAGGTACAACTACCACAACCTTCACAAGCACACACACAACACGTAATAGTTGTGCGGCTGAAGCAGCACGGAGTTACAAACGCGGGTGGGACGACTCGGAAGGATATATTCGCAACATAGAACTTCCTAAATCTAGGTCGGCCACCACCCCCAGTCCAGCAGTTGCTCCAGTAATTACTCCATCCACCACCCCCAGTCCAGCAGTTGCTCCAGTAGTTACTCCATCTAGCAGCGACCCTACAATTGAAGTTACTCCACCTAGTAGCCCCCTGACAATTGAAGATACATCACTTGTCGACATACAGTAAGATGGAAGTGGACCCGCCGAATGACCTCATCACAAAAGAACCAACCACACCTAAAAAAGTAAAAAATCAAAAGCGTGTTGCTGCTGGTATAGCCACACAAAAAAGAATAAGACTAACTAAAGAAGCCCTCGCCAATGCCTCATCGGCGGCACCGGTAGACCATCAGGACGATAAGCCAGGCTGGATAGCCAACAACATATCGGCTAATACGACCCTTGCCGCAGCTGGAGTAGGCATAGCACTGGTAGGGCTCTACTATCAGCATATGCGTTACACGAAACTGCAACAGGGCAAGCCTAACGACTGTCGTTCGTCGGGGGCTAAGGAAGCGGCAATCGAGGCCACCACCAAAGGTAGCAACCCTAAAACTCAAGGTATGGTGTAGCAATTGAAGCTATATCCCATATTGATGATGTACGATGGGTGATAACAAACTTATGAAAACATTATCGGACTCTGCTTTATTGATTGGCCTTGCGTCGGGTATCGGTTGGATAGGAAAAAATGTCGTTAAAGAGCCTCTGACTAACGATCCTTCATCTAACATTTTGAACTTCGTAAAGTGGATAGCCGTGTTGGCTGGTAGCCTTGGTGCTAAGCAATACCTAGAGGCCAAAAAGTATTGGCCACCTGGCGAGTAACAGGTTCGTTTCGAAGCCATGTCGTCGATACTATTTATGGCAATTGCTTTCGCTGTATCGAGTGTTGCTGCGAGCTACGGCGCTAAATACATCGAGAAAGCGGCCTTAGGAACGGCTGGCCCGGATGCAATTGCTGCAGAGGTAAAAAGACACGATAGGGCTATGGAGAGGGCAAATGCCGCTACGAATGCCTATGAAAGGCGACGAGAAGAAATAGCTATTTACTATATTACTAAATTTACTACTAGGTAATTACTATATTACTACTAGGTAATTACTAGATTACTAAATTTACTACTAGGTAATTACTAGATTACTTAGTATTTTTTCTGCTTGTTGAAGATTGGTGGGATACGTAATATAGCAGGGCACCTTCAGAGAAAGGCGAAAATTCAAAGCCATGGACATTCCAGACTTGGTGGCTATAGATACTGAAAGACATGATAGAGCCCTTGAGAAATATCGGGCTGATTGGTCTACTTTCCGGGAGACCCACGAAAAATTGGTAGCCTGGGTCCAAGAGCAGAAACGTATACGGAGTCACTCCCACGAAGATCTATCCAATTCGACTCGAGCTCGAATCCTATTCAATACAACCCAAGTAGGGCTAGACCATATAAGTCTGCAGGATATGAAGGAGCCTCGTTTCTCCGATTACTATCGACCATCGAGGCCTTGTTGCCATAATTGGCCTGTCAAATTGGTGGCCCTAGGTGGTGGGGTGTTCGCGGCAGGATACGTTGCCACCCGATGGCTATAGCTATGCTTTTTAAAAAAACGAGCTCCCCGCCAAGTCAAAAGTCTACTCCATATAAAGGGTGGGTACTTAGACCTTATACCGATATATGTATAGAAAATGGATCCAAAGGTATTCGCAAATATCTACTATAGCCCAAAAGGCTACTGGAAAGGACTCGCCGCGATTAAACATCTTGCCACTGCAACAAATACATCCGAAGATGCGGCTCGGACGTGGCTTGAAAAACAAGCTATATGGCAGATCTATTTGCCGGCACCTCAATATGTACCACGACCTAAATTTAATGTTTCTACTCCAAACGAGGTTCATCAAGCTGATCTGCTCTTCTTTCCACATGATCGTCCTAGCCGTGGACGAAAGCTATATAAGTATGCACTCACAGTTGTGGATGTTGCATCCAGATATAAAGAAGCCGAGCCATTAGCCACTAAAGAAGCTAAAGAAGTTGCTGCGGCGTTTGAGCGAATCTACAAGCCAAGTCCCCTGACATGGCCAAAACTTTTACAAGTCGATCCAGGACGTGAGTTCATGGGTATCGTTACACCACTACTGGCCAAGCATAAAGTTTCTGTGAGGCGTGAGCGCGTGGATATCCACCGGGATCAAGCAATCGTTGAGCGATTCAACCGAACCCTATCCGAAAGGCTATTTGGACACCAATACGCTCAAGAAATGGTGCTTGCTTCGCAGGGAAAAGACGATAGGTCAGTAGAATGGGTAGCTCGTTTACCTGCAGTTATCAAAGCTTTGAACAACGAACCAACGCGTTTGATAGGAAAACAACCTGTGGTAGCAATACGCAAAGACGAAATCAAATCGAAGCCGGCAGAACCTGCACACTATGGCCGGCTCGTTGGTCTCAAAGAGAAGAGGCTTCCATTCGACGTTGGTGTTCGATATCTATATGCACCTGGCGAACTGGAAGGTGGTCGCCGTCGTGCAACTTATCCTATATGGAGTTTGGAAACGTATAGTATTTCACGCAGTATGGTTTCTTCGGGGCAGCCAGTCCTGTACTATTTGTATTCGGAGAACGTTAAGCGGGGATTTGTGCATGAAGAGCTACAAGTGGTGCCACCAGACACAGAATTGCCTCCAAAGGGGTCCTAGTGCTTCCGGCACAGCCCCGCCGTTAGACTGTGCTCTATAGGCTCGGTGTGGATGCCATCTGGAAGGACCCGTCGCTTATCGTAGTAAGCTGAAAGCCCAAGCTTCTGCTGTTCGTAGGTCGCCATACCTTCTGGCAGCAAGCGGAAGCCCCGGTTTTCTGCTAGGTCGATGCTGCCGTGGAGTGCTGCTTTGAATCGATCCCACGAAACATCGTTGTGCCGCCTAGACATACCTTTGGTGGAATATTTCTGACTGGCACCTACATCGACATAGTGGGCCTTAGAGCAGAGGGCAATAGCGCGCTGTCCTTCGAACTCTAGTTTGAAGAGGCCTGGTGTACGACTTATCCCACGCTAACCAATCCTTTCGGCAAGCTGCGAACTCCTGGTGCAATTCTGGTCGTACCACTCCGTCGATGCTATTGCCTGAGATGGCGATGTACGCGCTGTCCGTATCCATCTGTATGTATTCGAAATCCTGACGATCGATGTACTTGTCGAGGAAGTCGTAGTAGAACTCGAGCATACGCAGCTTGGCAAGCTGGTACACAGCGATACCTACTTGGAAGGGGTGTTTGATTTGGATCTGATTTTTTCGACTCTCAAGTTCGTATGCATCACCAATCTCCTCCAGGTCTGCAAACCAAACACTTCGCAACGCTTTGTCCACAACCTTCTCGTCTTTGGTATAGGTGACATTTGTTTGTCGCCCCAAATCCTCAATCAACTTTCCATAGGCGCTATTTCCAAGTAGTTTGAACACATCAGCTAACAAAGCTTTACTTTTGTCTACGTCTCCTGTCCTTCGCGCTTCAGTGACTTGGTCCACAAACCATTCAAATACTTTTTTTGGTTCGTAGTCTATTTAACAATTAGACCCGCAGCCCGAATGGGCTACGAGTCAATAGCCCACGAGGCGCAGCCGAATGGGCTATTTAACTCGTAGCCCATGAGGGCGAGCGGTCTAATTGTTTTAGTATAAACTAACTAGTCGGACAGTAGAAATAATAGAAAGAAACAAATTGAAGTTGAAAAAATGTTATTATGTCGTGAAAATGCGTGCGGTTATTCTCTACCATGGCCTATCACAAATAGACCTATAGTAGCGTAGCCAATCAGAATGCAGGATTTGTAATAGTCCACTAGTTGGTTTATACTAATGTGCGATAGACAGCAGTTATGACTGCTCCATGATCTAGATACCAAAGTAGGAGAGGGGCATAGAGTACCAGCCGCTTTCCAGATAGACTTCCCACTAATTTCTTTTCCTTTGATCTCTTTCGCCCTGTCTTCTCGAGGTAGGTCAACATTTCTGGGGGGATTGCTTTGTCTGGAATTTCTCGATTGTAGAAGAAGGGAGGCATCTCCTCGAATTTCTTCCACAGCTTTCTGGGTATCTCGATATCTACCTCTGCGTAACCAAACCACGATCCATTCCGTAGGCATTCTTCTAGTCCCTCGGCGGCTGGACCTGGCTCTTCGTAGTGTACGACCTTTTCTTTTCCACAAGGCATTTCGAGGGCCATAGTAGAAAGATATAGGGCGTTGGCATCATATCCAAGAATCTTGCGACCAATTTTGGTTCCACCCTGATGGCTGCGAATCTTAGTCACTCCTGCTACATGACATCTAGTGAATATTATGCTTGGGCCTCCTACGACAGCACTTTTCAGCATATGGTAGGCTTCCTCTTTTGGGGCATACAACTCAGCGCCGCGCTCTACACTACCTCGAAGAAGGAACTGTAATGAGACTCCGGGGATAGATACTGCGTCTTTAAACATATCTACCCCTTTCTCGTGCTAGAAATGACGCATCTTCTCGAGGGCCTCTACGAATGGGACTACATCCAAGTCGTTGTAGTATCGTAGCCAGTCAGCGAAGGTATTCATTTCCTTTGCACGAAAGATGCGCTTACAACCCTCCAACTCCGCCATAGATAGTAGGTGGCCTCCTTTCAACTTAGACCCCCACTCTGGATAGTCTGGCAGTCCGATATGGTCCAACTTGTCGGGAGAATCGAACCACTCATATGGGAAGAAGCTTTTCTGCAGCTCACATCCATATGCTGTGATCCAACTCTCGTAGGAAGTTCCGGGCCCAAGATAATTCATAACATCGAGGAAACGAAATTCAGGAGTCAAGAGAAACATAGTGCAGTTGGCCTTCTTTGCAACCCGGACCTTCTTACATGTGTCAGAAATAGTTTCAACGAAGTGTTTCGGATCAAATTTAGGTCATACCGACCGGAGTTGAATCCTAGTACAGGAACCTGGTTGGCCCATTCGTTGAGTTTCGTTTGTTGTTCTTTCGATAGGGTGTCGAAAGAGAATTCGTGGGTCGTGGGACAGAACTGTTCGACGACGACTTCTCGGATTGCCTTTGCTCTTCGCTGTATTTCTTCTACGAAGGAAGATACGAGATCTTTTGGGTTGCGTTGGCAGATGTGGGTTGGTGTTCGATCGTATGTGTCTGCTATGGAGACAGATATGGGAACGTGTATGTTTTCGATGGTCAGGCGGGCTGTTGGTTGGCGACCCTTTGTTCTATCGAGGTAGGCTTCGAAGTCGTATACTATGGCGTGTGGATAGGCGGTTTGTATTGGGGTTGGAACCGGCTCATTTGTCTTCTTTGTGGAACAGCCCCAGGCCTGCACTACTGTATAGCCCGCCTCGCGTAGATTTGCTGTTCTTTCGCAGGTTTTACGGTATAGATCTCTACCTCTAGGGAAGCATTTTGGGCAGCCATGCTAGTAGCACCCATGAAATTGGAAGATGGTTTTGGAAAGAGGTTCGTAGCCATCAACAGTAGCTCCCTCGATCCAACGTTCTCCACCATGTCCACAAGCTGCGTGATGGATATGCTTCTGGAGTCTTTCAGATTCGCGTTTCAACCAGCGCAGAGCGGCTTTGCTAGCTTTGTTAGAGTTGCTCTCTGGCCAGAAGGCTTTTTCGTATGCGGACTGAGGAGCTTTGATTGCTTCTCCTTTGCAGACGATCTTCGTTTCGCCGCGACTACAACGATCAGCATGGCGTTGGAGGTTTGAGGTGTTTGTGAACCTTTGCTTACAAGCGTTACAGACGTAGTCGTCCCCGAGCTTATTGACGTTCTTGATATAGAAGGCGTGACCGTCGTATATCCCTATTGTCATCACAAGCTTGTAGTGGGGTCCGCGCCTAGTCAAATGCCAAGCGTCATCTTCCGTAGGTTCATACACCCGAATGCCAATCCCTAAGTGAAACTCAACCTTCTCAAGCTGGTCTAGAGAAGTCTTGGGAACGTCTGGTATAGGTGCCCCCAAGTTGTAGAAGTCCTGAGCGAGTTTTCGCGCCGCGGCGGTGCACTTGTCTACGCGCGCCCCTTTGTATACAGCAAGGCAGCGCCACAGACATAGGTTATCCCTGTATTGATCAAGGGCATTCATTCCCTTTTTATGGCGAAGCCAATCGGGAAGTGGCCCTGTTCCCAACAGTGGCTGCCGATCGAGTACGACTTTGACATCCACATAGATCCAACGAACGAATGCCCATTGGGTGTTTGGGCGATCAATGTTGTCGGGATTTAAACGAGCTTTTTCCTTATTGGCAACCCACTCCTCTGCGTCGCCTAGAATATTCACCCATGGAGACCCTGGGACTGTCTTAGAGAAGAGCATTATACGCCCATCGTTAACGTTGCGAATGCGATAGGCGTAGCCATACCGTAGGTAGAAGCTCGTAGCAACATTTGCAGTCAACTTTGCCATGATCCTAGGCGTCAAATCACCTGCCACACCTTGGAAGAAGCGCCATTGAATAGGACGCCTACCTTTCTCCTCCCCCTCGAGAGTACCATCTCTCTCATTGAGAATGGTGGCTGCCTCTCGAGCAAGACTCCTTGGCAGGGGTTCGCTACGAGGCTTTTGCAGGATTCTCCGTCCTATTCGTCGTAGATGAGGTAGACGTTTTTGGGGGTTTGCTATAGTCTGGGATTCAACAGCTTTTGCCCTTAGACTTGCCGTGACCCCCTCACCTAACTGTTTGACTTCCCGCGCACGTTGGGCGCGTTTGTGGGGATTTTCAGGATCACCTCGAAGCGCTGGATACCTACCTGTTTTGATACCACGCTCGATCCTATCGAACCATTCGGGAGCCCGGGCCTCAGCTATCGCCTGAATGACTTCAGCTTTGTTGAGCCTCGAGATACCTCGCAGCCCAAATTGCTTTGCTTGTCTGCGGGCTTCTTTGAAGGTCACCATTTTTTCTTTGGTAATACCTATACCAAGCTTATCTCTAATTGGAAAGTAGGGTCATTATTTTCGGCTAACACATTCGCAAATTTCTTTGGCTATGCTTATACCTAGCTTATCTCTAATTGGAAAGTAGGGTCGTCGCAATTTTCTATGGGTCATAATATTGTGGTACCCTTTCTCTAACTGGGGTTTTAATGTTTACATTTTAGGTCAGAAAATGGGAAAAAGTGGTGGGGAAGGGGGACTTAAAACGGTTATCGGGTGGCTGTATAAAGAGGCGGTATAATTTTAACTCCGGCTATACTACGCACGGTGCATTTGCGAAATCAGACGCTGATTGGCTGTTTGTTAAATAACTCTCAAATTTCAATCATGTCAATTACACCGAGAAACGCTTTCAATCTAAATGGCCTGATCTTGCCAATCCCAAGTGGATTCATGTGCGAGAACCAAAGCTTTCAGACCACAGCACATTATTTAGCATGAAAAGTTGCAATCATATCGGGGAAGGATCTAAACATGATTTGTCTTCAACTTAGAAGTGCCGTAACTCGCTCTGTGAGTCGTTTATTCGGCTTTGAAACCACAGCCGGCGTTACTCAGTTACTAACGAATAGTCGAGTAACAACTTATTGGTTTATTTTATGCCTATACAAGTAAAGTTTTGAAGTTCTACGCACTTCATTTCGCATGAATCAAGGTACATGTACAACTTAACTGGGTTCTTCAGGTACGCAGCTTTTGAAAAACTTCCGAATGAGATTTTATCTAAGTTCCGAATCTGAGTAAACCTCACAAAAACTTTCTACCAGTTTCATGCTCAAGTTGAATGAAACTTATAAAGATGGATTGTGTCTCTCGCGTGAGACTAAACCATTACTTTCAAAAACTGGTCCTTTGGAATGCTAGATTGCGGTGTGACGAACTTTCCTTCCGACTGCTTTAGTAAAATTTGAATTTCCCGCTCTGATGACTTTTCGTGCCAACCGGTTCAAACAATGACCATTCTGGGCGATGAGTTTAAAAAAATACCTAATTAAAAATATAAATCACCTGAAAACCAAAATCATCTGCAACACAGTTATTTTTATACAACTTCAATGGTTTTAAAGTACTGATAATGTAATTATACTTTGTAATATACAGGCAGTGTATGATTGGTTGGGATCAAACGAGAGCTTGCCACTCCATTTTATTCTGAAACAGACAGACAGTACGATTCCTGGCACAAGTGAAACAATTGCGTATTCACAATTATTGTGGCTTATTGAAAAGGTACATATAGAGGGGTATTGCTATGAATAATGCAGGAAACCTGGAACACCTATTGAACTATAATAATAAGAGGCACAAGTTTTTCATTGACACCACATTCTTGTCTTTTTAATACATGAATTTTGCAAGCACTACTTGCTTACAGTACATGTTTGAAACTACAATAAGTTATTTTATTTAAAAGCAATGAAACAGGAAATAAAGGAAAAGTATAGAATTTGGTGGCTCTTGATTTTACATCATTTAGATAAAATGTTGTGTTTTTGCTTTAACAAGTGAGATTTTATCTCGAATTTTAAACAAAACCATTTTTAACTCGGAAATAAGCAAAATTAGTGTTTATAATTTTATTCATTTTGTTAGTGTTAGTTCAACATTTTGTTTAACAATTATTATGTCTGACAGGTCCGCATTCTAAATTAATGCCAGTTGAATAAAAATGCCATTTAAAACTAGACTAGAATTATATTAAAAAAAACAATTATAATACTTGTTTAACCAAAAGCATTATTTCCAATTCCATCAATTTAGCCTGAAGACCAAGTGAGGACGTGCTTAAATGAAACAGTAAGTACAGAGCTTATCAACTTTGTGCTTACGAGTGGAGGTGTAATAGATAATAATAAAAATATATGCAGGCAGAGGTTCAAAATATTTTTGAGTACTTATGAGGTCAACGTAGAAAAGTAGGCATACAATGTATGTGACAGAACTTGGGACCAAAGCAAAAGTTTCATTGTTTATTGATAAAGATATAATAACTGGAGATATACAAAAAGTGAAAGTTGGAGATGTATGAAGATTGAAGCTGAAGATATGTAAAGGTCAAAGTTGGAGATGCATGCATGTACTGTACATGTGAGCTTGAGCTTATTGGGAATGTTGTTGTCAGTGACTTAGTTTCTAACCATAGGATTGCATTGGAAACTGAGACATTTATATATTGGAAGCAGATATTTGACGACTGCATTGAAACAGACGCTTTTTGATTGCAAAGGAAGCTGAAACTTTCTGAAAGTTGATGCTGGATCTGCAACACAAAAAGTGAAAGTTGGAGATGCATGAAGATTGAAGCTGGAGATATGTAAAGGTCAAAGTTGGAGATGCATACATGTGATCTTGAGGTACATGTAATTGGGAGTGTTGTTGTCAGTGATTTAGTATCTAACCATAGAATTGTATTGGAAACTGAGACATTTATACTGTATATTGGAAGCAGATATTTGACGACTGAATCGGGAACAGAAGTTGGAGATGATGATTGATGGTATCAGAAGCTTACAAGTGGAGGTGTAATATATGCATAATATATGTTACTATAATTAAAACAAATAAAGGGAGGATTTAGTCTGGAAAACAGCGCTGAAAGTGTTTCAGTACATGTACAACTGTATGATGGGAGGTGGTTAAACCTGCTGCATTGTTGTCAATATGAACAACAGTCTCGAAGGCATTTACATTAAATTACATTATATTTTATAGATATATTTATATGAACTAGCTTATACTATTATAGGTATTATGTACTATTTATAACACGAGCGACTGAATTATATCGGATATAAAATGTAAATTTGTAATATACAGTCAATGTACTTATAAAATTGAAAACATTTCTGAATAGTTGATGAAGAAACCCTATACTATAGTAAATTAGTATAGTGTACTGATAAATCAATATTATATTTAGTATTAAATCTTAATTTTCGCCCATGATACTTCCACTTTTTTTATTTTAAAAGGTGACATTTCGAGGAAACTACCGTTCTGAAAGCAAGGACACAGAACAAGAAACAGTGATTGTTGATGAAGGTAATCACTTCTCTTTATACACACATTATGATAGAGAATATATGCATAAAGTTAATTAAGATAGCACTTGTCTTCACACTCCTTAAAACTAGACTAAAAAATATTGTATTGCGCGATCGTTACGTCCCCAGATCAGACAAGACTTCATCCCTAAATTTGTCATTTCAAGAAATTTAGGTCTAACTTTGGGGGAGTTTTAAGATTTAACTATAAGTCTGTACGACAAAAAATAGGGGCTTAGTTGCAGAATACCCCCTACACTCAAAGATCGCTTGAAAACTTCGCTAAATTCTCCACTTTACTTTAGTTCAGGTGTATTTAGACTCGTTCTATGAATGATTTTGGGTCGAAATGGTTAGGTTTTTTTATTATTTCAGGGTTAGGTTTTCAGAAGGTTTGTATGAAAAAAGTTGAGAAATGAATTATTATTGAACTGCAATACTCCAAAATAGGAATATAAACTATAATTATAATTCTTAACTTAAGTAACTTAGTTATAACTTTATACACTAATACAGTTATAGTTATATTAAGCCATCGAAGGAATGATATTAAGCTTACTTTTTCAGTCTTCTACTTCCCTTTCGACTTTCGTTGCATGAAATTCCAACAATTTCTTATCCCATATTTTGATTGCCAGTTATATATGGTTTCCAATACACGACCATTTCATATTTGGCTGGTTTCTTCTTGTTTCCCATCTTTTGTAGCCTGCGTCACATCCGGACTTTTCTCTGGTATAGTCCGTCTGCGAAGCAGCGACACAAACCGTGTTCTAGACCCCAGCAGCGTACCGTGATTTGAGCACACGTTCCGATTGGCTTTTAAAAATGCTCATTTCTTACACGTCTTCTGTCTTGCCATTCAACTGTCACCAGCCTGTCACCTGTTAGTCTCCCCAGAATCCAAGAACCACTCGCGCCAGAACACTCGTCTGGCAGGAAATCGTTAGTGGAAATAGAGGCTAAACTTAAAAATATGGATGTAGAATCGGTTAAAATAACTTCGTATATATTCTGTTCTTAGCTTTTATCAAGAAATAACAAATATTTTGGAAGAACTCATTTATTTTTAGGCTGAACTAGTGAGCTCGTGTAAAATGCCGACAAAAGCGAGTCGTTGCTTATTTAATTTGTAAATTTACGCTGTAATTGGTCTAGACAAATGGGGAATGGAATGTCGTGCTGATGTAACCAGCTGTTGGAGCTATCGCATGGCGTGACGATCCTAGTCATTTCAAAATAGCCAGTCAGAAGGCGTGTGAGAAAAGGCATTTTTAAAAGCCAATCAGAACGCGTACTCAAATCACGGTACGCTGCTGGGGGTCTAGAACAAGCTTTCCGTCGCTGGTTCGCAGACGACAATAACAAGGTTTTGTTCGGATGAAACGCAGGCTAATCTTTTGACGCCATCTTAGATTAGTACCAATTAATCCCAGGGGTCTTCGCGCACCTAATCCAAGATCCCGGATACCACACAAGTTCCATTTGTCGTGCATGCAGTCGATGCAGATGGTTTAAAGTTTTATTTATTTATTCCGAAGATTTGTAATAATCATTTAAAACGTTACAAATTTTAAATGCCACAAATTGGACACGTTCCACGTCGTTGCCGAATAATTGATAATTAATGATACACGTACTACCTAGATGACTAATAATCCTCAATTCGAGAAACAAAACTGCCTTTACCTGTTTTTAGTAAACTTTAAGGATTAAATAAAAACGTAGTAATACTTATTCTAAATAAAATCTACTTTAATACAGAAGAAGATATTGTGGTGACATCCGAAGCCGAAAAGATCAACGTGGAAAAAAGAAAAAGGAAAAGAAGAAGAAATAACGCGAAAGAAAAGAATAAAAAAAGGAAGGAATAAAATGTGATATGATCGAAGAAGACATCCATTTAAAGTGCCTATGAGAGTGAAAAAATACGTCTGCATAGCAGGCTATATAAGCCCTAGCCAGAAATCATTTACTTGAGCGAGTGTCTTATTTTTTTCAACCATTTTGGGGCGATTTATGTTCATAGTACTGCTATAAAAAGCACTACAAATCCTTGAAATGACGTCATTTAGGGGCGTTATGCTAATGAATTGAGTTGGAAATGAATTGAGTTGTAAAATTGAATTTCTTCATTTATATAGTTGTTTTTCAGGTGTAAGACATTGCATACTTACAATATTAGAGAATGATATGTTATTAAGTGGCGCTGACATAAAAACAGAGCAAAAGAGTTTGTCCCTGAAATGACGTCATTGAAATATGATTCCTTCATAAACGAAATTGACAAACTACAATGATTATTTTTCCTATGTCGGTCATTTCGTTTTACAGTTTAACTTGTAAATCAAAGATAACTGGCTAGGGCTTATAGCCACTTTAAATAATTTATCCTTTGACTATCTATCGAGAATATACCGATTTTGCATTCCTCAATGTTGTCCCAATACAGAACATGTGAAAGCTCTCCAGAGTTCTACAAATTTACGCATTTTATAGCCTTTGGAACCCCTAGGGTATTCACGGTGCATCGATTGTACTTGTATACCACAAATGACCAGTGAATAGTGGTGGACCTCATGTTTTGCCGTATACCTGACGAGCAAATAAACCTGCTTGTGTACATGAGATATTACAACATAAATTCGCTCTAGAATTAAAAACTAGTAGTAATCGTAGATTATCAAAGTGCATTCAACATATTTTTGTAAGAGAAACTGAGGACTGTGGTAACACAAAAGGCTGAAAGATTGCTGCAATGATGTTGACGGTGTAAGTAATCCTGATCAAAAATGCTTGTTTTTAACTAATGTGAAAATTTTGATGTCTTGACTTATAAGTTAATATACAAGGGAATGCATCTGGGTATATAACTGTAATTATCTTTGTCACGGTAACATTAAATCATTGGATGCAATGCTTATGTGGCTATATGTATACATGTGTGTTTTATATGGTTATGGCATTCATTTGAGCATTCATAGCACATTTTTCGGCATAACTGCAGAATACCCCCTCCCAGATGTGTGTTATCGGTATCAAGATACGCGTATCAGACGTATCACTCGGTATAATTGTACATCGGGATTTTTTTCAGTTTCCTTAGCCCTAAAACCTCGACGTTTACCTGAGAACTTCTTTACTAGAGTTCCTAAGGTTTTGTGAGGAGAGGAATCACTCACTTAATAAATTGGTGAAAATTAAAAAAAATTGAGTGACGATGGTTGTTTAGTTATAGTGGTTGCGACGTTTGACTTACGAGTAGGAGGAGCGGGGTTCGAGTTCCATAAAATATTTTTTTACCTCACCATTTTCGTGAGAGGTTTTTCTTGAGAACCCTAGCTCTAGCTGGGTAAGATTTTGTTTACTGACCGGTTAGGGTTTTTAATGGTTCAGGGTAGGGTTTTAGCTAGTTTATATTGTCATTATTTCATGAATATAAATAATTAAGTGAGCGATTCCTCTCCTCAGGAGCTCGTCTTCTTTACTGACGGTTAGGGTAGTTATTGTTGTTGGGTAAGCTGATGTATTATGATAAATACAAAAAAAATCTCACATCTCGAATCACCTGAGCCCTAAAACCTCAACGTTTACCTGGGAACTTCTTAACTGACGGTTAGGGTTGTTATTGTTGTATCAGGCGTATCAGACGTATCACGTGTATCAGACGTATCATGTGTATCACTCGTATCAGACGAATCAGAGGTATCACGCGTATCAGACATATCACGCGTATCAGGGGTATCAGACGTATCATGTGTATCACGCCTATCAGACGTATCAGGTGTATTACGTGTATTAGACGTGTCAGGGGTGTCACGTTTATCAGACGCGTCATGGATTTCACGTTTATCAGACGTGTCAGGGGTATCGTATCTTTGGTTGTGAGATTCGTTATTCGGAGGGGGTATTCTGCAGTTACTCCCATTTTTCTGTGTGGTATACAGTATACAGCAATAATTGGAGTTAGTGTAGAACACAAATCAACCCTATTAGATAGCTATGGCTAATTCAGATGTGTATAAACTGCATTCCAGTTCCTAGCATTCATAATACTAAGTACATACCAGTGTAGAACATAAAATATATATGCATGTGTATAAAGTACACCCCATGCAGTTCCTTAGATCATTCACAGTATTTTTCATGTGAAAACAAGGTTGGCTGCCATTGTTTAGTTGCAGAATAATTTATGGTCAATGTTGGTAGCCGGATCCTGGCTTTGATCAGCCTTGTTTCAGGTCCGTCAGAAATTCAGTGTAGATTAATCGATTAGGGAACACAGCAATGAACTAAGTACTTTAAATTTGCCTCACCTCGTACTGTGTTGATTTTCCAGTTCCTTGGCATATCAAAATGTCGTTATAGATTAACTCTCTGCCTGAATATGTTAGCTAGTGTTGAATATGTGTATAACCAAGATGTACACAGTGTCGCAACTCACACAAGATACGGCGATTACGGGTATCTAGAAAACTCAGACCTAGATTTCTCTTCAGCCAGGTCATCTTACTGTTTGTAGTTTTTGTATCTGTATGTACAGCGAAAAGCAGAATCCAATACAGCGAGCAAGCCAACAGAATTCACTCGGTTGTTACTGGACAGCACAAATTATGGCCAAGTTGATTCGATTCAGTTCTCTGTTCAACGACCGCGCCGACAAAACAGACCATGTTTGACTTGATATAGTTTGGACATCAGACTTTGTCGAATGCTACAGGCTTTGATATATCGGGCTTGCTAACTTTTTAAACATTATTGCATTGGATTGGGAAAATAATAAAACACTTATACTCGACGTTTCTCTGAGCATCGTGTATATAGTTATCAGTTCCCCGGCCGTTCATGATATCGAGGCATTTTGTAATACTGAACTATTTGCACCAGTCCCTTTCAGTGCGAGTATAAATAAGAGCTCCGCCGACTCCCTTGCGCAGTTCACGTCAGTAACTCACAACCGTCACAGCGTTCTCCCTATTCAAGTGTTTGGCCGTCCCTGTATGGTGGCTGATCGAGTTCCACCGCGTCCGGCTCTCAACGTTCAAGTTCAGCGACCCCTCCTAGTAGACAACCAATTAGCCCAGCGTGCAAACGTTCTGGCAGCACAGGCTTTACTCGCACCAAATTCTCTTCCTCCAGAGGCTAACGTCAACCCAGTTAATCCAGCACCCGAGCTGGTGGTAATCATACTCTTAGATTTATGTACTTTTGGCCCTTTTGCGTAGCTCGCTCGTCTTTCCCTTGCCTGGTTTGCCATGCTATAGCTGTAGCTGGTACTATACACTACACGGGTTTGTCTTGTTGCAATTTCACCTTTTAGAATTCGACCCCTTGTATTAGTTCATCTCCTTCGCTTGTTTTCCCCTTTGCACGTGTCGGCCGCTGTTGCCGCGTGTATATTTATATTTGGTGTCTACGTGCGTTATATTGCCTCACAAAATACGGATTTGTGTAGTTGCCGTTTCACCACTAGAATTAGTTATCTCCTTCGCTCGTTTCCCCGGTTCCCCTTTGCACGTGTCGGCCGCTGTTGCCGTGTATATTTATATGTTTGGTGTCTACGTGCGTTATATTGCCTCACAAATACGGATTTGTGTAATTGCCGTTTCACCACTAGAATTAGTTTTATCTACTTCGCTTGTTTCCCCGTTCCCTTTGCACGTGTTTGCCGATGCTGACGTGCATTTGTATTTCATATATTTGATTTGTACGTGTGTAAATTGCCTCACAAATACGGATTTGTGCAGTTGCCGTTTCATCTCTAGAATTAGTTTTATCTACTTCGCTTGTTTCCCCGTTCCCTTTGCACGTGTTTGCCGATGCTGACGTGCATTTGTATTTCATATATTTGATTTGTACGTGTGTAAATTGCCTCACAAATACGGATTTGTGCAGTTGCCGTTTCATCTCTAGAATTAGTTTTATCTACTTCGCTTGTTTCCCCGTTCCCTTTGCACGTGTTTGCCGATGCTGACGTGCATTTGTATTTCATATATTTGATTTGTACGTGTGTAAATTGCCTCACAAATACGGATTTGTGCAGTTGCCGTTTCATCTCTAGAATTAGTTTTATCTACTTCGCTTGTTTCCCCGTTCCCTTTGCACGTGTTTGCCGATGCTGACGTGCATTTGTATTTCATATATTTGATTTGTACGTGTGTAAATTGCCTCAAAAATACGGATTTGTGCAGTTGCCGTTACATCTCTAGAATTAGTTTTATCTACTTCGCTTGTTTCCCCCGTTCCCTTTGCACGTGTTTGCCGATGCTGACGTGCATTTGTATTTCATATATTTGATTTGTACGTGTGTAAAATTGCCTCAAAAATACGGATTTGTGCAGTTGCCGTTTCACCACTAGAATTGGTTGTATCTACTTCGCTTGTTTCCCCGTTTCCTTTGCACGTGTTTGCCGATGTTGACGTGCATTTGTATTTCATATATTTGATTTGTACGTCCGTAAAAGTGCCTCACAAATACGGATTTGTGCAGTTGCTGGTTCGTATTGGAGTGTATTGTCGGTTTTAAATTTGGTGTCCACAACTTTGGTCTCGCATATATGATTTCGGCATTTTATGCCTACTTTAACTTTGTTATCAGTTATTCATTCCTTTCAGCCTTATGTTGATGGTACGAGTATTCTGTATTATGTTTTATATACGTGAGATGCTGCCAATTTACTCTTTTGCCATGGTCTTTGTTCCACTCCCCACTGTGCAGTGTAATTTTATTTGCTACTAAAAACATACTCTCTCATTTCCTGGTTTTTTCTTGTATGCGCTAATTTTGTTTTTAATTTCGTACCCCGCTCTATGGTGGATCGAAAGGGTTTCTTATTCTCCCTAGTCGGATTACTGACGCTCAGGCTGCCATCCCCTGGGCTCGTCTCGTTCTTTTGCGACTAAGTTTATTTATTTATTTATTTACTTTTTATCCCAGGGGATGGCAGCCGCCTAACCCTTATTTTCTTTTTTCGTTGCACTTCAATGTAGCTGCCTTTCATTCCTTATCGCCTTTTTTAAGTATGGGAGTTTTCTGTTTTAGTATTAGACTGGTGCGGTTTTAAGTATGGGTGCCTTTGGCGTTAGGATCCGGATCGTAAGCTCACCTAGTTTGTTACGTTCGCTTTTCTCCCATTCTTATTTAGCGAGTGTGAAAGGGAATGCTGCGAATAGAATACTATTTGCACCAGTCCCTTTCAGTGCGAGTATAAATAAGAGCTCCGCCGACTCCCTTGCGCAGTTCACGTCAGTAATGATCCAGCCTATAGCAGCAGTACGACCTCGTGCACTACGCCATATCTTCTCCCTTCCACACTTGCCCTTCGCGATCACGTTCATTCCTATTACTCCCTCCCTCCCTCCTACATCTCCTGCTACGCTTCCACTCTGCCTGAACACGGTCGCTTTTCTCCCATTCTTATTTAGCGAGTGTGAAAGGGAATGCTGTGAATAGAATACTTTTTTTTGTCTACCGGCAAACACGTCACACACAGGAACAGGGAACCCGTCACCAGATTAGGTTGCGTTCTCCTTCGTCGAACGCAATAATCAGTAATTGGCTTTTGTTCTTCAATTATCGGTAGTCGCTAATTCTAGAACGTAAATTAAACAATGACATTCTTAAAACCAATCAAGGATAAATAAAATAAGTATATACCACACCAGTGAATATCACTTTTCACGCGCGCTTTGATTGGCTACTCAATCAGTGAATTTTATTTCATATTCACCTCCGAGCGAAGCAGCGATCAACTCGCGCGCGTTTTTGTCCATTTGGCAGAAAATAAAATAACTAATTGGTGCTGGCTATTTACCTGCAGTGTGGTATATACTAAAACAACTATTCACCTCCACTTCAGTGAATAATTGTTAAACATTTGTTCCATTTCAAACGGCGGTAGACGCGCTTAGTGTAGTGGTCATGACGTCTGTACTACCAAGCACTACACGCAAACAGTTACGAGTTCGAGCCCGAGTAGGGGCGCTCAAAAATTACTTTACTCTCGCTTACCTTCTGATCTTGTTTACCTGTGAACCCTAGCTCTAGGTGAGTGAGAACCCGTCGTTTACCCGTGAACTCCTCCGATGGTTAGGGTTCGTTTTGTGGTTCGAGTTAGGATTCGTTTTGGAATTAATTAATATTTAATTTGCGTTCTAGAATGAGCGATTATTGATAATTGAAGAGCAAAAGCCAATTACTGATTATTGGTAATTCTAGAGCGAGGATACGTTGGATATTATTATTCCAGTGGTAGATTTCAGTAAATACCCACCACTAGTCACCTGAGGTGAATAATTCAGTGTTAACTAATCACCACTGAACGAAGCAGCTATTTTTGTCCATTTGTCAGAAAATAAAATACCTTTTTGGCGCTGGTTATTCACTTGTGTGGTATATACTAAAACAATTATTCACCTCAGTGTCGGTTCGATATACCATACATTTTACGGTCCTATCGTGACGGACCTGGCCAGTTTCAACTGATGGCACCCCTTATTTTTGTTGTGTAAATGATCGATCTAGGGTTCTTAGACCCTTTCGGTGAAAACGTTAGGAGTGACGTGCCCAGAATGCTTATCGTGTACACCGGGCTGATGGGTACGCTTACCGATTATTACAAAGTTTCCTGCGTTTGTGTAATGTGATGATTCATACATTACCGACAAACAAGCACTGATAATAATAAATTTCATCTCAACTTTATGACAAAGGTTGTCATTATAACTTGCAGCTATGCGAAATGGAATGTTATTATCAATATTTTTATTAAAGCGTTTGACTAAAAAACAAACGAATTCACCAGACTAATAGCAACAACCATAATTCTATTCTCTTTCGCTTCGCTCAGGCGAATAGAAAATATTTCTATTTACATTAATAATGACAATGAGACAATATATTGGAGGGAGCCGCACGGAAGTCAGCAACGTTTTATTGAGACGAACAGAAGGTGTCGCAATCATGCAAGAAAACAGAAAAGCAGCTAGGAAACTAGGGCCGCTGAAAGTGCGACGTCAAGTGGTGTGACAGGTCTAAGGAGTGGTTTATAAGGAGTATGAATGTCCCAAGGGGTCGACGATGATGATAAGTTCATTACGAATAGGAAATTAATCCATTTCGGTCTGGGGTATGTCGCTTGTCGTTTATCCTGGACAACATTTAATGTAACAGGTGTATACTTTTCGTTTTCAGTTGTAATTTGCCACTGATAGCGATGACTTCAGACTCACTGCGCAGTGTTGGTTAAATGTTCGAAAATGCCGGCGTACTATTTATAGGCCTGTGCATAGTTAATAGAGTGGAATGGTTATGAAACCCAGCGACCTTCTTTGTTATATGTCTTTGTTAGCTTTTTTCAACCGTGACCCTGCACAAAACACAATAGAAATTCCAATGTGTTAATCAATCAGCCAATAGAAACGTGTGAGTTCAGTCGTTCAGGGGACGCTAATGAACTATGACCCTGCACAATCTTTTGTCTTGCCCCCTTCCAACATAAATGGCAGCGCCTTTGTTAGCCCCTTTGAAGTTTGCCGGGTTTCCTAACCATTCCACTCTATTAACTATGGCCTGTGTCACCGAGCATTTTCACAAGTTAGGTTATTTTTTTGAACGGTATGAATGATTGCACCCAAGGATAGCGGATAAGGGATACTGAATCTCAAAAGCGTAGCAGCCATGAACATTGTTGGTATAACGAGAGTAGCTAATGAGGCATCGTTTTCCCGCCGCTGGTACATCCCACCATCTAAAAATATCTCTACATGTGAAAACGCTGTGACACCTACATCGGAGATATGTGTGCTCCTCAGGCAGTGACGGGTCGTCATTAATCAGCAGCAAATTGCAAATACGAAACTATTTCTCCCATTCAAGTATTTAAAAAAAATACGATAACAAGTGATTCAATGTTTTCGATAAAACTAACCACGTTGCCAGACAACATGGCTGCATTTTACTCTATTGTCTTCAGTGCAGTTGTCCTGGATGTCAACAGTCTGGTTTCTTTAAAGGGGCTATGTCATGGTACTGCGCATGTATCGAGTAATCGCTCGTTTAGTGGCTGTTAATTGGATACAAACAGTTAAACTTCCCTCCCTCAATGCTTGATTGTAAGGATTTTCAATATTTCCCCTGGAGACTGTTTATATACACTGTTTGTTAGTCATTTTTGCATATTTGCTTTCATTTTAAGCATCCCACATGGCCGAGAGGTTCGTTAGTTCATATCAAAATCGGTGGAAATAGATTTTTCCGGCTCGGAAAAACGAATATAAAGTCTTACCGTGACACAGTCCCTTTAACGTGGCAGCGATCTTGATAAAATTATTTCGCCGAGGCTGGGCCCTTTGACTGTTTTGGGTTGTAGTATTCCAAATGAGTGAGATTAAAAGAAAGACAAAAACAGAACTCAGTTATCCTTTTTATTCAAGGACTATATATGTACACGCCATTAATCCAAATTCTGATATTACTCGTGATAAGCGTATTTCTTCCGCTCTATCATTGATGACGACGTGTTTTGACCCATTTTCTAGTTTATTTGCTCGTCGTGTGTATGGCAAAACAATTTCGAGGGCTCTGGGAACTATAGATTTCGTAATTCCTTGTCGCGAGTCAATTTGTCAATTAATGAAAAACTTGTCATGTTTGCCATTATTCCAAACTTATTAAAATAACTGCATGGAACAAATGCACATGTTATAAGTTGTGGTAAGAAAATGGAAAGCAAAAAAATCCCTTGATCCCACCTCCCTCCATAATATTTGACCTGCAAATTTTTGAGATCGAGCACGATTTCGAGATTGACATCGAGCACGATTTCGTCCTGCATGGACCGAGCACGATTATCGTCTACGATCTCGTGATCTTACCCAGATACGTAAATTGATCCACATTTGGAGGTACAGGCGCTTTGCCTCATTGATTCCTCCCACTTAGGTTGAGGTCGATGAGGATTGGTCAAATTACTTACTGACATTCAACAAATAATAAAAGAAGAAAGAGATTAACTTATAACTTATTTAGTGATATATCGTTGAATTTATATATTTTTACCACACTAGTTTTTATTTGTTTATTTGTTTATTTTTAGATATAGCAAATGCCGGCATTTGGAGAGAATCTTAACGACTGATTGACCCTGTTCTGCGCGCACGACTACCTTCTCTTCTCGACTTGGTTATGTCGTCATCTGCTGATCGCACGTGCACCAAGTATTCTTATGGTTGGCAACGGTGGCCTGCATGGGCATTGTCTAAGGAAGGAGTTCCTACAATACCTGCACAGCCTCTTCATGTTTCCTTATACATTATTCAGCTAACGGAGGGCGCTTTAAAGGCAGATAATGGTCCATCGGTGATTGACACTGCCATTTACAGCATCAACTGGGTACACCGATTGGCCGGTTTGCAGTCGCCGACATCTCACCAACAGTAGTGGCAGCATCAAATGGGGCTAGGAGGAAGCTAGCTAGACCAACTAAACCTAAGGAACCTTTATCCTTAGATAATATAATTAGAATCGCTGAGTTCTATAAAAAGCCTTCAGCTTCATTAGCTGTAATCCGCTTACTTTTCATTGTATTAGTTGGTTATGCTGGATTACTCCGTGCTTCTGAATTACTTTATATTAAGCTAAGTAATATTTCCTTTAGTACCTGTGGGATGGAAATTGCCATTCCCAAACGGAAAAATTATCAGTTTAGAGAAGGGCACAAATCTGTTATTGCTAGATCCGATAAAATTACTTGCCCAGTTGCTATTACTAAAACATTGATTAGTTTGTTGCCTGTCTCACAAGATTTGGACTTACCTATAGTACGTAGGATTGTCAAACTAAAGACCGGGTATAGTTTCCATAAACATCTAGGAATTAGCTATTCCACCATCCGAGATGACTTTAAGAAGTTTTTATCTCCATTTGTTGAAAATATAAATCAATAGTGTTTACATAGCCTAAAATCCGGTGGCGCTTCTAATGAAGGCTATAAGAATGCCGATCCAGAACTGAAAGACAGACATGCTGGTTGGAAAAATCCTCTCACGAAGAGAAGATACATCAACTTAACGTCGAAGGACTTGCTACCAGTTACTCAAAGTATGGGTTTTTAAACTTGTAAAAAAAAAAAAAACTCGTCCTTATTGGGGGGACTGAGTTTTCGTCTGGCCCAATCCAGGAGTTTCCTACACTGGTGTTTCCCCACAGGTTTTATTTGCCGAGGTAGGTTTTTTCTGGCCACCCTGACGAAACTCAATAAATTTCTTAACACCCATACATATATTTATATATATGTTCAGCATTACCTCTTATAGAGTAAATAGCATAAACTTGTGTTGTACTTGACAATGTTCGACAATTAATGTTTAATTATGAGTAATTAAAGACATGGCCTGGTACTCGGAGCTACCAGTATTCACCAAGAATTATTGTGTATTGCTCATTATTTAGCGTAGAATAGAGATTTTTTCCTCCCGTACAGAATATTAACTGCTACTTCGCTCGCTGCGCAGCAACTAGCAGCGCCGGAATAAATATCATTGGTTTAAAATCGTGTCAATAACTCTGAACAAAGGAGTCATCAGTATACATGCATCAGGAGTTCCGGACTTCCGGTTGGATCACACTGCATTCTGGGTAGGTGTGCTCAGAAAAGTGGGCATCAACTTCCAGAGCGGCCATATTGGATTTGAGCGCAGTCAACTTGGAAACTTTATTAATCCCGTTCTAAAGCTTAAACATCGACTTAGAACTCCCAACTGAAGAATCTGTAAAGGTAAGACATTCCGTGTATTAGGTAGTAAGTTTTTGAACTTGCAAAGGAGCAAAAATTGACTGCACTCAAATCCAATATGGCCGATCTAGAAGTTGATGCCCACTTTTCTGAGCCCACCTACCCAGAATGCAGTGTGATCCAACCGGAAGTCCGGAATTCCTGATGCATGTATTAGACTGAAGCGTAATGGACGTCATAATAACAGGATCATTTTGCCTATCAAATGAGGGCTATTTAGAAAACTAAAAATCTTAAAATTCGATCTGTGGATTAACCAGGTCTCGTTAGAAATTCAGAGTTTCAATTTAAGATGCTTCGCGGGATGTTTGTTCGGTGTAGAAGGAAATGTTCGCTCCGAGTTCTACTAATAGCAATTGTTTTCATTGCCGGTTTTAAAACGTTTTATTTCTCCACCGAGAAAAGAGACAACGAGAAGAAATTGTCGATAAGTGTGAAAGGCTTGACAGATGAGGTGGTGGCCACACTAATACCGGGGAGTCGGTCTCACTTTAAGATTATGAAACCCTCTTGTGAACCAGTTATAGAGACAAACATCTTCGCGCTGGTTCTAGTTCATAGTGCTGCACAAAATGGAGGGCAGAGGGACGCCATAAGAAGCACTTGGGGACTCAGTTACAACTGGAATTATTTTAACTTCGGGTACACTACAGTATTTATAGTTGGAAAAAGTGGAGATCAAAACATCGATGGAAATGTCACAGAAGAAAGTAACAGCTACAGAGATCTCCTTTTGGGAAACTTTCACGACTCGTATAAGAATCTCCTTTTTAAGATCTTAATGGGGTTGAAGTGGGCAACGAGAGCAGTGAACTGCAGATTTATTGTGAAAACTGATGATGACATGTACGTCAACATGCCAAACGTGTTTCACTGGCTGAAACACGATCGGTTTTAAGAATGTCATTGTTTAATTTACGTTCTAGAATTAGCGACTATTGATAATTGAAGAGCAAAAGCCAATTACTGATTATTGCGTTCGACGAAGGAGAACGCAACCTAATCTGGTGACGGGTTCCCTGTGCCTGTGTGTGACGTGTTTGCCGGTAGCCAAAAAAAAGTTCAGTATTACAAAATGCCTCGATATCATGAACGGCTGGGGAACTGGTAACTATATACACGATGCTCAGAGAAACGTCTAGTATAAGTGTTTTATTATTTTCCCAATCCAATGCAATAATGTTTAAAAAGTTAGCAATGCCGATAAATAATAATAATAGCCTTTATTTATAGAGCGCCATTTCCAAAATACCCAATAGCGCTTTACAAAATATTTACAATATAAGTACAAAAATATCATTAACATTAAAAATCCTAATTTACAATTTCTCGTGATAAACAGAAATACTGAGAAAGATTAAAAAGCTATTAAAAATTTATATAAAGTATCTCTAATAATAATGATAATCATAATAATAATAAAATATAATAGAATGCTCCAAACGCTTCTAATCATAGACCTTCTTAAAAAGATGTGTCTTCAGTTGAGTTTTAAAAGTAGTTAGCGAGCTACATAGTCTCAAACTCTGAGGCAGATCATTCCATAGCGAGGGTACTGCGCAAGAAAACGCTCTGTATCCATAACTACGCAGATTGTACGAAGGAGCGACAAGTCTCATGCTAGCGGAAGATCTCAAATTGCGCCTCGGTATATATAAATTAATAACATCAATTATGTACCCTGGTGCTATTCCATGTAAAGCCTTATAAGTGATAAGTAGTAATTTGTACTCAATACGTTGTTCTATCGGCAACCAATGTAGGTTGTACATAACCGGTGTTATGTGATCTTTCTTACGAGAAAGCGTCACGACACGAGCGGCAGCATTCTGAACACTCTGTAAGCGATCAGTCAGATATTTGGGTAGTCCATACAGTAGGGAGTTGCAGTAGTCGAGCCTAGAAGTTACAAAAGCGTGAACTAGTGTCTCAGCTGACTGAAAGCTGAGGTATTTCCTGATGCGGCTGATATTTCTTAAGATATATCAAAGCCTGTAGCATTCGACAAAGTCTGATGTCCAAACTATATCAAGTCAAACATGGTCTGTTTTGTCGGCGCGGTCGTTGAACAGAGAACTGAATCAGCTTGAATCGATTCAACTTGGCCATAATTTGTGTTGTCCAGTAACAAGCGAGTGAATTCTGTTGGATTCTGCTTTTCGCTGTACATACAGATACAAAAACTACAAACAGTAAGATGACCTGACTGAAGAGAAATCTAGGTCTGAGTTTTCTAGATACCCGTAATCGCCGTATCTTGTGTGAGTTGCGACACTGTGTACATCTTAGTTATACAAATATTCAACACTAGCTAACATATTCAGGCAGAGAGTTAATCTATAACGACATTTTGATATGCCAAGGAACTGGAAAATCAACACAGTACGAGGTGAGGCAAATTTAAAGTACTTAGTTCATTGCTGTGTTCCCTAATCGATTAATCTACACTGAATTTCTGACGGACCTGAAACAAGGCTGATCAAAGCCAGGACCCGGCTACCAACATTGACCATAAATTATTCTGCAACTAAACAATGGCAGCCAACCTTGTTTTCACATGAAAAATACTGTGAATGATCTAAGGAACTGCATGGGGTGTACTTTATACACATGCATATATATTTTATGTTCTACACTGGAATGTACTTAGTATTATGAATGCTAGGAACTGGAATGCAGTTTATACACATCTGAATAGCCATAGCTAGCTAATAGGGTTGATTTGTGTTCTACACTAACTCCAATTATTGCTGTACACTGTATACCACACAGAAAAAATGTGCTATGAATGTTCAAATGAATGCCACTAACCATATAAAACACACATGTATACATATAGCCACATTAGCATTGCATCCAATGATTTTATGTTACCGTGACAAAGATAATTACAGTTTTATACCCACATGCATTCCCTTGTATATTAACTTATAAGTCAAGACATCAAAATTTTCACATTAGTTAAAAACAAGCATTTTTGATCAGGATTACTTACACCGTCAACATCATTGCAGCAATCTTTCAGCCTTTTGTGTTACCACAGTCCTCAGTTTCTCTTACAAAAATATGTCGAATGCACTTTGATAATCTACGATTACTACTAGTTTTTAATTCAAGAGCGAATTTATGTTGTAATATCTCATGTACACAAGCAGGTTTATTTGCTCGTCAGGTATACGGCAAAACATGAGGTACACCACTATTCACTGGTCATTTGTGGTATACAAGTCCATACTTTTTCCGGCGACGGATAAAATGGCGTTCTACGGAGTGGATTTGTCGTACTTGGAGGACGGCTGATGACTCGAGAAACGCGGCTGGTTCAGATTGATTGGGATATTTACATAGTAAATCTATTACTTCGATGCCTCGTGAAGGCAAACGGCGATTGGATGTGTTTTACCAAGAAAACTTCGCCCCGACTTGGAGTAGTTTGAAGGTAAGTTTAGCGGTCTCGCCTCCTACCTTGTCTTTCCTTAGTATGGGTTAGGGTTTTAAGGGAAAATTTTGCTGAAATTCGCTATAACATGGCACAGACATAGTTAAGGAACACAAGAAGACACTGTATAGGTTTTTGTCGAGTTTTATTCAAGATTTACGTTGTACATGGAAAACTAAAAAATCCCATACAAATGCTGTTAAATATTATACAGATCCCAAGCTTGGGCTACCTGTGGTTAGAGCGGTAACTGAGTGTCACGGTCAGTACTGAAGGGTCTTTATATTAAGAAGCCAAAAATGAGAAGTTGTTCACAAACTTTCTCGATAATAACACAGATTAATTTCTGTTCAATTTTAAGCTCCTCCACAGGCCATTGTAATCTTATCCGGATTTTGAGAGTGTGGGTTTCCCTTGTTAGCCGCCTGTACTGTGGAGTGTAACTTTGTAATGATATCCGCCGTCATTCTGTGCCCAAACGCCATCATTGTTCTGATAAAACACAAGTCAGTAAGATGACCCCGCACTGCATCGGATCCAGAAGCATGTATATGTATCCCAGGCATTAAAGTCGCATGTACTCCTATCGCCTTTGCAAGGATTCCTATATAAACATCATCTGTTTCGAAGGGTTTTATATAGCGAGTTCCGTTAAGTAGCCCAGAAACAATGTTTGCTGACAAAGCATACAATCCGCCAGTGCAGAACGGTGGAAACGTGGTTTCATTAAAGTCCTCATGAGCTACAAAGTGTTTATGTTCTTTCTCACGTTCTGGTAGCAATCCAATAGCGACCCAACCAGCATATAAACGGCCGTGGGTTTGAGATTTGTTCAGCCAGTGAAACACGTTTGGCATGTTGACGTACATGTCATCATCAGTTTTCACAATAAATCTGCAGTTCACTGCTCTCGTTGCCCACTTCAACCCCATTAAGATCTTAAAAAGGAGATTCTTATACGAGTCGTGAAAGTTTCCCAAAAGGAGATCTCTGTAGCTGTTACTTTCTTCTGTGACATTTCCATCGATGTTTTGATCTCCACTTTTTCCAACTATAAATACTGTAGTGTACCCGAAGTTAAAATAATTCCAGTTGTAACTGCATGAGTCCCCAAGTGCTTCTTATGGCGTCCCTCTGCCCTCCATTTCGTGCAGCACTATGAACTAGAACGAGCGCGAAGATGTGTGTCTCTATAACTGGTTCACAAGAGGGTTTCATAATCTTAAAATGAGACCGACTCCCCGGTATTAGTGTGGCCACCACCTCATCTGTCAAGCCTTTCACACTTATCGACAATTTCTTCTCGTTGTCTCTTTTCTCGGTGGAGAAATAAAACGTTTTAAAACCGGCAATGAAAACAATTGCTATTAGTAGAACTCGGAGCGAACATTTCCTTCTACACCGAACAAACATCCCGCGAAGCATCTTAAATTGAAACTCTGAATTTCTAACGAGACCTGGTTAATCCACAGATCGAATTTTAAGACTTGTAGTTTTCTAAATAGCCCTCATTTGATAGGCAAAATGATCCTGTTATTATGACGTCCATTACGCTTCAGTCTAATACATGCATCAGGAATTCCGGACTTCCGGTTGGATCACACTGCATTCTGGGTAGGTGGGCTCAGAAAAGTGGGCATCAACTTCTAGATCGGCCATATTGGATTTGAGTGCAGTCAATTTTTGCTCCTTTGCAAGTTCAAAAACTTACTACCTAGTACACGGAATATCTTACCTTTACAGATTCTTCAGTTGGGAGTTCTAAGTCGATGTTTAAGCTTTAGAACGGGATTAATAAAGTTTGCAAGTTGACTGCGCTCAAATCCAATATGGCCGCTCTGGAAGTTGATGCCTACTTTTCTGAGCCCACCTACCCAGAATGCAGTGTGATCCAACCGGAAGTCCGGAACTCCTGATGCATGTATACTGATGACTCCTTTGTTCAGAGTTATTGACACGATTTTAAACCAATGATATTTATTCCGGCGCTGCTAGTTGCTGCGCAGCGAGCGAAGTAGCAGTTAATATTCTGTACGGGAGGAAAAAATCTCTATTCTACGCTAAATAATGAGCAATACACAATAATTCTTGGTGAATACTGGTAGCTCCGAGTACCAGGCCATGTCTTTAATTACTCATAATTAAGAGAGGGTCCATGTGAAAACCATGCAGACGAGTCTACAGTGCACCTCTCCGATTTCCTTTAAACTTGGCACACATTTATATCTTAACTAGCTAATGTCCCATGTGAAATAGTTTGGCTGAAATGTAAAAGGCCTTTGAGATATGACAATCAAACTGTTTGACCCCCTGAAATGCTCAAAATCAGAGCAAAATATACCTTATGTTGTAACATGTCGCAATCGCAAATGATTTTAAGTAGAAAGATAATATTTTTACCTGCTTTAGTACTAAGTCCCGTCAGCATATTAAAACCAAAATCAACTAATTTTATTTATATTTTGTCGCTTCTGTCGAATTTTTATTTAACGCTACTTTAATAGGTCTTTTTAAAACCCGATAAATGCTATCTGGCAATGGCCGTTTGCAGAGTTGCGGCCTTCTTTTCTTTGAATTTAGAAATATTCCTAGATTGACTTACAATAGATCTTTGCATCTGGTAAAAAAAATCTCTGTAAAGTTAATGCTGGGTTAGAGATTACGCACTCTCAAAATCCGCAATGTTCAGTTATTAAACAAACGACGATATGGGGACACGGCGATTTTTTTTCGATTAAAATCGAAAATACGGTGAACTTCACAGATTTTCTGCCAATAATTGCTTTAAGAATTCGAATGCACATTCATTTTCAATATTATTTTAGTTTTGAAGGGTGACCAAGTCCATCACCCGATATGCAGATGTCTAAAGTGACTGAATTATTGTCGAGTTTGACGGAGTCAAAGCTGAAAAATAGGTACTCTTAGTTTATGGCAGTATCTTCGTTTAAAATTGTTTGATTGGATCAAAGACAATGAATTTTCTTTGAATATGATATATAGAGGATTTCAAACTACGCTACGCTTTAAATACAGCTTCTAATCCGGCGAGTCACTCTGAATTTTGCGAGCCTCTGTAGCGGGGTGAATGAGTGACAAGTAGAAATGCACGTACAGTCGTATTTAGGTTCTTTAGCCGATTCTCTATTCAAGTTTTTAGTTTTTATTCTGTAAAGAAACGATGTTTTCTATTCATAATAAAAAAAAAACCTAATGGTTTCGTTTTCTTGGAAGCCCTTTATTATATGCTCATCGAATAGTTGGCCAAGTTAGAACCGTTTAGATTCAGCATCGGGAAGCCATTCTGATGTCGTTACTACCTTGTTACGGACTCAATTTGTTTCAATCTTGTGCATAATATTCTGTTCGTTCCGTTGAAATACCAAAATGTGTGTATAATCCATGAAATCAAATGTGGTATCACCGAAATAGATGAAATCACTTCAGTGATATAATGATATCTCAAGAATTTCGTGACAGGAACTGCGTGTAACGTCTGCACGTGTATTTCCCGCCCTATCCACGAGATGGATTTGGACTTGACCAAGTGCTCATTTTGTGTATATTCAACGAGGGAATGTGGCATATTTTCTCGGCGTTACCAGGGAAAAACAACTATATTACCGTTGAAGGCATGTCCCGACCCCCTTACCAAGAATTGTATGAAATGCCTTGGCACTTGGCGCGGATGTTGTTGATGGCGCGTGTCAAGTAAATTATCATAAAATCTATAAATATTTTCACCTGTACTGTACTGTCTAGACAGGGTATTTTATTCATTTTTGATTTTAGGTAATGCACTAGTCAAAGTAACCCGGGACAGGGTGGGAGGGGGGGGGGGTCGGGTTGATTTAGACTAGTGCATAATGGCTCACTCTCTGCTTAAAGCTGCCTGTGATACACTTTTATGCGATTTGTTACTGTCGTCCTCGTATCTCTTTATAGCGGAGCTCGTTGCATAAAAAAAAAATCAATATGGAAAACAAAAGATAAAAGAACAACCCACACAAGTGAAAAAAAATCACGCCGCGCGCCTCGCCCGCTCGCAGACGTAAAGGGACAAGTCACGTGTCCTGATATCCTGTTCCCCGCGGACACCGGACATCCTACAGCTGAGAAACTACAAACCTCGTACACAAAGAATAACGTATTTCTTTACAGTTTTAAGGTAATAGACCAGTTCGCGGTTTATTATAATTCCGACATTTTGAAAGGGTTGTAAACATGGCGCGAAATACAGTGTTTGTATGGGAATCCGATGACAAATAAAATCCGTAAAATCGAATTTCTGAAATATTCTTCAGATACAAACTTAAGATACCAGGTAAAAGATTAATTGATCGAAATTTGAGGGATGTAGCTGTTCTGGGAAGCATGCAATCGTGGATTTAGTTTTCCATACATTTGTCTGTAAAAACGAGTCAAAGTCCGCGGGAAAATTTGCGCAAAAAAAATCAATCTTCCAGGAAGGAAAACATTTTTCTGAAGCATTTCAAAGACATTCTTTTGTTTCGATGAGGCAAAATTTGCTTCCGCAACAATGTTTTCACGTTGGCTATAGAGGAAAACAATGTTTACTAGGCTCCAGTGACACACAGCATATGTGTTTCTTAGCAACACAAACCCAGACCCCACCGGCAAGACAATTTGACACAGTGCGCATTCGTTAGTTTTTTTTCGGCAACAACGTTTCCTCGTATATCCTCCACCCGTGCAGCAAAACATTTGTATGCTTCCTGCTCGTTCAATTAGCCACCCAGGCAACATTAAGAGAAACAGAGAAGCGCAGTGTTCGCGCCTACGCCTTTTCGATCCCTCGTGCCTCGATCGGATGATCGCGTAAAATGGCGGTCCCGTCTCACGCAATCTCGTTCTCATAACCCGCGATCTTTTGGCCAGTATCTTGGCGCTGGTCAAATGAACGCGGGCTCTGGGAACGAGATTGCATCTCACGACGCTCGTATTCATCAGCAGCTGTGTATCACAGGACGCTAAGGAACCACTTTGGACGTTAAGCAAATATCTGGCAGTGACCACCCTCAGTGCTTGTTGGTCAGCCGCATTAATGGGAAGATAACTAACATAACTACTCATGCTTGTAAACTGCGTGGCTTACCGTGTGTCTGAACAAGCGCCCCGCACATACATGTATATGTAAATCCAGCGTAATTCAGGTCTGGATAAAGTCTGTCACGATCCACACAATATGTTTCATCGTTCACCCAGATGTTTTCTGAACCCTTTTCTAAGATAGTTTGTAGCAATAGCAACATACGTCAGACATTTCTGAACTTCGCTTTCCAGGATGGCACTGCGCTCCAGTTCGGCACCGACACAGCTGATTAGGCCATCCCAATAAAATGCAAATACGTAGAGAGCTAGGAAAAGAGGTGTAGTTAAAAGTATGTTCTTCAAATTTATTTTTTAAACTTTTCCCAAAAATTGGGTCAATGTCAAGCTTTGTATTTTTGTTAACTTTTCCCAAAAAAAATGGGTCGGTCTGGCGATTGGAAACGGAACATTTTATTGGGATGGCTGTATGTGGGTCGTGTGAATATACAGGATATATGCACGGGATGTTAGAAATCATTTATAATTCATTGTTGTGACCTTGTGTATGAATGTATGCAAACATTTGACCCCATAACAGTTACATATATCAGGTGCATCATGGGTAATTGTAACCTATAATCAGCTTGAAAAAATTAAAGTTTTGCAAACAAAATTATGTAGATGTATTAAGTAGTGCATCATGATTATTTTCAGTTCTGTTTCATGAGATTCATAAATATTTCAATATAAATTACCCACTCTGGTATATATGTTGGGCACCACAGACGAAATGATAAAACACCGGATCTCCTAGCGTGTAGGGATCTGATCAGCAATATATATATATAAATAGACAAGAAAGGAAAGGCTGATTCAACGGTAGAGAGTTTTTTCTTCCAATATTCCACATGGAATGTACACATATGTGTTCGGGCTACCTGTGGTGCACAACAGCAGACTGGGTTCTAGTCCTAAATAAAATGGCGGATGCTACAAAGCCATCTGTATAAACTATAATGGGTAAATGTTCTTTCGGTGTAAAATCGACAAGAAGATAATTATCGTAAGTTGTGGCTTCGAGACCATGACAGAGCTGGGGAGGAGAGCACAAATAAGGCTAGAATCAGGTATGCATTTATCGCTGATTCATCCTTCGTATTACTAATTTCTCTTATTTTGAAGTTGATTGTTAATTAGTTGTTGTTTATTGCGAAACCATAGGCATAAGTGACAAATAAATTTATCACCCAGTTATTTTAGGGCTATGTTTCTCATTCCTGTCCGTTATTTGTCCCGTTATTCTGCACACGATACAGATTGCATCTGGCGTTGATTGTGTATTTACGTTGGACCCGGGCGTTGGGAGTATGTTACTTTGGCCTCACTGCTCCTAAGCTGAATAAACTTTACAAACTTTTTAGTCCCCAGTTGTATTTCCAAATGACTGATCTACAAAATAATAACTCTCTCATCTTCTACAATTTCGCCGCATCGATAGTATTCGAATGTCATTTTACCCTAAAATTTGACTTTTTGAAAAATAATTTCGGAAGTCACTTGTACATGAAAGCCTTACTCCTTGAATACTGAATATTTGTTGGCACTTATATCATAATTAAATTGAAATTGGTCGTGTTTATGCTGTAGAAACGTTTTGTGTATATAGCTTATATGGTTTGTTCAAAAATATTCTGTAAACATGACTAAAAATACATAGTGGAAATACCCCTCAAACCGAGACAGTTCGTACTGACCCCCATATCTCTTACAGTTTTTGGATTTTTTCCAAAATATTCTACCAACTCTAATGCCAGGCCAATAGTAACATATGTGCAAAATATGAACAAAATCTGAGATGT
Organism: Actinernus sp. WN-2022; assembly: GCA_030867875.1. Classification (NCBI taxonomy): domain Eukaryota; kingdom Metazoa; phylum Cnidaria; class Anthozoa; order Actiniaria; family Actinernidae; genus Actinernus; species Actinernus sp. WN-2022. The sequence continues at coordinate 38,539,989 of JAOWCC010001210.1, forward strand.
ACCATGTAGACTCATTTTTTCAGGGTGCATGGTTTTCACATGGATGCCCTCTTAAACATTAATTGTCGAACATTGTCAAGTACAACACAAGTTTATGCTATTTACTCTATAAGAGGTAATGCTGAACATATATATAAATATATGTATGGGTGTTAAGAAATTTATTGAGTTTCGTCAGGGTGGCCAGAAAAAAACCTACCTCGGCAAATAAAACCTGTGGGGAAACACCAGTGTAGGAAACTCCTACATACTTTGAGTAACTGGTAGCAAGTCCTTCGACGTTAAGTTGATGTATCTTCTCTTCGTGAGAGGATTTTTCCAACCAGCATGTCTGTCTTTCAGTTCTGGATCGGCATTCTTATAGCCTTCATTAGAAGCGCCACCGGATTTTAGGCTATGTAAACACTATTGATTTATATTTTCAACAAATGGAGATAAAAACTTCTTAAAGTCATCTCGGATGGTGGAATAGCTAATTCCTAGATGTTTATGGAAACTATACCCGGTCTTTAGTTTGACAATCCTACGTACTATAGGTAAGTCCAAATCTTGTGAGACAGGCAACAAACTAATCAATGTTTTAGTAATAGCAACTGGGCAAGTAATTTTATCGGATCTAGCAATAACAGATTTGTGCCCTTCTCTAAACTGATAATTTTTCCGTTTGGGAATGGCAATTTCCATCCCACAGGTACTAAAGGAAATATTACTTAGCTTAATATAAAGTAATTCAGAAGCACGGAGTAATCCAGCATAACCAACTAATACAATGAAAAGTAAGCGGATTACAGCTAATGAAGCTGAAGGCTTTTTATAGAACTCAGCGATTCTAATTATATTATCTAAGGATAAAGGTTCCTTAGGTTTAGTTGGTCTAGCTAGCTTCCTCCCAGCCCCATTTGATGCTGCCACTACTGTTGGTGAGATGTCGGCGACTGCAAACCGGCCAATCGGTGTACCCAGTTGATGCTGTAAATGGCAGTGTCAATCACCGATGGACCATTATCTGCCTTTAAAGCGCCCTCCGTTAGCTGAATAATGTATAAGGAAACATGAAGAGGCTGTGCAGGTATTGTAGGAACTCCTTCCTTAGACAATGCCCATGCAGGCCACCGTTGCCAACCATAAGAATACTTGGTGCACGTGCGATCAGCAGATGACGACATAACCAAGTCGAGAAGAGAAGGTAGTCGTGCGCGCAGAACAGGGTCAATCAGTCGTTAAGATTCTCTCCAAATGCCGGCATTTGCTATATCTAAAAATAAACAAATGAACAAATAAAAACTAGTGTGGTAAAAATATATAAATTAAGCGATATATCACTAAATAAGTTATAAGTTAATCTCTTTCTTCTTTTATTATTTGTTGAATGTCAGTAAGTAATTTGACCAATCCTCATCGACCTCAACCTAAGTGGGAGGAATCAATGAGGCAAAGCGCCTGTACCTCCAAATGTGGATCAATTTACGTATCTGGGTAAGATCACGAGATCGTAGACGATAATCGTGCTCGGTCCATGCAGGACGAAATCGTGCTCGATGTCAATCTCGAAATCGTGCTCGATCTCAAAAATTTGCAGGTCGAAATCGTGCTCGATGTCAATCTCGAAATCGTGCTCGATCTCAAAAATTTGCAGGTCGAAATCGTGCTCGATTTCAAAACTTTGCAGGTCAAATATTATGGAGGGAGGTGGGATCAAGGGATTTTTTTGCTTTCCATTTTCTTACCACAACTTATGATAACATGTGCATTTGTTCCATGCAGTTATTTTAATAAGTTTGGAATAATGGCAAACATGACAAGTTTTGGGACCAAGTTTTTCATTAATTGACAAATTGACTCGCGACAAGGAATTACGAAATCTATAGTTCCCAGAGCCCTCGAAATTGTTTTGCCATACACACGACGAGCAAATAAACTAGAAAATGGGTCATAACACGTCGTCATCAATGATAGAGCGGAAGAAATACGCTTATCACGAGTAATATCAGAATTTGGATTAATGGCGTGTACATATATAGTCCTTGAATAAAAAGGATAACTGAGTTCTGTTTTTGTCTTTCTTTTAATCTCACTCATTTGGAATACTACAACCCAAAACAGTCAAAGGGCCCAGCCTCGGCGAAATAATTTTATCAAGATCGCTGCCACGTTACACTCGTTCTCAATAACACGTGCAGGTTCGAAACGAAACTCCTGACTTCGAAGTCGTTTCTGGTGGATGTCAATCAAATGGTTTCCATGGAGTTTGAAGTGAACCGTTGTGTGAGTAAATTCGGGAAACTAGCATTTTATAAACATGGCAAAGTCTTTCCCAAAGTCGCTTAGATAACTGAGTTCTGGTTTTGTCTTTCTTTTAATCTCACCCATTTGGAATACTACAACCCAAAACAGTCAAAGGGCCCAGCCTCGGCGAAATAATTTTATCAAGATCGCTGCCACGTTAAAGGGACTGTGTCACGGTAAGACTTTATATTCGTTTTTCCGAGCCGGAAAAATCTATTTCCACCGATTTTGATATGAACTAACGAACCTCTCGGCCATGTGGGATGCTTAAAATGAAAGCAAATATGCAAAAATGACTAACAAACAGTGTATATAAACAGTCTCCAGGGGAAATATTGAAAATCCTTACAATCAAGCATTGAGGGAGGGAAGTTTAACTGTTTGTATCCAATTAACAGCCACTAAACGAGCGATTACTCGATACATGCGCAGTACCATGACATAGCCCCTTTAAAGAAACCAGACTGTTGACATCCAGGACAACTGCACTGAAGACAATAGAGTAAAATGCAGCCATGTTGTCTGGCAACGTGGTTAGTTTTATCGAAAACATTGAATCACTTGTTATCGTATTTTTTTTAAATACTTGAATGGGAGAAATAGTTTCGTATTTGCAATTTGCTGCTGATTAATGACGACCCGTCACTGCCTGAGGAGCACACATATCTCCGATGTAGGTGTCACAGCGTTTTCACATGTAGAGATATTTTTAGATGGTGGGATGTACCAGCGGCGGGAAAACGATGCCTCATTAGCTACTCTCGTTATACCAACAATGTTCATGGCTGCTACGCTTTTGAGATTCAGTATCCCTTATCCGCTATCCTTGGGTGCAATCATTCATACCGTTCAAAAAAATAACCTAACTTGTGAAAATGCTCGGTGACACAGGCCATAGTTAATAGAGTGGAATGGTTAGGAAACCCGGCAAACTTCAAAGGGGCTAACAAAGGCGCTGCCATTTATGTTGGAAGAGGGCAAGACAAAAGATTGTGCAGGGTCATAGTTCATTAGCGTCCCCTGAACGACTGAACTCACACGTTTCTATTGGCTGATTGATTAACACATTGGAATTTCTATTGTGTTTTGTGCAGGGTCACGGTTGAAAAACGCTAACAAAGACATATAACAAAGAAGGTCGCTGGGTTTCATAACCATTCCACTCTATTAACTATGCACAGGCCTATAAATAGTACGCCGGCATTTTCGAACATTTAACCAACACTGCGCAGTGAGTCTGAAGTCATCGCTATCAGTGGCAAATTACAACTGAAAACGAAAAGTATACACCTGTTACATTAAATGTTGTCCAGGATAAACGACAAGCGACATACCCCAGACCGAAATGGATTAATTTCCTATTCGTAATGAACTTATCATCATCGTCGACCCCTTGGGACATTCATACTCCTTATAAACCACTCCTTAGACCTGTCACACCACTTGACGTCGCACTTTCAGCGGCCCTAGTTTCCTAGCTGCTTTTCTGTTTTCTTGCATGATTGCGACACCTTCTGTTCGTCTCAATAAAACGTTGCTGACTTCCGTGCGGCTCCCTCCAATATATTGTCTCATTGTCATTATTAATGTAAATAGAAATATTTTTTATTCGCCTGAGCGAAGCGAAAGAGAATAGAATTATGGTTGTTGCTATTAGTCTGGTGAATTCGTTTGTTTTTTAGTCAAACGCTTTAAAGTGCCACTACGACGAAAATTTACCATTTCGATTTGCCACTTTTTCAGTGTCTATAGGTCAATCAGTATTAGAAATATCCGAAATAGTAAAAATTATTCCCAAATGGGCATGTTATACCACAAATTTTAGGAGAGTTTACCGGTAAAATCCTGTCCGCCATTGCTGGAAGCCGTGCCCTTTGTTCAGCTTTAAACAAAGGTTTATTCACCGGAAGTGATGTCATACACTTAACACGACAACCTCGTGGCGCGAAATAGCGTGCATAAAAAAAGAGTCCAACCTCGCAAAGATAAATATAACTTTCTTCTTATGTACGTGAAGACGTTTTTAGTAGAAATATGCCTCCAGGCGTTGTGTTCTGCAGGCGAGCGTTAAGTGTATGACATCACTTCCGGTGAATAAACCATTGTTTAAAGCTGAACAAAGGGCACGGCTTCCAGTAATGGCGGACGTGTAGATTCAATATTCGGAGCTAAAAAAATAAGACTTCCTGTCGTTGTATCGAAAAACAATTTGAACTGGTAATAATATATGAACTCTACTTTATGAATATGCAAAAACATTGATATGTCAAAATTTGATCGTAGGGGCACTTTAATAAAAATATTGATAATAACATTCCATTCCGCATAGCTGCAAGTTATAATGACAACCTTTGTCATAAAGTTGAGATGAAATTTATTTTTATCAGTGCTTGTTTGTCGGTAATGTATGAATCATCACATTACACAAACGCAGGAAACTTTGTAATAATCGGTAAGCGTACCCATCAGCCCGGTGTACACGATAAGCATTCTGGGCACGTCACTCCTAACGTTTTCACCGAAAGGGTCTAAGAACCCTAGATTGATCATTTACACAACAAAAATAAGGGGTGCCATCAGTTGAAACTGGCCAGGTCCGTCACGATAGGACCGTAAAAAGTATGGTATATCGAACCGACACTGAGGTGAATAATTGTTTTAGTATATACCACACAAGTGAATAACCAGCGCCAAAAAGGTATTTTATTTTCTGACAAATGGACAAAAATAGCTGCTTCGTTCAGTGGTGATTAGTTAACACTGAATTATTCACCTCAGGTGACTAGTGGTGGGTATTTACTGAAATCTACCACTGGAATAATAATATCCAACGTATCCTCGCTCTAGAATTACCAATAATCAGTAATTGGCTTTTGCTCTTCGATTCAATTATCAATAATCGCTCATTCTAGAACGCAAATTAAACATTAATTAATTCCAAAACGAATCCTAACTCGAACCACAAAACGAACCCTAACCATCGGACGAGTTCACGGGTAAACGACGGGTTCTCGCTCACCTAGAGCTAGGGTTCACAGGTAAACAAGATCAGAAGGTAAGCGAGAGTAAAGTAATTTGTGAGCGCCCCTACTCGGGCTCGAACTCGTAACCGTTTGCGTGTAGTGCTTGGTAGTACAGACGTCATGACCACTACACTAAGCGCGTCTTCCGCCCTTTGAAATGGAACAAATGTTTAACAATTATTCACTGAAGCCGCTTCGGCGAGGTAAATATCTACCACTATTTACCGACACTGAGGTAAATAGTTGTTTTAGTATATACCACAATGCAGGTAAATAGCCAGCACCAATTAGTTATTTTATTTTCTGCCAAATGGACAAAAACGCGCGCGAGTTGATCGCTGCTTCGCTCGGAGGTGAATATGAAATAGAATCCCATAGCACGACTCAAACTCGCGCGCTGATTGGCTAACGTAGCGTTTAATATTTTGTGGAATTCAATGGTTTGAAAGCTGTATTCAACGGCTTGAAAAGCTGTATTCAACGATGTACAGGAAGCCCGCGCGTAAATATTTTGTTTATTTTTATTATCGCGAACAGAGACACAAATCATGTTAAAATTACAAACCAGGATATTCACAAAGTTAACAGTAGTAAAAGAACGTGAAAATTAGATATCGTTTATTCCGTTTTTCACGAGAAATGTTATGTTTTGGCGCTCGACTGAACAAGAAACCGACTCTAATCATCCGAGGAATCGACAAAAACAACTGCAGCAAAAATGTGTGATTTTGAACGAAAAAGCTGGGGCTTCCTGGATTTGCTGATTTAATTGATGTAATATTCACACAGAGAAGCTAAATGACTGAAAACAGTAAAAGCAGGACGAAAAGCACGGCTACAGAACGGTACTAAAATCGTGGTACAAGGAAAATTTTGGAAACGAGTGGACTGAACACAAGTAACATTCAACAGTTCAAAAACAGGTTTATTTATTGTGAGAATTGAACATTAACATTTGGTAGTTTGCTTAAAAAGTAAGGAACACTTAATACTTACAAGTTTGTGCGTATATATACTTGTGCAGCAGCTCTTCGGTTTGTCAGGTTTTAGATTTTCACTTAGCGAGAACTGGTTTCAACAGGCCGCCGGTTTTCTAAATCTTTCACAAACATTCACAATTTTGTCTCCAGTTAATGCACTTTCGCTTTCTTGGTAAAGATTAGATCGACATTAAGTGTACCTAAATAAAATACAGGTGTTTTCGTGCATAAAAATCCAGTTTTGATGTCGGAAAACCAAATTTTGTGAGCAACGACTGCACTCTTAGTTGAACATCGTGCGAGTCTCAGTCTAATTTTAGCTTGATTCCTATTCGCTCGTTAGTTTACCGCGCAATGGGTTCCTGGCGCGTGGCGGGAATTTCAGCAACTTTCAGACTGAGTATATTCTTTATTTATTTTCGTAAATCACTAGATGCAATGGGATTCAAAGAAAATTCATTGCCTGACGAGGGAATTCCATGTTAAATTTCACGCGAAAAAGCGATATCGCACGAATCGCGAATATTCACTGATTGAGTAGCCAATCAAAGCGCGGGCGAAAAGTGATATTCACTGGTGTGGTATATACTTATTTTATTTATCCTTGATCGGTTTTAATAATGTCATTGTTTAATTTACGTTCTAGAATTAGCGACTATTGATAATTGAAGAGCAAAAGCCAATTACTGATTATTGCGTTCGACGAAGGAGAACGCAACCTAATCTGGTGACGGGTTCCCTGTGCCTGTGTGTGACGTGTTTGCCGGTAGCCAAAAAAAAGTTCAGTATTACAAAATGCCTCGATATCATGAACGGCTGGGGAACTGGTAACTATATACACGATGCTCAGAGAAACGTCTAGTATAAGTGTTTTATTATTTTCCCAATCCAATGCAATAATGTTTAAAAAGTTAGCAATGCCGATAAATAATAATAATAGCCTTTATTTATAGAGCGCCATTTCCAAAATACCCAATAGCGCTTTACAAAATATTTACAATATAAGTACAAAAATATCATTAACATTAAAAATCCTAATTTACAATTTCTCGTGATAAACAGAAATACTGAGAAAGATTAAAAAGCTATTAAAAATTTATATAAAGTATCTCTAATAATAATGATAATCATAATAATAATAAAATATAATAGAATGCTCCAAACGCTTCTAATCATAGACCTTCTTAAAAAGATGTGTCTTCAGTTGAGTTTTAAAAGTAGTTAGCGAGCTACATAGTCTCAAACTCTGAGGCAGATCATTCCATAGCGAGGGTACTGCGCAAGAAAACGCTCTGTATCCATAACTACGCAGATTGTACGAAGGAGCGACAAGTCTCATGCTAGCGGAAGATCTCAAATTGCGCCTCGGTATATATAAATTAATAACATCAATTATGTACCCTGGTGCTATTCCATGTAAAGCCTTATAAGTGATAAGTAGTAATTTGTACTCAATACGTTGTTCTATCGGCAACCAATGTAGGTTGTACATAACCGGTGTTATATGATCTTTCTTACGAGAAAGCGTCACGACACGAGCGGCAGCATTCTGAACACTCTGTAAGCGATCAGTCAGATATTTGGGTAGTCCATACAGTAGGGAGTTGCAGTAGTCGAGCCTAGAAGTTACAAAAGCGTGAACTAGTGTCTCAGCTGACTGAAAGCTGAGGTATTTCCTGATGCGGCTGATATTTCTTAAGATATATCAAAGCCTGTAGCATTCGACAAAGTCTGATGTCCAAACTATATCAAGTCAAACATGGTCTGTTTTGTCGGCGCGGTCGTTGAAGAGAGAACTGAATCAGCTTGAATCGATTCAACTTGGCCATAATTTGTGTTGTCCAGTAACAAGCGAGTGAATTCTGTTAGATTCTGCTTTTCGCTGTACATACAGATACAAAAACTACAAACAGTAAGATGACCTGGCTGAAGAGAAATCTAGGTCTGAGTTTTCTAGATACCCGTAATCGCCGTATCTTGTGTGAGTTGCGACACTGTGTACATCTTAGTTATACAAATATTCAACACTAGCTAACATATTCAGGCAGAGAGTTAATCTATAACGACATTTTGATATGCCAAGGAACTGGAAAATCAACACAGTACGAGGTGAGGCAAATTTAAAGTACTTAGTTCATTGCTGTGTTCCCTAATCGATTAATCTACACTGAATTTCTGACGGACCTGAAACAAGGCTGATCAAAGCCAGGACCCGGCTACCAACATTGACCATAAATTATTCTGCAACTAAACAATGGCAGCCAACCTTGTTTTCACATGAAAAATACTGTGAATGATCTAAGGAACTGCATGGGGTGTACTTTATACACATGCATATCACTGGAAAACATTCCATTTTTCCATATTATGTAAATAACATGTAAATTGTTTGTAAATAGACTGTAAATTGAATTTACAAGAAAATTGGACATCTACAAAGTATGTAAAATATGGCTATCTTTGTAAATAGTTTGTAAATTGGCAGAGCACACTTTGTAAATTGTTTGTAAAATAGCAGAGCACAAAGTAGAGTTTGTAAATTGTTTGTAAATTAGCAGGGCACAGTTTGTAAATTGTTTGTAAATTAGCAGGGCACAGTTTGTAAATTGTTTGTAAATTAGCAGGGCACAGTTTGTAAATTGTTTGTAAATTAGCAGGGCACAGTTTGTAAATTGTTTGTAAATTAGCAGGGCACAGTTTGTAAATTGTTTGTAAATTAGCAGGGCACAGTTTGTAAATTGTTTGTAAATTGTTTGTAAATTAGCAGGGCACAATTTGTAAATTGTTTGTAAATTAGCAGGGCACAGTTTGTAAATTGTTTGTAAATTAGCAGGGCACAGTTTGTAAATTGTTTGTAAATTAGCAGCGCACAGTTTGTAAATTGTTTGTAAATTAGCAGCGCACAGTTTGTAAATTGTTTGTAAATTAGCAGGGCACAATTATTTATAAATATTGTTTGTAATAAGCAGGGCATAATATGTAATATGTAAAATGTTTGTAAATAATGAGTATATATCATATTGATGGGGGATGAAAACGTAAACAGGGAGGGATTGATAAAACTTCCCAGAACAAAAATAGAAAAAGAAAGACTTAAACTGTTATTTTAAATACATGTATATTAATTTATTTCTCTGAACAGTATTTGTACTAGCATTTGTACTTACATAATTTTCCTAATAAACTTTAAAGTACAGTGAACTCTCTCTAAGGCAGAAACTTATGGGACCTATTTTGGTGTCCGGCTTATAGAGTTCAAAATACAGAGATTAAGTGGGAATGGATTTTTAGGGAACAAATTTGCTGTCCACCTTAGAGTATCCGCTTAGAGGGAGTTGACTGTATATGGCAGTCAGCTTGACACTAAGGGTGCGTTCGATTGACCGTATTCCGGAATAAGAATACACAGAATTATCACTACAAATCGTTTGTGTTGGGATTTTTTAGTCACTGGAACACTAAAATAATGTATCCTGAATATCACATTTCAGCAAACGTTAGTAGCTTATAGTGTAAAATGTGCCGGGACCAGTGATTTCCAGAGATTATTCCATCTATTCTTATTCCGGAATACTAAGAGTGCTTAACTGGCCAAAAGCCAGTGATACGTTGTGTTTGGCTAGTAGATTGCTTTCATTCAGTAGTATAGTCGGGATTAAAATTATACCACTTTTTCTTGCACAACAAAACTCAAAAAGTGAATTCGGAAATCCACTTTTTGAGTTTTCTTGCACAACAAAAAGTTGTATAATTTTAATCCCGACTATACTACTAGAGGGGGTACTAGATAGATAGATAGATAGATCGTTTATTACAAATATTTCTCACTTACAGCAAAAACTGAATTACGGAGGTTTACATTAATATGGTTCTAGATAAGTTAACTAAGTTTTAAGAAGGATATACTATATACTGCTCTAATTAAACTAATGCTATATTACAATTAAAAATTTCTAAATACATCGATTGTAGTTACTTACGATTGTTATTGTAATCATTTGCGCCCGATATTATAAAGGTGTTTCTATATCTATTAGTTCTACATGATGGTATACACATAGGATTTCTACTCCTTAAGGTAACAGTTGGGCGCGTTGTATTAAACGGTAGGAGGCCATATAGATTTCCCTCTGGATGCGACAGTATCCTCCGAAATAAACTCTGGCAGAGTTGTGACCTACGGTCCGCAAGGCTACATAGACCAGAAAAGTTAAGCTGGTCAGAGTACGAAAGCTCGTATCCATATATAATGCGTAGGGCTCGTTTTTGTATTCGTTCAAGTGAACAGCTAAGATAATCTGGGAGACTATAATGAAATACCGGGCTGGCATATAACAACACAGATTGAATACAGGCAGTATAAAATTGGACAAGTTCGTCTGCAGAAACATTAGCGCGCTTAAGCTGAACTAGGAAGTATAGTCTCTTTGACGCTTTTTTGATGGTGTCCGAAATATGAGAGTTCCATTTAAGATTATTCTGTAATGTTACACCTAGAATTTTTATTTCGTCCACTTCACCAAGAGTTGCCTCCCCTACCGTAACGGTGTCATAAATTCTCGGTGTTCTAGAGAACGAGATTTTGAGTTCTTTACATTTCTTTGGATGCAATTCAAATCTGTTCTGTTTAGACCACTGATCTACACGATTAATTATCTCCTGTGCGTGGCTGCATTCGTTCTTTTTTATTACTTCGTGAATCGTGGTATCGTCTACATATTTGAAAATACCATTTGCGGATGGGGCATTCAGATCATTGATCATAACTATGAATAGCCAGGGGCCTAATTTGGTACCCTGAGGTACCCCTGCCGACACTGACTCCCACTCTGAGAAGCAATCACTTGCAAGCTTAACACGTTGGCGCCTATTCGATAGAAAATCGCAATCCAGTTCAGAATATGCGGGTTTATACCGTAGTTGGCGAGCTTATTAATTAATAGGGTGTGGTCGATCAGGTCAAAAGCTTTCCGATAATCTAAGGCAGAAAACTCTGACATCATTCCCTGACCCATCGGTTGCTTTGGACCAATGGTGTATCATGCTTATCAAGGCGTGACTGGTTGACAGGTTAGGGATACACCCAAACTGGTCAGGACCAATGTGCTTGAGCACCGCCGGTTTTACGTGAGCCTGCACTACAAAATCTTCAGCCACTTTAGATAGAGTTGGTGTTAACGAAATAGGCCTTAGGTCTTTTGTGATATCTTTAACATGTGTTACTTTCGGGAGCGGAGTGATATTCGCACTTTTCCATAAAAGGGGCAGTTTTTCCTCTCTAAGGGTGGAATTAATAATTGATGTCACCGGTACGGTCAATATATATGAATACTCCTTTAAGATCCAGTTCGGGATATCATCTGGGCCATTCGCTTTGCCAGCACAGATTCTATTTAACTGGGCTGTTACTGACTCAAGGGATACTAAAGGCTGGACAGCATTGCTTGAGTCGAACCGTGTGTCTGCGACTAAAGGTTGATAAGACTGTTGGGGCTCTAGGAAAGCATTGTTTATTTGATTCGCCAAGTCGGATATTTCCTGTGAACTGGGGGAATCTCTTGAGAGCATGGTCGCTATAAGGTTATTAGCTTTCTTCGTCATGCCACATAGGCGCTTGCATTCTTTCCACCATTGTTTGGGGTTAGAGTTATTTAGCTCTTTTATCTTCGATTGGTAAAATTTCGATTTGCATAATTTGCGTTCTTTGTTTACTCGGTTTCTGTAAAATCGAAAAAGCGTGGAATTTGATTGATTAAGAGCTTCTTGGCGCTTACTAAGGGTCATACAAAGTGTCACTAGACATTCTTGTACATAAAATCCAACTTGATAACCCTATTAGAGATATGATTACATATAGTTATATCGACATCGATTGCTCTGCAACAGCCTTACACCTAGAAATCTAAATTTGGAGTATCTGTAAAGCTATCGTAATGTATAGTTATATCGAAGGGAGAATGGCGAGACTGCGTAGTGAGCCACTTCCACGAAGTCTAGCTCGAGAGGCAGGTGCTATTCTCGATGAGAGAGATGGAATGCTCGAGGGAGTGGAGATAGGCCGCCGTACTATTCGATGGCGCTTCTTCCAAGGTGTGGCAGGAGATTTGACCCCTAGGATCATGGAAAAGTTAGTTGCAAAGGTAACCACCAGCTTCTACCTGCGCTACAGCTACACCTATCGCATTCGCAATGTCAACGACGGGCGTGTGATGCTATTCTCCAAGACTGTCCAGGCTCTCCATGGGTGAACATCCTAGGAGACGCAGAAGAGTGGATCAATAGCAAGGAGACAGCTCGTTTGAATCCCGACAACATCAATCGACCAAATACCCAATGGGCCTTCGTTCGTTGGATATATGTGGATGTCAAGGTCGTGATCGATCGTCAGCTTCTGTTGGGAACAGGCCCACTACCTCAATGGCTTCGCCATAAGAAAGGAATGTTTGCCCTTGATCGATATGGCGACAACCTATGCCTTTGGCGCTGCCTTGCCATGCATGAAGGAGCAAGAGTAGATAGGTGTTGCGTCAAAGCTCGAAAACTTGCCCAGGACTTCTATCGCCTGACAGCACCCACACAAGACGTTCCCAGAACTTCCATAGACCAGCTGGAGGAAGTCGAGTTGCACTTTGGAATCGGTATTCGGGTGTACGAACCTACGGAGGATGGCGCTTGGCATCTGATGCGACATGCAGCTCACTACAAGCATACGATGACGATTGGGATATACGAAGGACATGCTTTCTACATCAAGAACATCAACAAGCTAGGGAGTGTCTACGTATGCAACGATTGTAAGCAACGGTTCACACAGGCTTGCCACCCTTCAACGCCATGCAGATCGTTGCAGTCGTGGAGAAACGAAGATTGTTTGCCCCGGAAAAGTAATCACAGTACCCCAGTCGGCATACGAAAAAGCCTTCTGGCCAGAGAGCACTGCTAGCAAAGTCGCTCTATGCTGGTTGGAACGCGAAACCGAAAGGATTGGGCAACACATTCATCACGCAGCTTGTGGACATGGTGGAGAGCATTGGATCGAAGGAGCGCCGGTCGACGGCTACGAACCTATTTCGAAAACCATCTTCCAATTTCATGGATGCTATTTCCATGGCTGCCCGAAATGCTTCCCTAGGGAAAGGAGGCTCTATCTCAAGACCTGTGAAAGAACGGCAAAGCTACAAGGAGCTGGTTATACAGTAGTGGAAGCTTGGGGCTGCTCCACAAAGAAGAAGAACAAACCGGTTCCCACACCAACGCAAACTGTCTACCCACACTTCATAGTTTACGATTTCGAAGCCTATCTCGATACAACGAAAGGAAGACAACCAACAGACCACCTGACCATCGAAAACGTACATGTCCCAATAGCAGTATCAATTGCCGACACGTACGATCGAACGCCAACCCACATCTGTCGACGCAATCCAAAAGAACTCATCGAAGCCTTCGTCGAAGAACTCCAGCAAAGAGCAGAGACAATCCAAGTAGCTATGGCAAGATGGTACAGGCTAGATACACTCAAATTCTCCTTCGACACCCTACCAAAGGGACAACAAGCGAAGATCGACGAATGGATCGGTCAAGTTCCAGTATTGGGATTCAACTCTGGAAGGTACGATCTCAATCTGATCAGGGAGCACTTCGTAGGAACCATTGCCGACACCTGTACGAAAGTCCGGGTGGCAAAGAAAGCCAACACCACTATGTTTCTCTTGACTCCCGATTTCCGTTTCCTCGATGTGATGAACTACCTTGGACCAGGTACTTCCTACGAACGTTGGATAACTGCCTATGGATGCGAGTTGCAAAAGAGTTTCTTCCCATATGAGTGGTTCGACTCTCCCGACAAGTTGGATCACGTTGGATTACCAGACTATCCAGAGTGGGGTTCGAAGTTGAAAAGAGAACACCTACTATCTAGGTCAGAGTTTGAAGACTGTAAGCGCACCTTTCTCGACAAGGGAATGGAGACCTTTGCAGACTGGCTACGATACTACAACAACCTAGACGTAGTTCCATTCCTAGAGGCACTCGAAAAGATGCGAGATTTCTATCACGAGAAAAGAGTAGACATGCTGAAAGACGCAGTGTCCATTCCAGGAGTCTCACTACAGTTCCTGCTTCGAGGTAGTGTAGAAAGGGGAGCTGAGATGTACGCTCCAAGTAAGGAAGCCTACCACATGCTGAAAGACGCTGTCGTGGGAGGTCCAAGCATAGTGTTCACCAGACTCCACGAAGCGGGAAAAACTAAGATTCGTAGTCACCAAGGTGGAACCAAGGTGTGTCGCAAGATTCTTGGATACGATGCCAACGCCCTATATCTTTCCACGATGGAATTCGAAATGCCTTGTGGAAAAGAAGAGGTCATTCACTACGATGAGCCAGGTCTAGAAGCCGAAGGATTTGTCGAATGTCTACAAAATGGTTCGTGGTTTGGATATGCAGAAGTAGACATTGAGATACCAAAGAAATTGTGGAAGAAATTTGAGGAGATGCCACCCTTCTTCTACAACAAGAAAATCCCCAAGAAAGCAATTCCTCCACAAATGTTGGCCTACCTCACAAAGACAGGTAGAAAGCTCAGCGAGGAAACAAAGCTAGTTGGGAGTCTCTCTGGAAAGAAGTTGCTCCTCTATGAGCCTCTATTACGTTGGTATGTAGATCATGGCGCAGTGATCACTGCTGTCTACCGTACAATAGAATACGAACCCAAAGAAATCTTCGGTTGGTTCGTAGACCAGGTCACCGAGGCACGTCGTATGGGAGATGAAGACAAAGGTGAGGCTTTGCTGGCAGATGTGTTCAAGCTGCTAGGAAACAGCGCTTATGGAAAGTTGCTCGAAGACTTGGGACGCCAAACGAAGGTCACCTATACAAAAGATGAGAAGATTGTGGACAAAGCCTTGCGAAGTGTTTGGTTCGAAGACCTGGAAGAGATTGGCGAGGCATACGAACTCGAGAGTAGGAAGGACCAGATCCGAATCAAACGCCCTTTCCAAGTAGGTATCGCTGTGTACCAGCTCGCAAAGCTGCGTATGCTTGAGTTCTACTACGACTTCCTCGACAAGTACATCGATCGCAAGGACTTCGAATACATCCAGATGGACACGGACAGTGAGTACATTGCCATCTCAGGAAATAGCCTCGATGAGGTTGTAAGATCAGACCTACGAGAGGATTTCGAAGCCGAAAGGAAGGAATGGCTAGCTTGGGACAAGTGGAGCAGTCGTACCCCAGGACTCTTCAAACTCGAATTCGAAGGACAGCGCGCCATTGCCCTATGCTCGAAAGCCTACTACGTCGATACGGGTGGCAGCAAGAAGTATTCCGTCAAAGGTATGTCTAGGCGGCACAACGACATTTCGTGGGATCGATTCGAAGCAGCCCTCCAGGGTAGTATCGACACGGCGAAGAACCGAGGCTTCCGACTATTGCCAGAAGGTATAGCAACCTACGAACAACGGAAGCTTGGGCTATCGGCTTACTACGACAAAAGACGCGTTCTTCCCGATGGAATCCACACCGAGCCAATAGAGTACGCTGTCTAGCGCTTGGGTACAAACAGAATTCCTTTTGGTGGTAGTTCCGTATCCCTAGGAACGACTTGTAGCTCTTCACGAACGAATCCACGTTTGGGTGCGTCCTTCTCCCCTTCTCGCTTCGCAAGGTAATAAAGCACAGGCTGTCCCGAAGATACTACACTTCGCGAAATGGTGTATATCTGCAAACTCCACACAGGATCAGTAGCTCTACGTTTTTCACCTCCTTCCAATTCTCCTGGTGCATAGAGATATCGAACTAGAACGTCGAATGGTAGACGCTCTTCTCTCAATCCAACGGTGCGCGAATACGTAGGAGTCTTCAGATCTACTTGTTGCGTCACTACAGAATTCGAAGGCTCCTTTCCTGTCAGTCGAGTCACCTCACTATTCATAGCTTTGATAACCATTGGTAAACGAACTACCCATTCTCTACTACGCTCATCTGATCCTTCCGAAGTAAGTACCATCTCTTGTGCATACTGATACCCAAACAATCTCTCGGCTAGAGTTCTATTTGCTCGTTCGACGAAGCCTTGCGCTCTATGATTACCAGCCTCACCTCGTTGAACTTTCGTACCATGTAGTTCTAACGTTTCAGACATACGTCCCATGAATTCTCTACCAGGATCTACTTGCAACGTCTTTGGCCATTCGAGTGGACTACGTTTATAGATTCGTTCGAATGCCGCAGAAACTTCACCACTATCTTTAGATGCCAAAGGTTCGGCTTCTTTGTATCGAGAAGCTACGTCGATTACTACCAATGCGTACTTGTATAGCTTCCGTCCACGCCCAGGTCTATCGTGTGGTAAGAATATCAAATCAGCTTGGTGGACTTCATTTGGTTTTGATACAGTCCAATGCGGTCGTGGAATGTGTTTTGGTGGTGGTAGATATATTTGCCACATAGATTGCTTTTCCAACCAACTCCTAGCTACGTCTTCTGATGCTTTCGCTGCTACCGATAGCTTACCGATTGCAGAGTGACCTTTCCAATAGCCCATAGGACCATAGAAGACATTCGCAAGTTTAGAATCCATCATACATCTATACATTCTAACCTTCAACAGATGAAAAAAAAAGAAAGGAATAAGAACCAGGCCTCATTCCTTTCTTTTTTCCTTTTTTTTTTTTTTTCGTCTTTTTTAGTAGTAGCTTAGTAGTAGCTTAGTAGTAGCTTAGTAGTAGCTTAGTAGTAGCTTTGTAGTAGCTTAAGTAGCTTAGTAGTAGCTTACTAGTAGCTTACTAGTAACTTAGTAGTAGCTTACTAGTAGCTTACTAGTAGCTTACTAGTAACTTAGTAGTAGCTTAGTAGTAGCTTAGTAGTAACTTAGTAGTAGCTTAGTAGTAGCTTAGTAGTAGTACCTAGTACGTTTCTATAGCCATTTACTAATAGCGTATCCAACGCCTAGCATTCCACCACCAACGTAGAGCAACTCGCCAGTCTTCTGATTGTTTGAGGGTTGGTAGTAGTCAGATAAGCGGGGTTTTTTCAGCTCTTTGAGACGTTTAAGCGCCTTACGTAACTTATCGGATCGCACTAAGGCTTCGTTGGTATCTCTTTGATCGTTGCGTGCGTTGCGTTCAAGACCTTCCTGCTCTTGTGCATAGTCGTATCGTCTTTGACGTTCGATTCTATACGCTTTCATTTCGCGTTCTAGTTTTTCGACGGCCCTATCGTGTCTCTCTCGTTCTGCATCCATATCACCCTTTCCAATCATTCTAGCTAGTATACCACCACCAGTAAATGCCGTTGCATTCAAGATAGCCCCGAAAACGGCCATTCCAATTGCTGCTGCCATTACGGTATGAGCTTTTTCTTCTCAAGATATTGCTTTGCGTATAAGCTACCAAGTATCACGGCAGTCCACTTTGCGTAATTCACTAGGGAAGAAGAAGGATCGCTAAGCATAGATTCCTTGGTAGTCTTTTTTACGATCCACCCAATACCAGAAGCGAGTCCAACAATTATAGATGCATCGGTTGCCGTCTTCATCAATTCCTTTTCCATCTCGACATATATAAGTATGGTCTCGAGTCTTTAAGTGTTACTCCATGTCTAGTACCGTTGGCTTTGCCGGAGCTGCAGGTTGTGTCGTGCTAACGGTGGCAACACGCTTATTGCCATCTACATACTTCTTGTACGCAAAGTACGTGCCAAACAATGTAGCGCCAGTACCGATGACTGCGAGGATAGTCAGGTTTTCGAACCGACCTTTCTCTACGTCAGTTTCTTTGGACGGTTCATTTTCACGTTCTATTTCCATTCTTTGAGCTTCTTTTGCACGGGCAGTGACCTTCTCCCAAGCTAATTTTCCTGCTGCAACGCGCTTTGGGTTTTTTCCTTTCTTAGTTGGTGCAGTCGTCGGAGGATTCGCAGTTATCTGGTCCGTCTCTCCTTCCATCTTGCTTCGATATAGTAGATATATGTGAAGGTTCAACAGGTGTGTGACACTAAAGATTCTTTAATGATGAATATGCCTCAAGTACTACTGTTCTTTCTGGGGCATTCACTTCATATTCGTCGACTTCGGCATCCTCCTCTTTCCATGGCATGACTACGTGTCCAGATATGTGGAATAGGACGCTAGCTAGAGCTACAAGGCGACCTGCTTTGAGCGATAGTAGGCCAGTCGCAGCACTGATTTCGTTGCGGACTAGAGGGTCTTCTTGTAGGTCCTTGATCAGTGCTTCTTGAGAATCTATTGGTACTAGGTAGGCAACTAGGCGGGTAGCTAGACGCGTCACGCCGTCGACTAAGCCTTTCGTTACTTGCTGAGCTAGGACGGCCTGATACCTCCTATACAACTTGTCTACTTCTTTCTCAGGAAGTCTAGAGATGTCTCCTAAGGAAAAGTTATTACCTAAGTATTCTTTCGTTACGCCTGTTGCGGCTAAGATCGAAAGTGATTCGCGATTGTCTGACGTAACGTCTAGGTCGGTTGGTGGTGGGCCTGTTACGTCCTCACCGAATATCTCGAGTATTTCTTTATCCATGATAATATGTTGTAGGTGCTGGGAGCTCTAACACTACCTCGAAAGGATGGCGTAGACAGAAGCACATGCGAGCGAACTTATGGGATCCAAGTATCGTTCGTAACTCTTTGCATTCTTGCGAGCCTCCATAATCCTCAAATATCCTTTTGCCATCTACGGTCGATGCTGTATGGAATGCTACTACGATAGCTACGTTCTCACGGAAGGG
Source organism: Actinernus sp. WN-2022 (assembly GCA_030867875.1). NCBI lineage: Eukaryota > Metazoa > Cnidaria > Anthozoa > Actiniaria > Actinernidae > Actinernus > Actinernus sp. WN-2022. Next base: position 38,559,025 of record JAOWCC010001210.1, read on the forward strand.
TTTACATATGCTCGTTAGTTGTTGGGACAGCACCCAAACGGAAAGCCCTATATGTCGTGCAGAAAAGGCTAAATCCACTAGCTTGTCAGTTCGTTTCTTGACGTCCTTCGATGCGGCGCAATCATCGAGAATCAATAGAGTATTGGTACCTGACCAAAATGTTGCGCAAATACTCAAAGTAGCATCGATGGCATCCTGCGGTGGTGACATGACGAAGAAACGAGGATCTCGATTTGCGAATCCGCGATAGGTTTTGTTGTGGGCATACGTAGGACAAATCAGTACTATGTAATCGAACTTACCACGAAATGATCCACGAAGTTGTTCTATGAGAAACGCAGTCTTCCCACAATTCGTTGGACCGACTATGAGTGCGTTGAACGGTACGTGCTCTACGAGAGAATCCATCAGTATAATATACTCTGCAGAGATCTGTTCAATATCGTGACCTGAGCATCCGCAAGGACATAGATGTGCATTTTCACATTTCCACTTCCCTTCGCAGTTCTATGTATGCGAATGTCGATGTCCTTTCCACTGCCGGTTTGTGCCAAGCCATCACCATGAACGGTGGAATCTTTTGCTGTGCGACAATCGATTAGGATAGCGAATCTATTTTCAAAGAACTTCTTTGGAGTCATGGAAGTATTGGGTGTACCAAACCAGCCTCTTGCAGCCTCCCAGAAATCTAGGGGAAGCATACCGCTTGGAAAGAGTCTGTTGGGAATCCCGTTGACATCTACTTCTACCTTCGAAATATCTGGATTCGAGAATGCTTCACTATCTCGCGTGCCAATGGTAGGTGGATCTATGAATAGTAGAAGTAGTCCAGCAAAGGATCGTCGTGGAACATTAACGTTTTGAGATATCAAAGTATCAGATGTTTTAGCGATATCTACTGTCTTGAAGTGAACAGCGTAGTTGTATAGGAGTGCAGCACCTATTTCGTATTTGTGAAGTGCACTACTAGCCAGCGTTCCGTCCCTGATTGCTTCGTATTCTAGTTGGATGTTGGTAAGTTGGTACGTACCTATCTTTGTCGTATCCGATCCAATTACTACCTCGTTGGCAGGCGCTAGAGTCAACTCGAATGTAATTGTACTTTCTAAGGCATATGGATATAGAACTCCATGTTGTGTCAGAATGTCAACATCTAATGGAATCCTATACTTGGAACCACATGCAGCTAGGAGCGCGTTGTCTGCAGCAGACGAAGTACTTGCGTCACCAGCTTTCGATCGTAGCTTGTTTACGTTCTCTGATTGAATGCCTTGTTGTACTCTAGACTCTCTCTCCTGCGTAGATAGGTATACGTCGGAGTACGTTTGTAGGAGGTCTGGCCTGACGAGGTCTTCTACTGTTTCAGCTCCCATCCTACAGATTCTACGCATGACCAAGCAGCGTCCAACGTTCGAAACGACTCTGTTATTCACATGTCCACCAGATAGTACGATGTCGCCCAATAGCGCTAAGCTACCAGGTACTAGTACTACACCTTCTGCTAGCTTTGGGACTTCTACGTATAGAGTCTCACCTGGATTGGCAGATGATCGAGCGAAAGTTTTCCTATACAAGTCTCGCGGAGCCTTGAGTGCATGAGGCTCTCTTCGTACTTGTGTGGGATCCAACTTTGATGAGATCATGTTGAATATAACTATATATATAGCTATGTTTAACATGGACGTTGATATCGCAGAGGAAAGACCTGGTGAAGCTGAAGGAGGTGGAGACTACGATGACGATGATACTATCAATGTGGATGAGGAGTGGGATGCAACATTTCCAGAAGAGTCAGGAGAAATGGTTCCAATGAAAACCAGACGCGACTACAGCAAAGAAGGCGCTAGACCAAAGGATCAGGAAACCTCGTTTTCTAGAGAAGATGACGATTACTTCGACGAACTCATCGACTCGAAAGGCTCGAACGTTTCTAGAAATGAAAGAATCCTGGAGAGGCTGGAGGAAGAGAAAGTCCCAAAGTATACTGATCGAGGCGTAGTCTTCAAACAGGGTTTATCGGAAAATGCGAGACAGGATATATTCGAGACTGTCTGGGAAAAATACCACGATGTGGGAATTCGAGGCACGCTTGAGGTTGCAACCCTGTCTGATGGTAGAGTCGCTATCAAAGAGTATGGAAGTAAAGAAAAAGAGATTCCTATGACCACCACGAAAGGTGAGTTATATAAGAAGATGGGAAAAGGTCTCAAAAGAGTCTTAGGACCTTCGAGGGAAGAAATGGTAGAAGAAGTCATAGTAGCTCGAAACCAATTGAGTGAGAGGATCGAACAAAATGAAGAAATACTCAAAGACCCTACGTCTACCGAAACTCAGAAAGAAAACGCTACTAATGAAATGAAGACCGATCAGGAGGAGCAAGCAGTCCTAGAGCAAATAGAAGAAGCTATAGTAGAACGGATGTCACTTAGGGATCGTATAAGAATCATCTTTAAGAAGTATGGGGTCAGTATAATTAGCGTGGTAGCTGCGGTAAGTACTGTGATCGGTGTAATAGTTTCCAATCTGACAAAGACAGTTTCCGCGATAGTACCAGGATTTGTAGATGCTGCCAAAGCAGCTGCCAAAACAACTGTCAAAGGCTTAAAAGCAATGGGCAAAAAGTTAGAGGAGATTCTACCTAAGATGATTGGGCCAATTGTGAGTTTCATATTCAGTATGGCTGCTGACGTTGTTGGAGTCTTAGCAAACAACCTTCGGTTGTTAATCGTAGCAGCAGTGGTCTTCGTAGTGGAGCAATACAAACGCCGTTAACGAAACAACGTCCATGCGATTCCAGCTGCAGCAATGGATGTCACTGCGAGATTAATCTCATGTTGTGAGACAGCCTTTGCCAGTTGCTTTTGCCTTTGCCTTTGCCTTTGGTACAGGAACTTGTTTCTCGAGAGGCTGCACCAATTTCTTATCTGGTGGTCCTTCCATAGGAAGAGGTGGATGTCCTTTGCCTTCTGCATTGACGTCGTTAGTGCCTAGCACCATATCTTTCGTAGCTTTCGGGATTGGATTCCTATAGCCATCTTTCTCACCAAGATAGTACGCTAGATCGCTTGGCAATAATCGTACGCCTATAGCTATTGCTAGATCGAGCTTCTTATGCGTCCTCGTTATAGCAGTAAAATAGTTTTTGTAGCTCACCACTAAATCGTTTTCGAGAATAGCACCTTCGACTAAGCTCTTAAACTTTTCTTTGACGTTATGGCTGCCTATGATGGATTCGTTCAGATCTGCTTGTGCACCAAGTATGCAATATCCAAAAGCCTCGACAGATCTATTCAACCTACCCAATCCAACATCTGTCAAACCCTTTCCGATTGGTGGCGTAAACCAATTGTATTGTTTACCGTTGTTATTGCTAATGTACGATAAATGAGACTGATAGTCCGTAAGACTCTCCTCAGGAAACTTAAAGTCACCACCAGGCCACTTCGCAGAGTATGAAGTATTATGTGCGTACTTCTCCGTATAGTTCACCATTTTTCCACGAACGTTTACGTAGACGTCTCCTAATCCGTGATTACTACCTCCATCCCACCGAAAGTCTGGTGTTCGAGATAAACCAAACTCGATGCACAATTTCTCAAGAGCTGATTTGTTATAGGAGTTATCCCTTTGCTTGAAATTGGAGTTACCAGGTAAAGGAACTCCATGAGCACCACCAAGTTCATGTAGAATTCTTCGTATCGTGAAATAAACATGGAATCGTAGGAACCCCTGAACGACTGGTGGATACGTTTTGAAATTGGGGTCAAACAATGACACTCCGCATCCAGAAGACGCACACCACGTTGCAAAATTAAGTTGTTGAGGCCAGTAGTGGAAATCCGGACCTGATAACCATCTACGAGACTCCTTTTCTGTCACATGCTTTACGACGATCTCCTTGAATATATTTGGAACGCCTACTTCGAACCCATTCGTAGGTTTGACGTATATCCATAACTTGGTGAGATCGATATCTTGTGCCGGTTCAGTAGAAGGAACTGCTGTAATGGGATATTTCGCACTCCTGTCTAGTGTCAACGTAGATGGGAAACCTCTATGCACATCCCACAACGCATTATCGATGCGTTTTTGAATCGTAGTAGGTAACTTTGAGACATCATCGCCGTAAACGACATAGCTAGAATCTCCATCTCGAAACCAAATACTCGTCGAATATTTGCCTGGACCATTCACTTCCGTAGAGGCATAGAACTTGTGAAGATCTGCATGTGGATATCTTTTCTTGAACTTCACCAACAGATTGGCATTCAAGGTTGCGACCTTATCGTTTTCTTCTATCCAATTGTGTTTGGAAAGACCTTCGTGTTCCCGTGCGAATATTACGCTCTCGTAAACTGACTTACCACCAAGTGCTACATCTAGAGCCTTACCAGTGCGACCGAGCCACCCCATCAATTTACCACCTCCCGTCTTAGTAGGAGGACCTTCCTCCGTGAACACGCGATGAGACATTCCCCGATCGATGAAATTAACATTATCGGAAGTAGATTCGAACCAACCAAGTACGGCATTAGGAAATAGGTACTTGAACTGTCGCCATGCGTCTGTCATGTTGAAGCTATACGTATATATAGTTATACCTTCAACATATAAGATGGTTCTCTTATATATCACCACAACATTGGCTGACCATACTGTCTACTTCGACAACCCTATTCTCATACAGAACGTTTCACTAGTCGAGGTCACTATTGAGAATAGTTGGTGGAACCTAGCAGAGAATGCTACCTTCTGGTGGTCTACCGAAGGTCTAGGGTTTCCGTACGAAGTTCCTAAGGGAAACCACACTATGGCGAGCCTTCGACAATTCTTTGCGCCTGCAGTTAGTGCTAACATCATAAAAATCGAGAAACCCCATCATAGGAGGGCTTGGAACCTAGAAGTCAAGCAATCGATCCTACTTAGTGGAAACCTCTGCAAACTGATGGGTATTAATAAAGATGGGATTGCTACGCGACTAAAAGTAGGTATGCACGAAGTGTCCATCCAAGATGAAATCGACATAGCGTATATCTGCTGCGACGTGGTGGATTCCAGATTCTCGATTCAAGATGGAAAGCAATCTAAAGTCCTAAGTAGAATACATATCCGAGGCGATAGATTTGTGAAAACGACGTATGCCTCACTACAACCTCTAGATGTCAAAGCTCTAGGTACGATACAAAGCAGTCTTCGTCTGACAATTCTCGATGAGAAAGGCAATCTGATAGACTTCCAGGGTCGACCCATACTGTACGTGTTGAAGCTTGAGTAAGTTATATGTATAACGTACAATGGAAGGCGATTCGATTCAACCGTTTCCATCAGCACCAAGTATCTATCCGCAGATCGCTAACGACACTGGAAAGAACTTTAGACTGCAAACGATCCGAGACACGCTTTCGGACATTGAAGTTCAAGAAAGACACTACGAAGGTGTGCGCAAGAAATATGCACGTTCTCAAGGAATAGTTCATGGAATCGCAGTGGCAACTGGAGGTCTATCTGTGATCTTATCTGGATCTGGATTGGGCGCAGCGTTGACTGGGGTTGGAATAGTGATTGGTCTACCACTTGGAGTTATTGGTGGGCTATGTGGATTAATTTCAGCATCTACGACCCTTGGAGCTAAGAAGTTAGGAATGAAGGTTTCTAAGCATGAAAGGACAACTATGTTGGCAAAGGCGAAAATCAATACGATTCGCGATCTAGTATCGAAGGCCTTACGCGATGAAAACATATCCGACTCTGAATACAGTCTCATTCTGAACGAAGCTAATAAGTATGAGATCATGAGGTCTGAAATTCGTCGAGAGACTTCCATAGGTGAAAAAAGTCCGGATCGGGTTCGAGCCGAACTCAAGCAAGAAGTGCAAAAGGAAATGCGAGAAAAACTTGGCAGCTTAGTGGGGTAAGAATCGACGTTTCCTATGAAAGAAACGAACATGGCTCTCACTTCCACTTCGCTAAGTCCTACTGCTAGTTAGCCCATGCTTAGTGTAGATTGGTTCAAAGTAGGAATGGTAAGAAGACAACTCCTTGACAAAACGCTTGACTGAATTTCCAAATACGTCACATCGTTTAACGACCTCGTTAAGAGACATAGACGATCCTAAACGACGTAGCACCTCGTAACTTGCTCCAACAACTTTCGTCTTAATTACCGATCTGCCTATATTGTTTTCTATTGCCGTAGTAACAACCTCGTGGACTATTTGTTGAACGTCCATAGGTACTCCTTGAGGATCGAGTTTAAGGAAAGTCGTTGCAATGTGAGGAACTATGCGCTCGACATCCAAGTCTACATCAATCTTATCGTCGTTATACAGAGAACGTATAAAGACCTCTCCGATACAGCTAGATGCCTTTGTTGCTTAGTTGCATGAAGCGAGCAACCTCACCTTTAGATCGGACGAATCCACATCGTATGCATGCATGGTAGAGTAGAGAAGCTAAAATATTTCTCTTAGCATCGCTACGCTTAGGATGAACTTTCATTACTTGGGTGAATGCGTCGGCTACGATTCCTAACGCGTTCATAGGGAACGATAGGTCATAACTTTGTTTGTAAACAGCGTTGTATGCTCGTAGTTCTTGTAGGAGCGTTTGTCGTCGTAGTTCCGTGTTATCGCTTTGCTTTGGTTTTGCGCGGTCTAGATCACTTTGATACTGAAATCCGTCCTATATACGCAGTCGAGTAGTAATGATTTCGACCTTCGTTTCTTCACATGGTTCAACCTCGGAAACAAGACCACATGTGGGACATACGAATTCAGTTCCTTGTATTTCCAAGGGGCAGAGACAATCAGAACATGTTTCACTGGTGTTAATATGTTCCACTTGTGGTTTGATATTCAGGCTTCTACGAATTCCAGGACCAAACAATCTGACTAGCTCGTCCATGATACAACTATAGATGTTTATATGTTTAATAGAAAAAAAAAAAAAAAAAAAAAAGAATGAAGAGGGTCACGCAACGACTTTCTTCATTTTTTTTTTTTTTTCCGTGGCTATTCCTAATCGTCCTTCTCGCTCCTCAAGGCAGCCAACACCTTGTTGAGCGCATGGGTGAGAGACTCTCCGAGACCTTCCTCTGGTTCCAGCACTCTTGGTTCCGCGGGCAATGCTACCTCAGCAGGCTCCTCCGGTTCCACCACGTTTGGCTCTGCAAGTTCCTCCTTTCTTGGATCCTCTAGCGTCTTGCTGGACTTCTTAGTGCGTTTTACATAGACACCGGGACACTTCATCTTGATGGCGAGACGGTCGCATCTTGAGCAAAGCCCGTAACTAGTACGACATCCTTTACCGCACTTCGAGCATGGTATGAATGGGTCACAGCCTTTTGAGATCTGGAAGTTGTGCTGGGAACAGAACTTCGACGTCTTCGAAATCTGCTTTGGGCATTTCGTGTCCTTCCCTCTCATCAACCAATCACAAGTTGTCTCAGGCATTGTGGCGTCTACATTCGAGTTCTTCTTCGACATGTTCGATCTGTATGGTATTAATGCGTACTAAGATGATAACGTAAGCTAGTATTGTGGAATAAAGAATATATACTAATACCATTCGATGGTGATATACAGTATAATAATCATTCCTTTAACATATACTTCAAGTTGGGATTTTAGGTGTAAGAATGTCTAGTGACAAAAAAAAAAAGAATGAAGAGGGTCACAACGACTTTCTTCATTCTTCTTTTTTTTTTTTTTCATTACCTACGTTCACTCATCTTCTGCAGCTGTGTCCACACTGGCACTATGCTTAGTATTGGCGGCATAAACGTCTTGTTGATCATATCTATTCTTCTTCGATGGTTCGTACTTAGTGTTGTCCCCATCGGAGTACGACTTACTTTTGTCAAAGAATTGACCATTAGGTGTTCCAGTCTTGTAGTCGCACTTCATTCTCATCCTCATTATAGGATTGGGCAAGCAACAACCAGCATTGGTAGTAGAATTTGTGGAAATGAACCTTTGTACCATTGAAACCACCTTGGTATTGGGAACAATGATGGCGTCATGTGGACTGCGTTTCCGTGGATTGCGTATACAGACCTTCTCGTTTTCGATTAATTTGCTTATTTCACTTTCAAAGGCCTCATCAAGATATTCTACTAATTTAAACGTAGAACTCAACTTTTCATCTGCAGGAAGGTCCAATTCTCCCTTGTCATTTTGCTTAATTGTGATTCCATCTGCCTCCATAGGTATGATGGCATTCCACTTTTGGAACTGGAGGCAAGGATGTCTATCCCGTTTCTTGCCTGCATCTTGTTCGTTGTGTGGTGCTATCTTTCCCACGTGCTTTTCCCCTTCGAACCGAAAGACCGCCAGCTGAGGTCCATCGCCAATATCAAAGAATACGGAAACATACTTGCATCCGTTAGGTCCGTTTCTAGGCTGGGTCCAGTCGAATGATACAACGGATCCATGAGATTGTCCATCTTCTTTGGTCTTTTCGAATGCTTCGACCACATCGCCTACATTGAAAAGCTTTGAACTCGCCATTCTCTCTTCGATATAAATATATAGTAATCATTCCTTTAACATATACTTCAAGTTTGGATTTTTATGTGTAAGAATGTCTAGTGACACTTTGTATGACCCTTAGTACCCCACCTAGTAGTATAGTCGGGATTAAAATTATACAACTTTTTGTTGTGCAAGAAAACTCAAAAAGTGGATTTCCGAATTCACTTTTTGAGTTTTGTTGTGCAAGAAAAAGTGGTATAATTTTAATCCCGACTATACTACTCATTCTATGATCTTTTTGGCCAGTAGGAATAACAGCACATCAGAACATTTTGTAGGGAACTTCTAGAATTTACATTATATTATTTCAGTTTGGATTGTCAGGCCTAAAATTTAGCCAGTAAGGATTACTACATCACTACAGGCCCTTCAATTATATAGCTACTAGGATTGCTGGGTCCCTTTAAAAAACACCCAGTGAAACCTACATGTACATGTAATTGGCAAAGTAGCAGATGAAGTGATCTTATTTACATTCCTAAATGTTACCTGTATAGGGAACCTCGGCTAAAAACAATGTTTGCTCACAAATGATTGTTATGGATGCCTAAGTCTGTTTCTGTGTTTGTCTCATGTATATTGTACACTAGATTGTCATTTATGCACGTACTTTCCTGTCGATAAAACTCATTCAAATTTCCTGCGTGCAGCCATCTTGGATATCGTGACGTCAGTGTTGCACCTATTGTTACACAACAAAATAGCTATTGTTTTCTGACAATAGAGGCAACACTATGATGTCATAAAATCCAAGATGGCAGTGTGCAGGAAATTTAAATGAGTTTTATCGACGGGAAAATCGGTGCATAAATGACATCTAGTGTCAAAATTACTGGAGACAAACACAGAAACAGACTTAGGCATGCATAACAATCATTTGAGAGAAAACATCGTTTTTCAGACGAGATTCCCTTTAAGATTGGTTAGGAGGGGGAGGGGGGCTAAATTTAAATAAAATTTCAAAATTATAGTGTCAATATATAGAGCTTTAATTCAGGGTAGTCAGTGTTTCATTTAATTTAATAAAGAGATGCAGGGCTCAGAAAAGCTGAAATGGCCTTTTACCAGGTTGTCATGATATACATGTACGTGTACCATAAAATCCTGGTTAAATAAGCTTTTCTGGTATGAATAAACCTATTGTTAATGCTTACCCAGCCTCGTTTACCAACATCTTTGAGACCGAAGCTGGATAAGCATTCACAATAGGTGGATTCCAAGATGGCCACCGCGTGGGATAGGTCTATAGACTGGTACCATAAAATCTAATCAAAGATCTCTACAACAAAACATGGCAGAATTAAAATAATTGCAAACTAACTTGCTGTTATAAATTATTTAATATCCATTTGGCATTAGATTTCATGGCCTCATAGTGCACTGGCTCACTAAAACTGAATCCACACATAATTTCTAGCTCATGTACTTGATCTGATTGGCATTCGATAGACCTCTTCTTGTTCAAGCACTTGTGAGTCATCAAGTGACATAAAGTTTGGTGCCTATGATGGAAGACAGTTAGATGCTATAATTTATTGAATACGAGGGTGAATGTACATTGTAGCAAGAGTTATTTTCCAAAATTGTATAGTGTTCTATTTCTACACACTGTTCAAAAAGATTGTAATGTAGTGATGTGAAATATTCCTAAAAAATAAATTTCACGATGTCCATGAATTTACAGACGAAAACTCGAAGAACTTAAAATATTGACTGAGGCAGCTCAAGCTCATGTTACGAAAATATAACTGATAAGGGTTTGTACATGTCAAAAGCGGCATCATTGAGCATGACCAAATAATTAAAATCAACAAAATGTTGCACAACACTATTTACAACTGTAAAAGACGAATGAAGCGATATTTTCGTAAATGCTTTTGTGTTGTTTATTTCCCACCAAAATTTGGCGGGGAAATTGGCAAAATTCAAACTTTCATAACGTTTGATTTCTTAACCAATCAACATCGTGTTTTCGATTCCTTCATTCTCATCTGGATATTTTAACGATATAGGACATTCCGTTTGTAGAGGTAATAAACAGTTCTAAGAAACATATTACACATGGCTAAGTGACGTCATTGTGACATAGCTTAAATTATCAGTTTATATTCCCTTTACGATTCTACACCCACCTACATGTACCAAAATTCAATCATCTGCGTTGACAACTTTTTAAAATATAGAACTCATGCTGTTTTTATGGTTGGTTGTGCCCACCTTGGTATGGGAAGCTCATATTACGAAATATAAGGGTTTGTATGGGAACATAACGAACTCTGTTTACTAGCCAGAAATACTGTAAATTTTTCGAATAAAAATAACTTACCGTGCTACAGTGATGTCTTAATAATAATACTAGTGATTTATTAGCAATACATCCACTAGGTGGCTCTTCGTTTGCTAAGAGCTAAATAAAATTACAACTTTAAGAGGAAAAAAGAATTGTGATACTAATTATACTAATAATTCTTATTAACAATACTATGATATAAAATGTCTCATAAGTTACTAACTCTTAATATTAAGTATAAAAATGGCATAAAGGATTATTAGTGTTAATTGGCATAAAAAGTGCTATAATATATAGATAATTAAGCTATGCGTGATTTCGCTTTACATAATAAGACATTCCTAATTGCCTTCAGTGACAAATGCACTATAACCTGTGATACTTCTACACCTTCTGAGAGGCTATTAAATGTGCACATGGCTATCTCAGGGCTCGAAATTAAGGGGAAAAAGGAGGCGTAATTTTACGCCCAACTTAAAAAATTTAGGCGTAATTGCCCAAAATTTAGGCGTAAATGTCAAAGTTTGACAGCTCCGGCTATCTATAGGTCAGTTTTGTCATGCAAAACAACTTGTTTCGCGCGGGAAAATAGTTTACATTACAGGAGCTGTCAAACTTTGACATTTTGCAGTTAAAAGTTCAGACTTCACACGCCAAACGTCGCCGCGTAATTAGTAAACTATGCATTTCAAACTTGAAACAACAGACAAAAAAGTTTCAAATCGTTTTAGAGATTTGGAAATAAGACTTGTCTTCCAATAATTTTTACCTTTGTAAGAGCATCTAGGCGTAAAATTACGCCTAAGTGGTAAACGTTAGGCGTAAAACGAAAAAATCTAGGCGTATTTACGCCCGTATTGGGCGCAAATTCGAGCCCTGTATCTGTTGAAAATTATCTGATTCCCTAGGTAGGAATAATCTAGGGCCCAATGATGATCTTAAATTATAAGCGCTAACATAATATAATTCTGGCCACACTTCATTATGTAAAGCCTTATGGGTCAAGTTCTCTTAGGGTGATTTTAGTTGACCCGTGAAACAGAAACTATTAGTTAGTGTGTAATACCAAGATAAACACAAAAGAGAACAAAAGAATTAGAGTGTAATAGTGTGTAATACGCTAAGTACTATATATTTCACGGGTTAAGTAAAATCACTATGGCTAAAGTTCTATAACACGATGACAATGTCATTGTTACATGCTATTTAGAAGTGACACATTAGACATGTTACATGTCTTGTGTCATGTTTCTCTCCTCGTTGGATGGATTAAAACTGATTTCAGCAGTTCTCCGAAGAAAAAACCCGGCTGAAATCCACCCAATGATAGAAACACGACACAATACATCACAGTGCCAAGGTGAGTCCTTTTTATTAAAAAAAATACAGCATATATGGCTAGAAAACGGAGTTTGTTACGTTCCCATGTAAATCCTTATATTTTGTAATATGAGCTTCCATACAAACCCTTAATCCCCTTAACTACTAAACTAGTTTCTTTATATAAAGTTTTATATTTTCGTAACATTAGTCATGAGCTTGGGTCGCCTGTGACTGAATTTGTTTGAATTGCAATGTATAAACTCGTGAAATTTCACTTCTAAAAAGCAATATACCCTCAGTTTGCTGTATAAATGAAATTTCTGTTTTACAAATATCACTGACAGTCTTTATAAAAGTGAGACATTTCACTCTCTTCAGTCTTCGAACAGTAGTTCGATCCTTCGCTAAAAGATTTACTCTCATCGATTTGGTCATTAAATGGATAAGGTAAAGGCTTTCAAATAATGAAGACCTAGCCTGAAATTCAGCCGTCTCCTCTGTTCGTTCCTCCCGACAGAGACGTGTCTCTCCGTGCTCTCTTGGGAGGAACGAACCAGTCAAGACCATGAGACATGATCAAAATTATCCGTTTGAAAACAACAGCTGAACTAAAAGTATGATAACCTAGCGCGACATTCCCTTTTCTCGTTACAATCCACAACAATTGAAAGATCACATCTTACCTTTAAGTTTTCTTATCTCACATGTGTTTTGAAAACCCTTTGCTCAGTGTGGAAGCCATATTATACAAGAGATCACAAGAGATCGCACATCGTCCCGCCGAATCGAAGCCGTTAGTTTTCAAAATGGCGCGCTGTGCCCGCACAATCACGTCAGCGGTCTTTAGAAAAGCAATGCATCCTGGGATCAGTTCACAGCTTGCTAATAGTGGTGGAATTTACCCCCAATATTCACCACATTCACCAACACTGAAGTGAATAATTGTCTTAGTATATACCACACTCCAGGTGAATAGCCAGTATTTATTTTATTTTCTGTCAAATGGACAAAACTCGCGGGAGATGATCGCTGCTTTGCTCGGAGGTGATTGAGTAGCCAATCAGAGCGCGTGAAAAGTGATTCACTGGTGTGGTATATACTAAATACTAATATAAATATTCGATATATCAGGACTTTGTCTTCTCTAACGGAAATGACATGTAAAGTGGAGTCCACTTGATCGATCGCTGAGCATGTACCTCCTCGTACACGTCAAGTTTAAATATACCGCCGGCTAACTCACGCAACTGGTAATTTGTACTTCATTTCTGCATAAATCTCATAATGTTTCAGCCAGTCATCAAAGTTCCTCTTTCCCGGAGAAAGTTATGAAATAGACGCTTCTGTAAGTAACTTTAGATTGTTTGAAAGATGTGTATAAATAAATAACACATGGTTAAATTATGATGCATGTGCTCTATAAGAATAACTATTAAATCGTGAACATTTTGACTTTTGTTAATCAAAGCCTATTGTACGTGTAGTTGTTGACCTAGCTGTTTTATTACAACTGCGTGTGTAGGATTGTGTGGGATTGCTGTAATTACACCACTTAATACATTATACAGTCGAACCTCCCATAAGCGGACCGCTGACGGGAGGTGTCCGCGTACAGGAGGTTGACAGTAAGGATAGGAAGTGGCAGTCAACTGTGGAAATTGTAAACCATATGCTATCTTTGTATTACGCTAACCTTGATTTAGCTAGAATTCAAAGATAAAACTGCATACATTTAAAAAAAAAATGACTTCAATCTCTTCGGGTGTCCGCTTAAGAGAGGTTAATTTTGGTTAATTTTGCCCATGCGGACCTAGAGTTAGGTGTCCACGTCCACTTACGAGAGGTGTCCGCTTACAGGAAGCGTTATGTACTGAGTGTTTTATTAGAGATGGGCTGGACCGCGGTATTGTGTCCGCTTAATGGAGGTGTACGTTAGCGGAGGTTCGACTGTAATTATAATATCTGCTATGCTACTCATTGAGCAGCTCATATATTAAACTCACGCACACATTTAACTCACTTAATGGGGAGTTGGCTTAGGAAACTTTTAGTGCCTTCAACTTACCTTCAACCTTTCGTATTATCTATTTTCCTATTTTTTCCCTAATATCTATTAGTGTATGTCAGTGTAAATTACCCAAATGTAAAGCTGAGAGTGTGAAATAAAGAATTATGTCAATTATATATATACAGCTGGGATCCCAGGTGGGATATTGTTGTCATACCAGGGATCCCATCTGTCCAAACAGCTATCCCGGTTTTAGCCTTGGGATCCCAGGTGGGATTTTGTTATCAACCCAGGTAGGGATAGCTGGGATCTCGTTAAATTACATGGGTTCAACTAATCCCACCTTCTGTCATACCTCTATTTTTACATGGGTCCTAAATTGCATTTACAAACTATTTACAAAGTTCCACGGGCCTCCTAAATTGTATTTACAAACTATTTACAAAGTACCACGGGCCTCCTAAATTGCATTTACAAACAATTTACAAACAATTTACAAAGTTCCACGGGCCTCCTAAATTGCATTTACAAACTATTTACAAACAATTTACAAAGTACCACGGGCCTCCTAAATTGCATTTACAAACACTTTACAAACAATTTACAAAGTACCACGGGCCTCCTAAATTGTATTTACAAACTATTTACAAAGTTCCACGGGCCTCCTAAATTGTATTTACAAACTATTTACAAAGTACCAAGGGCCTCCTAAATTGCATTTACAAACAATTTACAAACAATTTACAAGGTTCCACGGGCCCCCTAAATTGCATTTACAAACAATTTACAAACAATTTACAAAGTTCCACGGGCCCCCTAAATTGCATTTACAAACTATTTACAAACAATTTACAAGGTTCCACGGGCCTCCTAAATTGCATTTACAAACAATTTACAAACAATTTACAAAGTTCCACGGGCCTCCTAAATTGCATTTACAAACTATTTACAAACAATTTACAAAGTACCACGGGCCTCCTAAATTGCATTTACAAACTATTTACAAAGTACCACGGGCCTCCTAAATTGTATTTACAAACTATTTACAAAGTTCCACGGGCCTCCTAAATTGTATTTACAAACTATTTACAAAGTACCACGGGCCTCCTAAATTGCATTTACAAACAATTTACAAGGTTCCACGGGCCCCCTAAATTGCATTTACAAACAATTTACAAACAATTTACAAAGTTCCACGGGCCCCCTAAATTGCATTTACAACTATTTACAAACAATTTACAAGGTTCCACGGGCCTCCTAAATTGCATTTACAAACTATTTACAAACAATTTACAAAGTTCCACGGGCCTCCTAAATTGCATTTACAAACTATTTACAAACAATTTACAAAGTACCACGGGCCTCCTAAATTGTATTTACAAACTATTTACAAAGTTCCACGGGCCTCCTAAATTGTATTTACAAACTATTTACAAAGTACCACGGGCCTCCTAAATTGCATTTGCAAACAATTTACAAACAATTTACAAAGTTCCACGGGCCTCCTAAATTGCATTTACAAACAATTTACAAACAATTTACAAAGTTCCACGGGCCCCCTAAATTGCATTTACAAACTATTTACAAACAATTTACAAGGTTCCACGGGCCTCCTAAATTGCATTTACAAACTATTTACAAACAATTTACAAAGTTCCACGGGCCCCCTAAATTGCATTTACAAACTATTTACAAACAATTTACAAGGTTCCACGGGCCTCCTAAATTGCATTTACAAACAATTTACAAACAATTTACAAAGTTCCACGGGCCCCCAAAATTGCATTTACAAACTATTTACAAACAATTTACAAGGTTCCACGGGCCTCCTAAATTGCATTTACAAACAATTTACAAACAATTTACAAAGTTCCACGGGCCCCCTAAATTGCATTTACAAACAATTTACAAACAATTTACAAGGTTCCACGGGCCTCCTAAATTGCATTTACAAACTATTTACAAACAATTTACAAAGTTCCACGGGCCTCCTAAATTGCATTTACAAACAATTTACAAAGTACCACGGGCCTCCTAAATTGCATTTACAAACTATTTACAAGGTTTGTACACTCCGTATTTACATACAATTTACAGTTAATTTACAAAGATGTGATGTCCATATTTTTCCAAACTATTTACAAGGTACACAAAAGACACACATGTTTGTAAATTGAATTTCCAAACATTTTACATACTTCTTTAAATTTCCATTGTATGGAAATTGTTTGGAAATTGATTTACATAGTATGGAAACAGTTTGTAAATATATTTCCATACTATGGAAAATTGTGCTTTACATACAATTGACATAGTATGGAAAAATGGGAAGTTTTCCAGTGTATATTTTATGTTCTACACTGGAATGTACTTAGTGTTATGAATGCTAGGAACTGGAATGCAGTTTATACACATCTGAATAGCCATAGCTAGCTAATAGGGTTGATTTGTGTTCTACACTAACTCCAATTATTGCTGTACACTGTATACCACACAGAAAAAATGTGCTATGAATGCTCAAATGAATGCCATAACCATATAAAACACACATGTATACATATAGCCACATTAGCATTGCATCCAATGATTTAATGTTACCGTGACAGAGATAATTACAGTTTTATACCCACATGCATTCCCTTGTATATTAACTCATAAGTCAAGACAGCAAAATTTTCACATTAGTTAAAAACAAGCATTTTTGATCAGGATTACTTACACCGTCAACATCATTGCAGCAATCTTTCAGCCTTTTGTGTTACCACAGTCCTCAGTTTCTCTTACAAAAATATGTCGAATGCACTTTGATAATCTACGATTACTACTAGTTTTTAATTCTAGAGCGAATTTATGTTGTAATATCTCATGTACACAAGCAGGTTTATTTGCTCGTCAGGTATACGGCAAAACATGAGGTACACCACTATTCACTGGTCATTTGTGGTATACAAGTCCATACTTTTTCCGGCGACGGATAAAATGGCGTTCTACGGAGTGGATTTGTCGTACTTGGAGGAGGCTGATGACTCGAGAAACGCGGCTGGTTCAGATTGATTGGGATATTTACATAGTAAATCTATTACTTCGATGCCTCGTGAAGGCAAACGGCGATTGGATGTGTTTTACCAAGAAAACTTCGCCCCGACTTGGAGTAGTTTGAAGGTAAGTTTAGCGGTCTCGCCTCCTACCTTGTCTTTCCTTAGTATGGGTTAGGGTTTTAAGGGAAAATTTTGCTGAAATTCGCTATAACATGGCACAGACATAGTTAAGGAACACAAGAAGACACTGTATAGGTTTTTCTCGAGTTTTATTCAAGATTTACGTTGTACATGGAAAACTAAAAAATCCCATACAAATGCTGTTAAATATTATACAGATCCCAAGCTTGGGCTACCTGTGGTTAGAGCGGTAACTGAGTGTCACGGTCAGTACTGAAGGGTCTTTATATTAAGAAGCCAAAAATGAGAAGTTGTTCACAAACTTTCTCGATAATAACACAGATTAATTTCTGTTCAATTTTAAGCTCCTCCACAGGCCATTGTAATCTTATCCGGATTTTGAGAGTGTGGGTTTCCCTTGTTAGCCGCCTGTACTGTGGAGTGTAACTTTGTAATGATATCCGCCGTCATTCTGTGCCCAAACGCCATCATTGTTCTGATAAAACACAAGTCAGTAAGATGACCCCGCACTGCATCGGATCCAGAAGCATGTATATGTATCCCAGGCATTAAAGTCGCATGTACTCCTATCGCCTTTGCAAGGATTCCTATATAAACATCATCTGTTTCGAAGGGTTTTATATAGCGAGTTCCGTTAAGTAGCCCAGAAACAATGTTTGCTGACAAAGCATACAATCCGCCAGTGCAGAACGGTGGAAACGTGGTTTCATTAAAGTCCTCATGAGCTACAAAGTGTTTATGTTCTTTCTTACGTTCTGGTAGCAATCCAATAGCGACCCAACCAGCATATAAACGGCCGTGGGTTTGAGATTTGTTCAGCCAGTGAAACACGTTTGGCATGTTGACGTACATGTCATCATCAGTTTTCACAATAAATCTGCAGTTCACTGCTCTCGTTGCCCACTTCAACCCCATTAAGATCTTAAAAAGGAGATTCTTATACGAGTCGTGAAAGTTTCCCAAAAGGAGATCTCTGTAGCTGTTACTTTCTTCTATGACATTTCCATCGATGTTTTGATCTCCACTTTTTCCAACTATAAATACTGTAGTGTACCCGAAGTTAAAATAATTCCAGTTGTAACTGAGTCCCCAAGTGCTTCTTATGGCGTCCCTCTGCCCTCCATTTTGTGCAGCACTATGAACTAGAACGAGCGCGAAGATGTGTGTCTCTATAACTGGTTCACAAGAGGGTTTCATAATCTTAAAATGAGACCGACTCCCCGGTATTAGTGTGGCCACCACCTCATCTGTCAAGCCTTTCACACTTATCGACAATTTCTTCTCGTTGTCTCTTTTCTCGGTGGAGAAATAAAACGTTTTAAAACCGGCAATGAAAACAATTGCTATTAGTAGAACTCGGAGCGAACATTTCCTTCTACACCGAACAAACATCCCGCGAAGCATCTTAAATTGAAACTCTGAATTTCTAACGAGACCTGGTTAATCCACAGATCGAATTTTAAGACTTTTAGTTTTCTAAATAGCCCTCATTTGATAGGCAAAATGATCCTGTTATTATGACGTCCATTACGCTTCAGTCTAATACATGCATCAGGAATTCCGGACTTCCGGTTGGATCACACTGCATTCTGGGTAGGTGGGCTCAGAAAAGTGGGCATCAACTTCTAGATCGGCCATATTGGCTTTGAGTGCAGTCAATTTTTGCTCCTTTGCAAGTTCAAAAACTTACTATCTAATACACGGAATATCTTACCTTTACAGATTCTTCAGTTGGGAGTTCTAAGTCGATGTTTAAGCTTTAGAACGGGATTAATAAAGTTTCCAAGTTGACTGCGCTCAAATCCAATATGGCCGCTCTGGAAGTTGATGCCCACTTTTCTGAGCACACCTACCCAGAATGCAGTGTGATCCAACCGGAAGTCCGGAACTCCTGATGCATGTATACTGATGACTCCTTTGTTCAGAGTTATTGACACGATTTTAAACCAATGATATTTATTCCGGCGCTGCTAGTTGCTGCGCAGCGAGCGAAGTAGCAGTTAATATTCTGTACGGGAGGAAAAAATCTCTATTCTACGCTAAATAATGAGCAATACACAATAATTCTTGGTGAATACTGGTAGCTCCGAGTACCAGGCCATGTCTTTAATTACTCATAATTAAACATTAATTGTCGAACATTGTCAAGTACAACACAAGTTTATGCTATTTACTCTATAAGAGGTAATGCTGAACATATATATAAATATATGTATGGGTGTTAAGAAATTTATTGAGTTTCGTCAGGGTGGCCAGAAAAAACCTACCTCGGCAAATAAAACCTGTGGGGAAACACCAGTGTAGGAAACTCCTGGATTGGGCCAGACGAAAACTCAGTCCCCCCAATAAGGACGAGTTTTTTTTTTTTTACAAGTTTAAAAACCCATACTTTGAGTAACTGGTAGCAAGTCCTTCGACGTTAAGTTGATGTATCTTCTCTTCGTGAGAGGATTTTTCCAACCAGCATGTCTGTCTTTCAGTTCTGGATCGGCATTCTTATAGCCTTCATTAGAAGCGCCACCGGATTTTAGGCTATGTAAACACTATTGATTTATATTTTCAACAAATGGAGATAAAAACTTCTTAAAGTCATCTCGGATGGTGGAATAGCTAATTCCTAGATGTTTATGGAAACTATACCCGGTCTTTAGTTTGACAATCCTACGTACTATAGGTAAGTCCATTTCTTGTGAGACAGGCAACAAACTAATCAATGTTTTAGTAATAGCAACTGGGCAAGTAATTTTATCGGATCTAGCAATAACAGATTTGTGCCCTTCTCTAAACTGATAATTTTTCCGTTTGGGAATGGCAATTTCCATCCCACAGGTACTAAAGGAAATATTACTTAGCTTAATATAAAGTAATTCAGAAGCACGGAGTAATCCAGCATAACCAACTAATACAATGAAAAGTAAGCGGATTACAGCTAATGAAGCTGAAGGCTTTTTATAGAACTCAGCGATTCTAATTATATTATCTAAGGATAAAGGTTCCTTAGGTTTAGTTGGTCTAGCTAGCTTCCTCCTAGCCCCATTTGATGCTGCCACTACTGTTGGTGAGATGTCGGCGACTGCAAACCGGCCAATCGGTGTACCCAGTTGATGCTGTAAATGGCAGTGTCAATCACCGATGGACCATTATCTGCCTTTAAAGCGCCCTCCGTTAGCTGAATAATGTATAAGGAAACATGAAGAGGCTGTGCAGGTATTGTAGGAACTCCTTCCTTAGACAATGCCCATGCAGGCCACCGTTGCCAACCATAAGAATACTTGGTGCACGTGCGATCAGCAGATGACGACATAACCAAGTCGAGAAGAGAAGGTAGTCGTGCGCGCAGAACAGGGTCAATCAGTCGTTAAGATTCTCTCCAAATGCCGGCATTTGCTATATCTAAAAATAAACAAATAAACAAATAAAAACTAGTGTGGTAAAAATATATAAATTAAACGATATATCACTAAATAAGTTATAAGTTAATCTCTTTCTTCTTTTATTATTTGTTGAATGTCAGTAACTAATTTGACCAATCCTCATCGACCTCAACCTAAGTGGGAGGAATCAATGAGGCAAAGCGCCTGTACTTCCAAATGTGGATCAATTTACGTATCTGGGTAAGATCACGAGATCGTAGACGATAATCGTGCTCGGTCCATGCAGGACGAAATCGTGCTCGATGTCAATCTCGAAATCGTGCTCGATCTCAAAAATTTGCAGGTCGAAATCGTACTCGATGTCAATCTCGAAATCGTGCTCGATCTCAAAAATTTGCAGGTCGAAATCGTGCTCGATTTCAAAACTTTGCAGGTCAAATATTATGGAGGGAGGTGGGATCAAGGGATTTTTTTGCTTTCCATTTTCTTACCACAACTTATGATAACATGTGCATTTGTTCCATGCAGTTATTTTAATAAGTTTGGAATAATGGCAAACATGACAAGTTTTGGGACCAAGTTTTTCATTAATTGACAAATTGACTCGCGACAAGGAATTACGAAATCTATAGTTCCCAGAGCCCTCGAAATTGTTTTGCCATACACACGACGAGCAAATAAACTAGAAAATGGGTCATAACACGTCGTCATCAATGATAGAGCGGAAGAAATACGCTTATCACGAGTAATATCAGAATTTGGATTAATGGCGTGTACATATATAGTCCTTGAATAAAAAGGATAACTGAGTTCTGTTTTTGTCTTTCTTTTAATCTCACTCATTTGGAATACTACAACCCAAAACAGTCAAAGGGCCCAGCCTCGGCGAAATAATTTTATCAAGATCGCTGCCACGTTACACTCGTTCTCAATAACACGTGCAGGTTCGAAACGAAACTCCTGACTTCGAAGTCGTTTCTGGTGGATGTCAATCAAATGGTTTCCATGGAATTTGAAGTGAACCGTTGTGTGAGTAAATTCGGGAAACTAGCATTTTATAAACATGGCAAAGTCTTTCCCAAAGTCGCTTAGATGGAGAGTAATCATGCTTAGAGCCAAGGGTTTGCAAAATAGGGAAATCACATAAACTTTATGTGTGAGCGAGCGGTTTGTGTATAAGATCAAAATAGGGAAATCGCATAAACTTTATGTGTGAGCGAGCGGTTTGTGTATAAGATCAAAATAGGGAAATCACATAAACTTTATGTGTGAGCGAGCGGTTTGTGTATAAGATCAAAATAGGGAAATCACATAAACTTTATGTGTGAGCGAGCGGTTTGTGTATAAGATCAAAATAGGGAAATCACATAAACTTTATGTGTGAGCGAGCGGTTTGTGTATAAGATCAAAATAGGGAAATCGCATAAACTTTATGTGTGAGCGAGCGGTTTGTGTATAAGATCAAAATAGGGAAATCGCATAAACTTTGTGTGTGAGCGAGCGGTTTGTGTATAAGATCAAAATAGGGAAATCGCATAAACTTTATGTGTGAGCGAGCGGTTTGTGTATAAGAAATCTGATTGTTTATATAGCCTCAAAGGTCTTGGAAAAAGAATTATAGTTATTTTTATTCATCCAGTTGCAGATATGCTCCTTATAAGAGGTTTTATCGAGCAATACCCTCGAGCTCTACCTCGACGAGCTCCAGGCATGATACAACATTCGACAGGGCAAATATTTTTTTTGAAACGGATTATCGGCAATGCTCTCCACTCTCGACTGACATTTCGGTGAGGAATTCAAGCAAATAACAATCGTTTTTCGGCTTAGTATCCGCCATATCTCTACCTATGTCGCCTCAAATTACTTACGATTTCGTTGACCTCCTACACTATTTATGTTTCCTCCACATGCAGACCAGTGTTGCCATAGAAATATAGTTGAGTGACATCCAACAAATTGACGTTTTCCGTTGGAAATTCAATTTCGAACCTGCACGTGTTATTGAGAACGAGTGTAAAGGGACTGTGTCACGGTAAGACTTTATATTCGTTTTTCCGAACCGGAAAAATCTATTTCCA
The DNA here is from genome assembly GCA_030867875.1 of Actinernus sp. WN-2022. Taxonomy (NCBI): domain Eukaryota; kingdom Metazoa; phylum Cnidaria; class Anthozoa; order Actiniaria; family Actinernidae; genus Actinernus; species Actinernus sp. WN-2022. Next base: position 38,581,811 of record JAOWCC010001210.1, read on the forward strand.
CCGATTTTGATATGAACTAACGAACCTCTCGGCCATGTGGGATGCTTAAAATGAAAGCAAATATGCAAAAATGACTAACAAACAGTGTATATAAACAGTCTCCAGGGGAAATATTGAAAATCCTTACAATCAAGCATTGAGGGAGGGAAGTTTAACTGTTTGTATCCAATTAACAGCCACTAAACGAGCGATTACTCGATACATGCGCAGTACCATGACATAGCCCCTTTAAAGAAACCAGACTGTTGACATCCAGGACAACTGCACTGAAGACAATAGAGTAAAATGCAGCCATGTTGTCTGGCAACGTGGTTAGTTTTATCGAAAACATTGAATCACTTGTTATCGTATTTTTTTTAAATACTTGAATGGGAGAAATAGTTTCGTATTTGCAATTTGCTGCTGATTAATGACGACCCGTCACTGCCTGAGGAGCACACATATCTCCGATGTAGGTGTCACAGCGTTTTCACATGTAGAGATATTTTTAGATGGTGGGATGTACCAGCGGCGGGAAAACGATGCCTCATTAGCTACTCTCGTTATACCAACAATGTTCATGGCTGCTACGCTTTTGAGATTCAGTATCCCTTATCCGCTATCCTTGGGTGCAATCATTCATACCGTTCAAAAAAATAACCTAACTTGTGAAAATGCTCGGTGACACAGGCCATAGTTAATAGAGTGGAATGGTTAGGAAACCCGGCAAACTTCAAAGGGGCTAACAAAGGCGCTGCCATTTATGTTGGAAGAGGGCAAGACAAAAGATTGTGCAGGGTCATAGTTCATTAGCGTCCCCTGAACGACTGAACTCACACGTTTCTATTGGCTGATTGATTAACACATTGGAATTTCTATTGTGTTTTGTGCAGGGTCACGGTTGAAAAACGCTAACAAAGACATATAACAAAGAAGGTCGCTGGGTTTCATAACCATTCCACTCTATTAACTATGCACAGGCCTATAAATAGTACGCCGGCATTTTCAAACATTTAACCAACACTGCGCAGTGAGTCTGAAGTCATCGCTATCAGTGGCAAATTACAACTGAAAACGAAAAGTATACACCTGTTACATTAAATGTTGTCCAGGATAAACGACAAGCGACATACCCCAGACCGAAATGGATTAATTTCCTATTCGTAATGAACTTATCATCATCGTCGACCCCTTGGGACATTCATACTCCTTATAAACCACTCCTTAGACCTGTCACACCACTTGACGTCGCACTTTCAGCGGCCCTAGTTTCCTAGCTGCTTTTCTGTTTTCTTGCATGATTGCGACACCTTCTGTTCGTCTCAATAAAACGTTGCTGACTTCCGTGCGGCTCCCTCCAATATATTGTCTCATTGTCATTATTAATGTAAATAGAAATATTTTCTATTCGCCTGAGCGAAGCGAAAGAGAATAGAATTATGGTTGTTGCTATTAGTCTGGTGAATTCGTTTGTTTTTTAGTCAAACGCTTTAATACAAATATTGATAATAACATTCCATTCCGCATAGCTGCAAGTTATAATGACAACCTTTGTCATAAAGTTGAGATGAAATTTATTATTATCAGTGCTTGTTTGTCGGTAATGTATGAATCATCACATTACACAAACGCAGGAAACTTTGTAATAATCGGTAAGCGTACCCATCAGCCCGGTGTACACGATAAGCATTCTGGGCACGTCACTCCTAACGTTTTCACCGAAAGGGTCTAAGAACCCTAGATTGATCATTTACACAACAAAAATAAAGGGTGCCATCAGTTGAAACTGGCCAGGTCCGTCACGATAGGACCGTAAAAAGTATGGTATATCGAACCGACACTGAGGTGAATAATTGTTTTAGTATATACCACACAAGTGAATAACCAGCGCCAAAAAGGTATTTTATTTTCTGACAAATGGACAAAAATAGCTGCTTCGTTCAGTGGTGATTAGTTAACACTGAATTATTCACCTCAGGTGACTAGTGGTGGGTATTTACTGAAATCTACCACTGGAATAATAATATCCAACGTATCCTCGCTCTAGAATTACCAATAATCAGTAATTGGCTTTTGCTCTTCAATTATCAATAATCGCTCATTCTAGAACGCAAATTAAACATTAATTAATTCCAAAACGAATCCTAACTCGAACCACAAAACGAACCCTAACCATCGGACGAGTTCACGGGTAAACGACGGGTTCTCGCTCACCTAGAGCTAGGGTTCACAGGTAAACAAGATCAGAAGGTAAGCGAGAGTAAAGTAATTTGTGAGCGCCCCTACTCGGGCTCGAACTCGTAACCGTTTGCGTGTAGTGCTTGGTAGTACAGACGTCATGACCACTACACTAAGCGCGTCTTCCGCCCTTTGAAATGGAACAAATGTTTAACAATTATTCACTGAAGCCGCTTCGGCGAGGTAAATATCTACCACTATTTACCGACACTGAGGTAAATAGTTGTTTTAGTATATACCACAATGCAGGTAAATAGCCAGCACCAATTAGTTATTTTATTTTCTGCCAAATGGACAAAAACGCGCGCGAGTTGATCGCTGCTTCGCTCGGAGGTGAATATGAAATAGAATCCCATAGCACGACTCAAACTCGCGCGCTGATTGGCTAACGTAGCGTTTAATATTTTGTGGAATTCAATGGTTTGGAAGCTGTATTCAACGGCTTGAAAAGCTGTATTCAACGATGTACAGGAAGCCCGCGCGTAAATATTTTGTTTATTTTTATTATCGCGAACAGAGACACAAATCATGTTAAAATTACAAACCAGGATATTCACAAAGTTAACAGTAGTAAAAGAACGTGAAAATTAGATATCGTTTATTCCGTTTTTCACGAGAAATGTTATGTTTTGGCGCTCGACTGAACAAGAAACCGACTCTAATCATCCGAGGAATCGACAAAAACAACTGCAGCAAAAATGTGTGATTTTGAACGAAAAAGCTGGGGCTTCCTGGATTTGCTGATTTAATTGATGTAATATTCACACAGAGAAGCTAAATGACTGAAAACAGTAAAAGCAGGACGAAAAGCACGGCTACAGAACGGTACTAAAATCGTGGTACAAGGAAAATTTTGGAAACGAGTGGACTGAACACAAGTAACATTCAACAGTTCAAAAACAGGTTTATTTATTGTGAGAATTGAACATTAACATTTGGTAGTTTGCTTAAAAAGTAAGGAACACTTAATACTTACAAGTTTGTGCGTATATATACTTGTGCAGCAGCTCTTCGGTTTGTCAGGTTTTAGATTTTCACTTAGCGAGAACTGGTTTCAACAGGCCGCCGGTTTTCTAAATCTTTCACAAACATTCACAATTTTGTCTCCAGTTAATGCACTTTCGCTTTCTTGGTAAAGATTAGATCGAAATTAAGTGTACCTAAATAAAATACAGGTGTTTTCGTGCATAAAAACAAGTTTTGATGTCGGAAAACCAAATTTTGTGAGCAACGACTGCACTCTTAGTTGAACATCGTGCGAGTTGTCTAATTTTAGCTTGATTCCTATTCGCTCGTTAGTTTACCGCGCAATGGGTTCCTGGCGCGTGGCGGGAATTTCAGCAACTTTCAGACTGAGTATATTCTTTATTTATTTTCGTAAATCACTAGATGCAATGGGATTCAAAGAAAATTCATTGCCTGACGAGGGAATTCCATGTTAAATTTCACGCGAAAAAGCGATATCGCACGAATCGCGAATATTCACTGATTGAGTAGCCAATCAAAGCGCGGGCGAAAAGTGATATTCACTGGTGTGGTATATACTTATTTTATTTATCCTTGATCGGTTTTAAGAATGTCATTGTTTAATTTACGTTCTAGAATTAGCGACTATTGATAATTGAAGAGCAAAAGCCAATTACTGATCTGGTGACGGGTTCCCTGTGCCTGTGTGTGACGTGTTTGCCGGTAGCCAAAAAAAAGTTCAGTATTACAAAATGCCTCGATATCATGAACGGCCGGGGAACTGGTAACTATATACACGATGCTCAGAGAAACGTCTAGTATAAGTGTTTTATTATTTTCCCAATCCAATGCAATAATGTTTAAAAAGTTAGCAATGCCGATAAATAATAATAATAGCCTTTATTTATAGAGCGCCATTTCCAAAATACCCAATAGCGCTTTACAAAATATTTACAATATAAGTACAAAAATATCATTAACATTAAAAATCCTAATTTACAATTTCTCGTGATAAACAGAAATACTGAGAAAGATTAAAAAGCTATTAAAAATTTATATAAAGTATCTCTAATAATAATGATAATCATAATAATAATAAAATATAATAGAATGCTCCAAACGCTTCTAATCATAGACCTTCTTAAAAAGATGTGTCTTCAGTTGAGTTTTAAAAGTAGTTAGCGAGCTACATAGTCTCAAACTCTGAGGCAGATCATTCCATAGCGAGGGTACTGCGCAAGAAAACGCTCTGTATCCATAACTACGCAGATTGTACGAAGGAGCGACAAGTCTCATGCTAGCGGAAGATCTCAAATTGCGCCTCGGTATATATAAATTAATAACATCAATTATGTACCCTGGTGCTATTCCATGTAAAGCCTTATAAGTGATAAGTAGTAATTTGTACTCAATACGTTGTTCTATCGGCAACCAATGTAGGTTGTACATAACCGGTGTTATGTGATCTTTCTTACGAGAAAGCGTCACGACACGAGCGGCAGCATTCTGAACACTCTGTAAGCGATCAGTCAGATATTTGGGTAGTCCATACAGTAGGGAGTTGCAGTAGTCGAGCCTAGAAGTTACAAAAGCGTGAACTAGTGTCTCAGCTGACTGAAAGCTGAGGTATTTCCTGATGCGGCTGATATTTCTTAAGATATATCAAAGCCTGTAGCATTCGACAAAGTCTGATGTCCAAACTATATCAAGTCAAACATGGTCTGTTTTGTCGGCGCGGTCGTTGAAGAGAGAACTGAATCAGCTTGAATCGATTCAACTTGGCCATAATTTGTGTTGTCCAGTAACAAGCGAGTGAATTCTGTTGGATTCTGCTTTTCGCTGTACATACAGATACAAAAACTACAAACAGTAAGATGACCTGGCTGAAGAGAAATCTAGGTCTGAGTTTTCTAGATACCCGTAATCGCCGTATCTTGTGTGAGTTGCGACACTGTGTACATCTTAGTTATACAAATATTCAACACTAGCTAACATATTCAGGCAGAGAGTTAATCTATAACGACATTTTGATATGCCAAGGAACTGGAAAATCAACACAGTACGAGGTGAGGCAAATTTAAAGTACTTAGTTCATTGCTGTGTTCCCTGATGGATTAATCTACACTGAATTTCTGACGGACCTGAAACAAGGCTGATCAAAGCCAGGACCCGGCTACCAACATTGACCATAAATTATTCTGCAACTAAACAATGGCAGCCAACCTTGTTTTCATATGAAAAATACTGTGAATGATCTAAGGAACTGCATGGGGTGTACTTTATACACATGCATATATATTTTATGTTCTACACTGGAATGTACTTAGTATTATGAATGCTAGGAACTGGAATGCAGTTTATACACATCTGAATAGCCATAGCTAGCTAATAGGGTTGATTTGTGTTCTACACTAACTCCAATTATTGCTGTACACTGTATACCACACAGAAAAAATGTGCTATGAATGTTCAAATGAATGCCATAACCATATAAAACACACATGTATACATATAGCCACATTAGCATTGCATCCAATGATTTAATGTTACCGTGACAAAGATAATTACAGTTTTATACCCACATGCATTCCCTTGTATATTAACTCATAAGTCAAGACAGCAAAATTTTCACATTAGTTAAAAACAAGCATTTTTGATCAGGATTACTTACACCGTCAACATCATTGCAGCAATCATTCAGCCTTTTGTGTTACCACAGTCCTCAGTTTCTCTTACAAAAATATGTCGAATGCACTTTGATAATCTACGATTACTACTAGTTTTTAATTCTAGAGCGAATTTATGTTGTAATATCTCATGTACACAAGCAGGTTTATTTGCTCGTCAGGTATACGGCAAAACATGAGGTACACCACTATTCACTGGTCATTTGTGGTATACAAGTCCATACTTTTTCCGGCGACGGATAAAATGGCGTTCTACGGAGTGGATTTGTCGTACTTGGAGGAGGCTGATGACTCGAGAAACGCGGCTGGTTCAGATTGATTGGGATATTTACATCGTAAATCTATTACTTCGATGCCTCGTGAAGGCAAACGGCGATTGGATGTGTTTTACCAAGAAAAAATCGCCCCGACTTGGAGTAGTTTGAAGGTAAGTTTAGCGGTCTCGCCTCCTACCTTGTCTTTCCTTAGTATGGGTTAGGGTTTTAAGGGAAAATTTTGCTGAAATTCGCTATAACATGGCACAGACATAGTTAAGGAACACAAGAAGACACTGTATAGGTTTTTGTCGAGTTTTATTCAAGATTTACGTTGTACATGGAAAACTAAAAAATCCCATACAAATGCTGTTAAATATTATACAGATCCCAAGCTTGGGCTACCTGTGCTCTAACAAGGATAAACATTGTCATGAATTTTCGTATATATATATTCGGCTTACCGCCGCCCCAAAAAAATTACAAGATCTTCTCGTTAGTGCTAAAATAAAACAAAAAGGATCTACGCCAAACATCCCATTGAGTTGCAAACCATGTGGCAATCCACGATGTACTTGGTGTTCTTTGATGGCGGACAGCAAAGACTTCAAGAGTGAGGCGAATATATAATGGTCACATGTACCTTTAAAATTCTCCACTCAGTTAATTGCACTACAGCTTGGGTCATTTATGCTATCACATGCCTTAAATGCAGAAAACAATACATAGGCAAAAGCGAAACACCATTGAACATTCGCTTAAATAACCACAGAAACCACATCAAGATAAAACTAGAATAGTGTGAACTGGCTGAGCACTTTATTAACTCTCTGAGACACGATTTTAACAAAGACGTACTCATCATGCCTATCGATCAGGTAGGAATGAAAAATGTACGAGTAAAACATTTTTAGATCATATAGGCCCATCAGTTGAAGAAAACAAGTGTTATTTTCAGTTTTAGTTGTACTAATTTTTATTCCATGCGTTTGCCACTGGGTCCAGTCGACCGAAACGCTGCTATGACTTCAAGGAACTCACTGTATTCTGAACTTTACTTTCTCCACGTCGCACTAGCTAGGTTTATTCTATTTTCCTAAATGAGGCTGAAGTATTCACTAAATTGCTTTCAAACCTTGGAGCCTATGAAACACGTTCTATTTTATCTTATGGTAGTTCAAACACGTTTACAATTCTGCCAAACAAACAACAAAAGCCAAACGCAAAAAATACGCTAAAATATTTTTGCCGATATGAAGTCTGCAAAAGAGCCAAAATTTCACTGGGAACACATTTGATTTTTGTTTTGCGTTTTTTGCGAGGTAACTATTTCGCACATGAAGTATTGATCGAAAATATGTTATTTTGTTCAGAATTGAATGCGGTTTTAGGTTTGTTGTTCGTAGCCTGCTTACAGGCTCTCGGGTTTTTTGGGAAATGTTGGATCCGGTTACCTGTGGGCCGAGCGAGGCCGAAGGCCGAGCGAGGCGGATGCGAGTGCGTCAGCACGAGAGCCTGCCCGGAAGGCCGGCGTTTCAGAGTAGCCGCCCCCTGATGCTGCATGACGTCTTCACGCATCAGTGAATTAACAGCTGTCAAAAAGTAACCAATCAGAGCGAAGTACAATGTAAATATTTGACTGTTCCACGTGAGATTGTCTTGGTCGCCTGAATGTATGGATCGGCAGAAAGTACCGCAAAAAGTGCGTAGAGTTTCAGTGAATTTAACAATGCATAATTTCTGCCGTTCTTCTAAGAACCGTATTTCTACGGAAAATCTGAACGAAGTCTCTGATCGGGATGGCAAGTCGCGGCAGTGTCAAGATGTTGGCGTGCAACTTGTGAATTCACCGTTGTCGTTGTCGTCGAGTCGTTCCGTTGTTATCAGTTTGCTCTATGGGTTCTCGTGTATTAAATAATTACTTCTGGAGCTTCATATGTATGTCGATTGGTCACAAGGATCTCTTCCTTTCAGTTTTCCTGGTTAGTTTGTACATTAGGGATTTATTCACGAATATTTCGTACACTTAGCGAGCATATGTCGAAACTAGATAAAGTTCGCTTGTCACAGAAGTTCGTAAACTAGCGGTTTCGTAATGTTTGTTCTCGGAATTTTCATGCTAAGGATAATAACTTTTAGAGCTTCATATGAATGTCTATTGGTCACAATACTATCCTCTTTCGGATCCCCGGGTTATTTTCGACATTTAGATATTTATTCTTGGAGATTTCGTACAGTTTAGCGACCGTGTGTCGAAAGTAGAAAAGTTCGCTTGTCACGAAAGTGAGTAAACTGACTAGCTGTTACGCGTTTCATAGCACTTCGATGTTTTGACTCGTATGTAGTCGATAATAACTTATATAGCGTCATATGTATGTCGATTTCTCACAAGGCTATCGTGTTTGAGTTTATGAGATTGTTATGCCAGCAAAGAAAGGTTTTATCTAACTTTTCGTACGGTCTTTGCACTCCATATCCTGCCTTCGTCTTGGTTTAATTCAGGAAACAATCTGTCAATCAATCATAATGAAGCGGCTCGTACAAAAACCTATCTGTCAACGATTAGCCAATCACAATGCTGTGTTCGTGGACGAACGCGGGCTACTCTGAAACACCGACCTTCCGTGCAGGCTCTCATTCTGACGCACTCGCCTCCGCCTCGCTCGGGTCCGGGCCTCGCTCGGCCCACAGGTAACCCAACCGAGTTTCCACCCAACCCGAAAACTAATATTTCCGAAAAAACCTGAGAGCCTGTAAGCAGGCTATGTTGTTCGCGATAACAATAACACAAATATTTGTCCGAACCCTGCAGGCGATACTACTTGCTCTACTCAGAGCAATCCAATGGCTTTAATTGAGAAATCCAAAGGATTTAAAATGGCTCTGTTGCTCAATATGGACCAAATTTGGGAAACGTGGAAAGCCATGTTTATGAACGTAGTTGATAAACATGCACCACTAAAAACAAAACGCGTTCGATCAACCAATAATTTACCTTGGGTAACAGTTGAAATAAGAGAAGCCATACCGTGAAAGAGACAATATGAAACGAAAGTATGTCATAACAAAAGACAAAACCTACTGGACTAAATATACTACTTTGAGAAACAAAGTCAATAAAACAATGAAGAATGCTAAACGTGATTTCTACAGCAGCGAATTAGAAAAGAACAAAGGCGATACCAAGGGCACATGGAGTACTATAAATAATCTAATGGGGCGGAACAAAAAACATCAAGCTGTAAATGAAATTAAAATCAATGACACTACAATTAGTTCTCCCACCGAAATCGCTGAACTCTTTAATGATCATTTTATTGAGATCGGTCCAAGGCTTGCTGAGAACATCGCTAGCAATCCCACTGAATTTAAAGAAAGCATTAAGCAAGTACCATCCGTGTTTGAGTTTAATTATACGAGTCAATCAAAAGTGCTCAAACTAATTGATAAATTATCTTCAAATAAAGCAACAGGACTTGACGGAATATCGGCCAGAATTTTGAAAGCTGCGGCACCAGTGATTTGTGAACCCTTGACTGTTCTGTTCAATATAATAATTGAGTCAGGACAATTCCCTTCTGACTGGAAAAAGGCCCGGGTCAGTCCTCTACACAAAAATGGTGCAAGGAGTGACCTGGACAACTATAGGCCGATATCCATCCTTCCGGTTGTAAGTAAAGTTTTTGAGAGAATAATGTATGATCAATTGTACAATTACTTTTCCACAAATAATTTATTAACAAACAAGCAGTTTGGCTTCCGACGACTGCATTCAACCATGACAGCTCTTTTGAATTCTACCAATTCGTGGTCAGTTAATATGGATCGAGGCCTATTTAACATCGTTATTTTCCTTGATCTAAAAAAAGCTTTCGACACCGTTGACCATGAATTATTATTACGAAAATTACAACTTTATGGAGTTGTCGATAGTTCGCTTTCCTTATTGCGGTCCTATCTATCGGGAAAAATGCAGTCGTGCAGAGTAAAAAAATGCAAGATCTAGTGAGAAGATAATTAGGTGCGGGAACAATCCTCGGGCCTTTATTATTTCTCACCTATATAAACGATCTGCCAAATTGCCTCGATACCTCGACACCATGCTTATTTGCAGACGACACAAAGGTGACAATTTGTGGCGCAGATGTAGCCGATGTTGAATTAAGAGCAAATCGTGAATTAATTAATATTAATAACTGGCTACGAGCAAACAAATTGCATCTTAATGTTGCCCAAACGGAATTTATGATGATTGGTTCGAGACAACGCCTATCGGCTCTGACTGATGAAGAAATGCCTTATTTAAAAATCGGAGACAAACTAATAATAAAGGTATTACAAAGCAAAACAGTTGGTGTCGTGGTAGACGAGCACTTAAGATGAGAGGATCACATAAATCATATATCAAAAAAGATCGTCTCAGGTCTAGGAGCTCTAAAGAGAATCAGAGCATTCGTGTCCCAAGATACACTAATCAAGGTATACGACTCTTTAATTCAAACGCACATGGATTATTGTTGCGAAGTATGGGATACCTGCGGCAAAGTCCTCGCAGATAAACTTCAGAAATTTCAAAATAGAGCCGCTCGACTTATTCTCAGGGCAGATTATGATACAAGTACAAACGCACTTTTAAGTGTCTTGGAATGGGACAAACTAGATGAACGCAGAGCAAAACATAAAGCCATCGTAATGTTTAAGACCCAAAATAGCCTGGCGCCAGCAAGCCTGTGTGATTTATTCACTACTGTTGGAAGCTCTACCCACTATGATCTAGGAGCCGTGATACGAGACTTTGTCTTCCAGAACCAAAAAACAGAATTTATGAAGAAAAGTTTCTTGTATCACGGCGCCAAGACATGGAATGACCTTCCAACAGAATTACGTGAAATTAAATCACTAGGCTCTTTTAAAAACAAAATCAAAACAGTCGCCGTCCTAAATGACCAATGATGCTTAATCGATAATAGTATATAGTAGTTTTCATAATTTTAGGATATAATATTATTAGTATAGTATATAATTTTTTATATTATTGTTATTATTATTACATTGACAGTTCTGTATTTTTATATATTTAATAGTAGTTAACACGGTTTCTATGTAAATCCGTTTTTTCTTATCTGTTAGAATTCCGTGTATAAATATAAAATAAGGTTGAAGTTGAAGTTGATGCATATTTAATTAAAATCTGACATATCTTGCATTTAACAACTTTAGAATTCTATGCGAGATAAATTTCAAGTTATATAAAATGGTTAAGATTTAATTAAACTTTATAACAGGTTAATTATTTGGCAATTATTTTTTGGTAAAGATTATTTTTGAATGATTTTCGGGAATACCAATCATTTAGCAATCTAGTAAAAAAGGAGTAAATAATAACTTTTACTTATGAATAAGTCTTACTCTGAGAGTTAATGACGACAAATTGTAAAATTTATATAACACGCGGGAGAAATTATCTTTATACGAGATCAAAACCATTTACTTCTGGTCCATAATTTAAACAGATTCTTCGTGCTTTCTTTCCTTTTCAGTAACTAAACGCGATTTTTGTAACCGCATTTCGGACTTCATAAAAAAATGATTTTTAGCTGTGCTGTGTTTATTAATTTGTTTGTTTTGTTTTGGCAGAATCGCACACGTCAAACTACCATAAGATAAAATAGAATGTGTTTCACAATGATAATACACTTAACTTTGGCACCAAGGTTTGAAAGCAATTTAGTGAATACTTCAGACTCATTTAGGGAAATAGAATAAACCTAGCTAGTGCGACGCAGTTCCTTGAAGTCTTAGCAGCGTTTCGGTCGACTGGACCCAGTGGCAAATGCATGGCATAAATTAGTACAACTAAAACTGAAAATAACACTTGTTCAGATCAGTTCTTCAAGTGATACATACATACAAAAACTTTATTTCAACTCGAATTTGCAGAGTAGCAAATACATGCTAATATCTTCTAGAAAACTACTGTTACTAATATATATTTACAATGAAACCTAGAAATTATTAACAAATAGGCATTACTGTAAAATTAGATTATATTTACGGATTTCTCTCTTAAAATCAGTGATAGTTGTTAAAGATCGAAGATTATCAGGTAGGGAGTTCCAGAATTTTGCAGTCGAATATTTGAAAGAGTGCAGGTCATAAGTTGTTGTTAGAGGTTTAGGTAGGTTCAAAATATCAGTGCCTCTTAAGGAATATATTACAGATCTTAGAGTAAACATATCTTTTAGGTAGCCTGGATAGTTTGAAAATTTCAGAGATTTAAAAAGTATAATTAGCATATTCTGTATTCTTCTATTATATAGTGAAGGTGTTTTAGCTTTATATAATAGCTGGTTGTAGTTAGAATTCCTGTCATCGAACATAAATCTCAGAATACGCTTATTTAAGGCTTCTAATTTATCAGTGTTTCTACAACTACAAAAATGCCAAACCATGGAGCAATAATGGAAGTGCGGTAGGATAAATGCCTTATATAGGCGAAGCAATGTACTTTTAGAAATAAGCTTGCGAAATCTAATCATCACATTAAATTGATTATTAACCTTTTTACAAATTGAGGTTATGTGATCATCAAAGCTAAGCTCATTATCTATGGTCATACCAAGCAAGTCTATCGAACTTTTGACCGGAAAAGAGAATTCATGGTCAGTCTTGCCCAGCACCATAGCTTGATGTTTTATGGGATTTACAATCATACCGTTGTCATTATACCAATTATTCGCAATGCTAACATCGTTCTGTATGCGTCTATCTAGGGCAGCAGGATCCTTGTCAGAACTCTATATCTGTTCATCGTCCGCGTATATGCGTTCAATTTTGTAGTTTTAATATGATAGAACAAATCATTAATAAAGATGTTAAAGAACATCGGTCCCAATACGCTTCCTGCGGCACGCCTCTTCTGACTACCTGCCAACCAGAATTGGTGTCCCCGACCTTCACTCTCTGCTGTCTGTCTGTGAGGTAGTCTCTGAGGAGTTCACAGCTGTTATCATTAAGGCCATAGGCCCTCAGTTTAGCTATCAGTAACGCATGTGAGATGGTGTCGAAGGCCTTGGACAAATCCATTAATACTACAGCCACTATTTCCTTGTTGTCTCGACTCGTTTTCCAGTCCTCCGTAAGTCGCAGAAGAGAAGTTTCGCAGCTGTAGTATTTTCAGTACGCAGAAATAAAATCCGATAGTAGTTCTCTATAGAAATCGTCAAGTTGAGGCGCTAATAGTTTTCCAATATATTATTAAAACACGGAAGGACAGTCACAGGCCTATAATTAACTTTAGACATTTCGTCATCTTTTTAAATAAAGGCGTCACCTGCCCCTTCTTCCAGTGGACTGGATATCGACACTGGCTGATGGATGTGTTCAGTATGTTCTGTAAGTGGAGCTGCAATGGCGCTAGCAGAGCTCTTTATAAGACTTGGAGGTAATGAATCGTGGCCACTCGACTTACGAGAGTTGATATTCTTCAACAGCTCTTCCACTTGAATCTTGTTTGTATACTGAAAACTAAAACAATCAGCCACGTGGCGCATACCATTTTTTATGCCTTCCCTCTTCCTTCAAGGCGTAATACCCAAAGTGCTGCATTCACTGAGCTTGTTTGCTGGGCAAGATACTATAACTCACATACAGGCATGATTTGGAGAAATATGGCTATGAGCCAAAGCCCATAGCCGCTTTTAATAATAAATTTTCATTTCAATAGTAATTAGTTACTTATTTACAAATGTTGATCTAATCAATGTTTTGCCCAGTAAAGGTGAGGGCAAGGAAAACGAAACATGATCATAAATCTATATGTGTAAACCAAAGGACGGAATGCGGCATGGGGAGGAGGTGGGAAATTAGTTTCACACGTCCTCTCTCAATGAGAAATCAAAGAGAATGACTGACAAACAACCACCAAAGGTCATATGATCATTCTGTAACCCATATAGGGTGGTCAATTATAATGACACTTGTAATCCCAAGAAGCCTACAACATGGCATTGTGTATGAAATACCAAGCATTTATTCCAGTGGTAGATTTCAGTAAATACCCACCACTAGTCACCTGAGGTGAATAATTCAGTGTTAACTAATCACCACTGAACGAAGCAGCTATTTTTGTCCATTTGTCAGAAAATAAAATACCTTTTTGGCGCTGGTTATTCACTTGTGTGGTATATACTAAAACAATTATTCACCTCAGTGTCGGTTCGATATACCATACTTTTTACGGTCCTATCGTGACGGACCTGGCCAGTTTCAACTGATGGCACCCCTTATTTTTGTTGTGTAAATGATCAATCTAGGGTTCTTAGACCCTTTCGGTGAAAACGTTAGGAGTGACGTGCCCAGAATGCTTATCGTGTACACCGGGCTGATGGGTACGCTTACCGATTATTACAAAGTTTCCTGCGTTTGTGTAATGTGATGATTCATACATTACCGACAAACAAGCACTGATAATAATAAATTTCATCTCAACTTTATGACAAAGGTTGTCATTATAACTTGCAGCTATGCGGAATGGAATGTTATTATCAATATTTTTATTAAAGTGCCCCTACGATCAAATTTTGACATATCAATGTTTTTGCATATTCATAAAGTAGAGTTCATATATTATTACCAGTTCAAATTGTTTTTCGATACAACGACAGGAAGTCTTATTTTTTTAGCTCCGAATATTGAATCTACACGTCCGCCATTACTGGAAGCCGTGCCCTTTGTTCAGCTTTAAACAATGGTTTATTCACCGGAAGTGATGTCATACACTTAACGCTCGCCTGCAGAACACAACGCCTGGAGGCATATTTCTACTAAAAACGTCTTCACGTACATAAGAAGAAAGTTATATTTATCTTTGCGAGGTTGGACTCTTTTTTTTATGCACGCTATTTCGCGCCACGAGGTTGTCGTGTTAAGTGTATGACATCACTTCCGGTGAATAAACCTTTGTTTAAAGCTGAACAAAGGGCACGGCTTCCAGCAATGGCGGACAGGATTTTACCGGTAAACTCTCCTAAAATTTGTTGTATAACATGCCCATTTGGGAATAATTTTTACTATTTCGGATATTTCTAATACTGATTGACCTATAGACACTGAAAAAGTGGCAAATCGAAATGGTAAATTTTCGTCGTAGTGGCACTTTAAAGCGTTTGACTAAAAAACAAACGAATTCACCAGACTAATAGCAACAACCATAATTCTATTCTCTTTCGCTTCGCTCAGGCGAATAGAAAATATTTCTATTTACATTAATAATGACAATGAGACAATATATTGGAGGGAGCCGCACGGAAGTCAGCAACGTTTTATTGAGACGAACAGAAGGTGTCGCAATCATGCAAGAAAACAGAAAAGCAGCTAGGAAACTAGGGCCGCTGAAAGTGCGACGTCAAGTGGTGTGACAGGTCTAAGGAGTGGTTTATAAGGAGTATGAATGTCCCAAGGGGTCGACGATGATGATAAGTTCATTACGAATAGGAAATTAATCCATTTCGGTCTGGGGTATGTCGCTTGTCGTTTATCCTGGACAACATTTAATGTAACAGGTGTATACTTTTCGTTTTCAGTTGTAATTTGCCACTGATAGCGATGACTTCAGACTCACTGCGCAGTGTTGGTTAAATGTTCGAAAATGCCGGCGTACTATTTATAGGCCTGTGCATAGTTAATAGAGTGGAATGGTTATGAAACCCAGCGACCTTCTTTGTTATATGTCTTTGTTAGCTTTTTTCAACCGTGACCCTGCACAAAACACAATAGAAATTCCAATGTGTTAATCAATCAGCCAATAGAAACGTGTGAGTTCAGTCGTTCAGGGGACGCTAATGAACTATGACCCTGCACAATCTTTTGTCTTGCCCCCTTCCAACATAAATGGCAGCGCCTTTGTTAGCCCCTTTGAAGTTTGCCGGGTTTCCTAACCATTCCACTCTATTAACTATGGCCTGTGTCACCGAGCATTTTCACAAGTTAGGTTATTTTTTTGAACGGTATGAATGATTGCACCCAAGGATAGCGGATAAGGGATACTGAATCTCAAAAGCGTAGCAGCCATGAACATTGTTGGTATAACGAGAGTAGCTAATGAGGCATCGTTTTCCCGCCGCTGGTACATCCCACCATCTAAAAATATCTCTACATGTGAAAACGCTGTGACACCTACATCGGAGATATGTGTGCTCCTCAGGCAGTGACGGGTCGTCATTAATCAGCAGCAAATTGCAAATACGAAACTATTTCTCCCATTCAAGTATTTAAAAAAAATACGATAACAAGTGATTCAATGTTTTCGATAAAACTAACCACGTTGCCAGACAACATGGCTGCATTTTACTCTATTGTCTTCAGTGCAGTTGTCCTGGATGTCAACAGTCTGGTTTCTTTAAAGGGGCTATGTCATGGTACTGCGCATGTATCGAGTAATCGCTCGTTTAGTGGCTGTTAATTGGATACAAACAGTTAAACTTCCCTCCCTCAATGCTTGATTGTAAGGATTTTCAATATTTCCCCTGGAGACTGTTTATATACACTGTTTGTTAGTCATTTTTGCATATTTGCTTTCATTTTAAGCATCCCACATGGCCGAGAGGTTCGTTAGTTCATATCAAAATCGGTGGAAATAGATTTTTCCGGCTCGGAAAAACGAATATAAAGTCTTACCGTGACACAGTCCCTTTAACGTGGCAGCGATCTTGATAAAATTATTTCGCCGAGGCTGGGCCCTTTGACTGTTTTGGGTTGTAGTATTCCAAATGAGTGAGATTAAAAGAAAGACAAAAACAGAACTCAGTTATCCTTTTTATTCAAGGACTATATATGTACACGCCATTAATCCAAATTCTGATATTACTCGTGATAAGCGTATTTCTTCCGCTCTATCATTGATGACGACGTGTTATGACCCATTTTCTAGTTTATTTGCTCGTCGTGTGTATGGCAAAACAATTTCGAGGGCTCTGGGAACTATAGATTTCGTAATTCCTTGTCGCGAGTCAATTTGTCAATTAATGAAAAACTTGTCATGTTTGCCATTATTCCAAACTTATTAAAATAACTGCATGGAACAAATGCACATGTTATAAGTTGTGGTAAGAAAATGGAAAGCAAAAAAATCCCTTGATCCCACCTCCCTCCATAATATTTGACCTGCAAATTTTTGAGATCGAGCACGATTTCGAGATTGACATCGAGCACGATTTCGACCTGCAAATTTTTGAAATCGAGCACGATTTCGACCTGCAAATTATTGAGATCGAGCACGATTTCGAGATTGACATCGAGCACGATTTCGTCCTGCATGGACCGAGCACGATTATCGTCTACGATCTCGTGATCTTACCCAGATACGTAAATTGATCCACATTTGGAGGTACAGGCGCTTTGCCTCATTGATTCCTCCCACTTAGGTTGAGGTCGATGAGGATTGGTCAAATACTGACATTCAACAAATAATAAAAGAAGAAAGAGATTAACTTATAACTTATTTAGTGATATATCGCTTAATTTATATATTTTTACCACACTAGTTTTTATTTGTTTATTTGTTTATTTTTAGATATAGCAAATGCCGGCATTTGGAGAGAATCTTAACGACTGATTGACCCTGTTCTGCGCGCACGACTACCTTCTCTTCTCGACTTGGTTATGTCGTCATCTGCTGATCGCACGTGCACCAAGTATTCTTATGGTTGGCAACGGTGGCCTGCATGGGCATTGTCTAAGGAAGGAGTTCCTACAATACCTGCACAGCCTCTTCATGTTTCCTTATACATTATTCAGCTAACGGAGGGCGCTTTAAAGGCAGATAATGGTCCATCGGTGATTGACACTGCCATTTACAGCATCAACTGGGTACACCGATTGGCCGGTTTGCAGTCGCCGACATCTCACCAACAGTAGTGGCAGCATCAAATGGGGCTAGGAGGAAGCTAGCTAGACCAACTAAACCTAAGGAACCTTTATCCTTAGATAATATAATTAGAATCGCTGAGTTCTATAAAAAGCCTTCAGCTTCATTAGCTGTAATCCGCTTACTTTTCATTGTATTAGTTGGTTATGCTGGATTACTCCGTGCTTCTGAATTACTTTATATTAAGCTAAGTAATATTTCCTTTAGTACCTGTGGGATGGAAATTGCCATTCCCAAACGGAAAAATTATCAGTTTAGAGAAGGGCACAAATCTGTTATTGCTAGATCCGATAAAATTACTTGCCCAGTTGCTATTACTAAAACATTGATTAGTTTGTTGCCTGTCTCACAAGATTTGGACTTACCTATAGTACGTAGGATTGTCAAACTAAAGACCGGGTATAGTTTCCATAAACATCTAGGAATTAGCTATTCCACCATCCGAGATGACTTTAAGAAGTTTTTATCTCCATTTGTTGAAAATATAAATCAATAGTGTTTACATAGCCTAAAATCCGGTGGCGCTTCTAATGAAGGCTATAAGAATGCCGATCCAGAACTGAAAGACAGACATGCTGGTTGGAAAAATCCTCTCACGAAGCGAAGATACATCAACTTAACGTCGAAGGACTTGCTACCAGTTACTCAAAGTATGGGTTTTTAAACTTGTAAAAAAAAAAAACTCGTCCTTATTGGGGGGACTGAGTTTTCGTCTGGCCCAATCCAGGAGTTTCCTACACTGGTGTTTCCCCACAGGTTTTATTTGCCGAGGTAGGTTTTTCTGGCCACCCTGACGAAACTCAATAAATTTCTTAACACCCATACATATATTTATATATATGTTCAGCATTACCTCTTATAGAGTAAATAGCATAAACTTGTGTTGTACTTGACAATGTTCGACAATTAATGTTTAATTATGAGTAATTAAAGACATGGCCTGGTACTCGGAGCTACCAGTATTCACCAAGAATTATTGTGTATTGCTCATTATTTAGCGTAGAATAGAGATTTTTTCCTCCCGTACAGAATATTAACTGCTACTTCGCTCGCTGCGCAGCAACTAGCAGCGCCGGAATAAATATCATTGGTTTAAAATCGTGTCAATAACTCTGAACAAAGGAGTCATCAGTATACATGCATCAGGAGTTCCGGACTTCCGGTTGTATCACACTGCATTCTGGGTAGGTGGGCTCAGAAAAGTGGGCATCAACTTCCAGAGCGGCCATATTGGATTTGAGCGCAGTCAACTTGGAAACTTTATTAATCCCGTTCTAAAGCTTAAACATCGACTTAGAACTCCCAACTGAAGAATCTGTAAAGGTAAGATATTCCGTGTATTAGGTAGTAAGTTTTTGAACTTGCAAAGGAGCAAAAATTGACTGCACTCAAATCCAATATGGCCGATCTAGAAGTTGATGCCCACTTTTCTGAGCCCACCTACCCAGAATGCAGTGTGATCCAACCGGAAGTCCGGAATTCCTGATGCATGTATTAGACTGAAGCGTAATGGACGTCATAATAACAGGATCATTTTGCCTATCAAATGAGGGCTATTTAGAAAACTAAAAGTCTTAAAATTCGATCTGTGGATTAACCAGGTCTCGTTAGAAATTCAGAGTTTCAATTTAAGATGCTTCGCGGGATGTTTGTTCGGTGTAGAAGGAAATGTTCGCTCCGAGTTCTACTAATAGCAATTGTTTTCATTGCCGGTTTTAAAACGTTTTATTTCTCCACCGAGAAAAGAGACAACGAGAAGAAATTGTCGATAAGTGTGAAAGGCTTGACAGATGAGGTGGTGGCCACACTAATACCGGGGAGTCGGTCTCATTTTAAGATTATGAAACCCTCTTGTGAACCAGTTATAGAGACACACATCTTCGCGCTCGTTCTAGTTCATAGTGCTGCACAAAATGGAGGGCAGAGGGACGCCATAAGAAGCACTTGGGGACTCAGTTACAACTGGAATTATTTTAACTTCGGGTACACTACAGTATTTATAGTTGGAAAAAGTGGAGATCAAAACATCGATGGAAATGTCACAGAAGAAAGTAACAGCTACAGAGATCTCCTTTTGGGAAACTTTCACGACTCGTATAAGAATCTCCTTTTTAAGATCTTAATGGGGTTGAAGTGGGCAACGAGAGCAGTGAACTGCAGATTTATTGTGAAAACTGATGATGACATGTACGTCAACATGCCAAACGTGTTTCACTGGCTGAACAAATCTCAAACCCACGGCCGTTTATATGCTGGTTGGGTCGCTATTGGATTGCTACCAGAACGTGAGAAAGAACATAAACACTTTGTAGCTCATGAGGACTTTAATGAAACCACGTTTCCACCGTTCTGCACTGGCGGATTGTATGCTTTGTCAGCAAACATTGTTTCTGGGCTACTTAACGGAACTCGCTATATAAAACCCTTCGAAACAGATGATGTTTATATAGGAATCCTTGCAAAGGCGATAGGAGTACATGCGACTTTAATGCCTGGGATACATATACATGCTTCTGGATCCGATGCAGTGCAGGGTCATCTTACTGACTTGTGTTTTATCAGAACAATGATGGCGTTTGGGCACAGAATGACGGCGGATATCATTACAAAGTTACACTCCACAGTACAGGCGGCTAACAAGGGAAACCCACACTCTCAAAATCCGGATAAGATTACAATGGCCTGTGGAGGAGCTTAAAATTGAACAGAAATTAATCTGTGTTATTATCGAGAAAGTTTGTGAACAACTTCTCATTTTTGGCTTCTTAATATAAAGACCCTTCAGTACTGACCGTGACACTCAGTTACCGCTCTAACCACAGGTAGCCCAAGCTTGGGATCTGTATAATATTTAACAGCATTTGTATGGGATTTTTTAGTTTTCCATGTACAACGTAAATCTTGAATAAAACTCGACAAAAACCTATACAGTGTCTTCTTGTGTTCCTTAACTATGTCTGTGCCATGTTATAGCGAATTTCAGCAAAATGTTCCCTTAAAACCCTAACCCATACTAAGGAAAGACAAGGTAGGAGGCGAGACCGCTAAACTTACCTTCAAACTACTCCAAGTCGGGGCGAATTTTTCTTGGTAAAACACATCCAATCGCCGTTTGCCTTCACGAGGCATCGAAGTAATAGATTTACGATGTAAATATCCCAATCAATCTGAACCAGCCGCGTTTCTCGAGTCATCAGCCTCCTCCAAGTACGACAAATCCACTCCGTAGAACGCCATTTTATCCGTCGCCGGAAAAAGTATGGACTTGTATACCACAAATGACCAGTGAATAGTGGTGTACCTCATGTTTTGCCGTATACCTGACGAGCAAATAAACCTGCTTGTGTACATGAGATATTACAACATAAATTCGCTCTAGAATTAAAAACTAGTAGTAATCGTAGATTATCAAAGTGCATTCGACATATTTTTGTAAGAGAAACTGAGGACTGTGGTAACACAAAAGGCTGAAAGATTGCTGCAATGATGTTGACGGTGTAAGTAATCCTGATCAAAAATGCTTGTTTTTAACTAATGTGAAAATTTTGATGTCTTGACTTATAAGTTAATATACAAGGGAATGCATGTGGGTATAAAACTGTAATTATCTTTGTCACGGTAACATTAAATCATTGGATGCAATGCTAGGCCTACTCTGGGATCTAAACTCGCAGCGAGTTAAGGCGAGGTTGTGCGAGTTAAGGCGAGTTAAGGCGATTTAAAGAAAAATACTTAAATTTGTATGTGGCGAGTTAAGGCGAGTTGTGGCGAGTTAAGGCGAGTTAAGGCGATTTAAGGCAGTATAAGGAAAAATACTTAAATTTGTATGTGGCGAATTAGGGTGGGTTAAGGGTGTTTAGGGAAACTCCTCACACTATTTAGTGTATGTGGTGAGCTAAGGTGAGTTAAGGCAGGTTTAGGAAATTCACCACTGCCATAATAATATAAAAATTGCAATTATAATTAATATATACATGAAATACAGATCCAATTAAATAATTATTAAACTTATATGGTAAGTCAGTATAGTCGTTATAAATAAATACCCTATACAGCAGCAATTTAGAAAAGCTGTCTGGTTAATTCTGCATTCCCCAACACAATCTATTGTTTTACACCATTGCCATATTGGTCTCCAAATCATAAATACATGTACAATTCATTTGTGTTAGGGAATACAGAAATGATATATGACCTAGCCAACAATTTTCTGTAACATCTACAAAAACATCTGCAAAACACATCTGCAAACATATACATCTGTATTCATCCCATGTATATATCTACATATTTATGAATATATATATTAACTATTATATGAATTATAAAATTAAGGGTAAGTCAGAAAAATATCCTTGTCATTTATCTGTTAGACAATTGAGTGGTTAATATTGAAATAGTCAGTCGATATTTATTATTGATTAATAGACATACACCTATCCTACTTGCGCACACTGCATGGCTACCTGCACATACATTCTAATGACATATACTAGTAAATATATATGTGCATACATAATACACAATATATAACACATACTCAGTGAATACATAACTGTGTTCATCATTCAATCCATGCAGCCATCCATAATCATCCAATTCCACCAATCAAGCCATACATATATACAACATTAACATACACACATGCATAAACTTAACACATCTATATTCAAAATGATGGCTCAGTTAAAGAACTATCAGTGACTCAACTCACTCACATGCTAATAATAAAGAAGCACACCTTTAGCTTTAAAGGAAATGACAAATCAATAGCTCAACAATTATTTTAATTAAAATTATAGCTTTGACATTGCATGACAGTTTGGTTTCAACAAGCATAGGTAATATTGTTATAGAATCATGAAACAGATTACGTAATTTCAAAGCAAAATAACAAATAAAATAACAGCTGCTTGTGATTCACATTTTTTAACCAATTAACTTCAACTAACTTTCATTCACAATCATTAATTCCATGTATAAAATTGTAAAAATAATCTTAACATTTTGTGGACCATACAAAAACATAGTTTTGCATGTTCTGGTGTTGCCCAGAGGCCAGATTTAGTGTCCCCTCTTCACTCTACTATTTTATGCAGATTAGCTAGGTTATATTGTTACGTGTATATTGACTAACCTTTCTTCCGAAACGTTTATATGAGAACAAACAATTTTATCGCTTCCTACTTCGATAGCAGCCATCTTGGATCCGGGCAATCAATAATCAATCAAACTCCAATCAATATAAAATTGATAATTAGATCAGCTTCGTGTATTCAAGATGGCGGGTGAACGTGAAGCGCGTGTTGGTAGCACGTACATGCTTGGTTTTGGTTTTATACGAAAAGGAACAGAAAATTTGCATCATTTCTGGTAAGTAAGCAATTTAAAGAAACATTATTTTGATTAGCATCAATTAGTATACTCGGGGATTTTAGCAAACAATGGATTTGGCTCGACGATATATGATATGTTTATAAAAACTTAAACATTTAAACCGAAAAGTTATTGCTGATCTTTGGTCAGTAGCAATAAGCTTAAACTTGAACTTATTTCCCGAGTGACGTGACCACAATTGAACAGTGCGAAAATAAATGTTGATTTTGACACGAGAAGATAACCAATTCGTTTTATTTATTTATTTTTATTATAGTCCTTGCAAATAATCATCCAATCAGATGTGTGTATTAGGGCCACGTGCAAGCCCAATATAGTTCCCCCAAGCTGTTTATATTATTGTGTTTATTGATTGGATGATAATATTTGTTCGTTATGCATTAGTCAATAATATAAATACCTCCTCACCCCATGCCAGGCGGTATATACTTCATGGTAGTGTTTCGTTCCATATAGTCTCCCTGCATAATACTGTAAAACAGTAGAGAAAATAATTATGCAGGGAGCTATATGGAATGAAACACTACCATGAAGTATATACCTCCCAGGCCTTGGATTAGTGGGGATAGCAAAGACATTGCCGGTTGCGAGGGACAAGTTTCTACTTTAGGACCAATGTAACACCTTGGGGTGTTGAGTATCATCTATGTTTTATCATCTCTGCCCCTCAGTATTGGGGCTCAAAATTGTATGATAGTATGTGTTCAAGGCATTTTACAGCAAAAGTAGGGATTTTCTTCATATAAACACCCTGGTGGGCAAGGGCTAAAACATATTTTGCCAGGTTCAAAATCCAAGTCCCACTAATCTGTAGCCTGGGGAAGGTGGGGATTTACATTGACTGGTGCATAAAAATAAAAAAAACTTTTATAAATATTAGGCTCAACCTTCTGTCCCGCCATCTCTATACTTAAACATTTTGCCATACTGGACTCAGATAAATCCAATAGTTGGACATCATAAAACAATTAGGTGTTACTACATTTGTGACAAAGTGTACATTGACTTCAGCCACAGACTACAGTACTAGTGTATTTTTGACACGTGTGAACACAAATCACATGTATCAACATCTTTGTAGACATGTATTTCAGTGAATGGGGCTCAAATTGTAAGTCATGTTTAGTGATTATCATTTTTAGCTTTGCCAATGAAGGCAATTTAAGGAAAACTTGGGGGGTGGGGGACTTTGCGAGTTAGGGCGGGTTAAGGCGATTTAGGGTGGGTTAAGGCGATTTAAGGAGAATGTCCATTTTCTGGCTTTGTGAGTTAGGGTGGGTTAAGGCGGGTTAAGGCGATTTAGGGTGGGTTAAGGTTATTTAAGAAAAAAATCCATTTTCTGGCTTTGCGAGTTAGGGCGGGTTAAGGCGAGTTAGGGCGAGTTAGGGCGGGTTAAGGCGATTTAAGGAAATTTCCATTTTTTGGCTTTGCGAGTTAGGGCGAGTTAAGGCGAGTTAAGGCGAGTTAAGGCGTGTTTAGATCCCAGAGTAGGCCTAATGCTAATGTGGCTATATGTATACATGTGTGTTTTATATGGTTATGGCATTCATTTGAGCATTCATAGCACATTTTGTCTGTGTGGTATACAGTGTACAGCAATAATTGGAGTTAGTGTAGAACACAAATCAACCCTATTAGCTAGCTATGGCTATTCAGATGTGTATAAACTGCATTCCAGTTCCTAGCATTCATAATACTAAGTACATTCCAGTGTAGAACATAAAATATATATGCATGTGTATAAAGTACACCCCATGCAGTTCCTTAGATCATTCACAGTATTTTTCATGTGAAAACAAGGTTGGCTGCCATTGTTTAGTTGCAGAATAATTTATGGTCAATGTTGGTAGCCGGGTCCTGGCTTTGATCAGCCTTGTTTCAGGTCCGTCAGAAATTCAGTGTAGATTAATCGATTAGGGAACACAGCAATGAACTAAGTACTTTAAATTTGCCTCACCTCGTACTGTGTTGATTTTCCAGTTCCTTGGCATATCAAAATGTCGTTATAGATTAACTCTCTGCCTGAATATGTTAGCTAGTGTTGAATATTTGTATAACTAAGATGTACACAGTGTCGCAACTCACACAAGATACGGCGATTACGGGTATCTAGAAAACTCAGACCTAGATTTCTCTTCAGCCAGGTCATCTTACTGTTTGTAGTTTTTGTATCTGTATGTACAGCGAAAAGCAGAATCCAACAGAATTCACTCGCTTGTTACTGGACAACACAAATTATGGCCAAGTTGAATCGATTCAAGCTGATTCAGTTCTCTCTTCAACGACCGCGCCGACAAAACAGACCATGTTTGACTTGATATAGTTTTGTCGAATGCTACAGGCTTTGATATATCTTAAGAAATATCAGCCGCATCAGGAAATACCTCAGCTTTCAGTCAGCTGAGACACTAGTTCACGCTTTTGTAACTTCTAGGCTCGAGGTTTATGCGATTTTCCTATTTTGATCTTATACACAAACCGCTCGCTCACACATAAAGTTTATGCGATTTCTCTATTTTGATCTTATACACAAACCGCTCGCTCACACATAAAGTTTATGTGATTTCCCTATTTTGATCTTATACACAAACCGCTCGCTCACACATAAAGTTTATGTGATTTCCCTATTTTGATCTTATACACAAACCGCTCGCTCACACATAAAGTTTATGTGATTTCTCTATTTTGATCTTATACACAAACCGCTCGCTCGCTCACACATAAAGTTTATGCGATTTCCCTATTTTGATCTTATACACAAACCGCTTGCTCACACATAAAGTTTATGTGATTTCCCTATTTTGCAAACCCTTGGCTCTAAGCATGATTACTCTCCATCTAAGCGACTTTGGGAAAGACTTTGCCATGTTTATAAAATGCTAGTTTCCCGAATTTACTCACACAACGGTTCACTTCAAACTCCATGGAAACCATTTGATTGACATCCACCAGAAACGACTTCGAAGTCAGGAGTTTCGTTTCGAACCTGCACGTGCTATTGAGAACGAGTGTAACGTGGCAGCGATCTTGATAAAATTATTTCGCCGAGGCTGGGCCCTTTGACTGTTTTGGGTTGTAGTATTCCAAATGAGTGAGATTAAAAGAAAGACAAAAACAGAACTCAGTTATCCTTTTTATTCAAGGACTATATATGTACACGCCATTAATCCAAATTCTGATATTACTCGTGATAAGCGTATTTCTTCCGCTCTATCATTGATGACGACGTGTTATGACCCATTTTCTAGTTTATTTGCTCGTCGTGTGTATGGCAAAACAATTTCGAGGGCTCTGGGAACTATAGATTTCGTAATTCCTTGTCGCGAGTCAATTTGTCAATTAATGAAAAACTTGGTCCCAAAACTTGTCATGTTTGCCATTATTCCAAACTTATTAAAATAACTGCATGGAACAAATGCACATGTTATCATAAGTTGTGGTAAGAAAATGGAAAGCAAAAAAATCCCTTGATCCCACCTCCCTCCATAATATTTGACCTGCAAAGTTTTGAAATCGAGCACGATTTCGACCTGCAAAGTTTTGAGATCGAGCACGATTTCGAGATTGACATCGAGTACGATTTCGACCTGCAAATTTTTGAGATCGAGCACGATTTCGAGATTGACATCGAGCACGATTTCGTCCTGCATGGACCGAGCACGATTATCGTCTACGATCTCGTGATCTTACCCAGATACGTAAATTGATCCACATTTGGAGGTACAGGCGCTTTGCCTCATTGATTCCTCCCACTTAGGTTGAGGTCGATGAGGATTGGTCAAATTACTTACTGACATTCAACAAATAATAAAAGAAGAAAGATATTAACTTATAACTTATTTAGTGATATATCGTTTAATTTATATATTTTTACCACACTAGTTTTTATTTGTTTATTTGTTTATTTTTAGATATAGCAAATGCGGGCATTTGGAGAGAATCTTAACGACTGATTGACCCTGTTCTGCGCGCACGACTACCTTCTCTTCTCGACTTGGTTATGTCGTCATCTGCTGATCGCACGTGCACCAAGTATTCTTATGGTTGGCAACGGTGGCCTGCATGGGCATTGTCTAAGGAAGGAGTTCCTACAATACCTGCACAGCCTCTTCATGTTTCCTTATACATTATTCAGCTAACGGAGGGCGCTTTAAAGGCAGATAATGGTCCATCGGTGATTGACACTGCCATTTACAGCATCAACTGGGTACACCGATTGGCCGGTTTGCAGTCGCCGACATCTCACCAACAGTAGTGGCAGCATCAAATGGGGCTGGGAGGAAGCTAGCTAGACCAACTAAACCTAAGGAACCTTTATCCTTAGATAATATAATTAGAATCGCTGAGTTCTATAAAAAGCGTTCAGCTTCATTAGCTGTAATCCGCTTACTTTTCATTGTATTAGTTGGTTATGCTGGATTACTCCGTGCTTCTGAATTACTTTATATTAAGCTAAGTAATATTTCCTTTAGTACCTGTGGGATGGAAATTGCCATTCCCAAACGGAAAAATTATCAGTTTAGAGAAGGGCACAAATCTGTTATTGCTAGATCCGATAAAATTACTTGCCCAGTTGCTATTACTAAAACATTGATTAGTTTGTTGCCTGTCTCACAAGATTTGGACTTACCTATAGTACGTAGGTTTGTCAAACTAAAGACCGGGTATAGTTTCCATAAACATCTAGGAATTAGCTATTCCACCATCCGAGATGACTTTAAGAAGTTTTTATCTCCATTTGTTGAAAATATAAATCAATAGTGTTTACATAGCCTAAAATCCGGTGGCGCTTCTAATGAAGGCTATAAGAATGCCGATCCAGAACTGAAAGACAGACATGCTGGTTGGAAAAATCCTCTCACGAAGAGAAGATACATCAACTTAACGTCGAAGGACTTGCTACCAGTTACTCAAAGTATGGGTTTTTAAACTTGTAAAAAAAAAAAACTCGTCCTTATTGGGGGGACTGAGTTTTCGTCTGGCCCAATCCAGGAGTTTCCTACACTGGTGTTTCCCCACAGGTTTTATTTGCCGAGGTAGGTTTTTTCTGGCCACCCTGACGAAACTCAATAAATTTCTTAACACCCATACATATATTTATATATATGTTCAGCATTACCTCTTATAGAGTAAATAGCATAAACTTGTGTTGTACTTGACAATGTTCGACAATTAATGTTTAATTATGAGTAATTAAAGACATGGCCTGGTACTCGGAGCTACCAGTATTCACCAAGAATTATTGTGTATTGCTCATTATTTAGCGTAGAATAGAGATTTTTTCCTCCCGTACAGAATATTAACTGCTACTTCGCTCGCTGCGCAGCAACTAGCAGCGCCGGAATAAATATCATTGGTTTAAAATCGTGTCAATAACTCTGAACAAAGGAGTCATCAGTATACATGCATCAGGAGTTCCGGACTTCCGGTTGGATCACACTGCATTCTGGGTAGGTGTGCTCAGAAAAGTGGGCATCAACTTCCAGAGCGGCCATATTGGATTTGAGCGCAGTCAACTTGCAAACTTTATTAATCCCGTTCTAAAGCTTAAACATCGACTTAGAACTCCCAACTGAAGAATCTGTAAAGGTAAGATATTCCGTGTATTAGGTAGTAAGTTTTTGAACTTGCAAAGGAGCAAAAATTGACTGCACTCAAATCCAATATGGCCGATCTAGAAGTTGATGCCCACTTTTCTGAGCCCACCTACCCAGAATGCAGTGTGATCCAACCGGAAGTCCGGAATTCCTGATGCATGTATTAGACTGAAGCGTAATGGACGTCATAATAACAGGATCATTTTGCCTATCAAATGAGGGCTATTTAGAAAACTAAAAGTCTTAAAATTCGATCTGTGGATTAACCAGGTCTCGTTAGAAATTCAGAGTTTCAATTTAAGATGCTTCGCGGGATGTTTGTTCGGTGTAGAAGGAAATGTTCGCTCCGAGTTCTACTAATAGCAATTGTTTTCATTGCCGGTTTTAAAACGTTTTATTTCTCCACCGAGAAAAGAGACAACGAGAAGAAATTGTCGATAAGTGTGAAAGACTTGACAGATGAGGTGGTGGCCACACTAATACCGGGGAGTCGGTCTCACTTTAAGATTATGAAACCCTCTTGTGAACCAGTTATAGAGACAAACATCTTCGCGCTGGTTCTAGTTCATAGTGCTGCACAAAATGGAGGGCAGAGGGACGCCATAAGAAGCACTTGGGGACTCAGTTACAACTGGAATTATTTTAACTTCGGGTACACTACAGTATTTATAGTTGGAAAAAGTGGAGATCAAAACATCGATGGAAATGTCACAGAAGAAAGTAACAGCTACAGAGATCTCCTTTTGGGAAACTTTCACGACTCGTATAAGAATCTCCTTTTTAAGATCTTAATGGGGTTGAAGTGGGCAACGAGAGCAGTGAACTGCAGATTTATTGTGAAAACTGATGATGACATGTACGTCAACATGCCAAACGTGTTTCACTGGCTGAACAAATCTCAAACCCACGGCCGTTTATATGCTGGTTGGGTCGCTATTGGATTGCTACCAGAACGTAAGAAAGAACATAAACACTTTGTAGCTCATGAGGACTTTAATGAAACCACGTTTCCACCGTTCTGCACTGGCGGATTGTATGCTTTGTCAGCAAACATTGTTTCTGGGCTACTTAACGGAACTCGCTATATAAAACCCTTCGAAACAGATGATGTTTATATAGGAATCCTTGCAAAGGCGATAGGAGTACATGCGACTTTAATGCCTGGGATACATATACATGCTTCTGGATCCGATGCAGTGCGGGGTCATCTTACTGACTTGTGTTTTATCAGAACAATGATGGCGTTTGGGCACAGAATGACGGCGGATATCATTACAAAGTTACACTCCACAGTACAGGCGGCTAACAAGGGAAACCCACACTCTCAAAATCCGGATAAGATTACAATGGCCTGTGGAGGAGCTTAAAATTGAACAGAAATTAATCTGTGTTATTATCGAGAAAGTTTGTGAACAACTTCTCATTTTTGGCTTCTTAATATAAAGACCCTTCAGTACTGACCGTGACACTCAGTTACCGCTCTAACCACAGGTAGCCCAAGCTTGGGATCTGTATAATATTTAACAGCATTTGTATGGGATTTTTTAGTTTTCCATGTACAACGTAAATCTTGAATAAAACTCGAGAAAAACCTATACAGTGTCTTCTTGTGTTCCTTAACTATGTCTGTGCCATGTTATAGCGAATTTCAGCAAAATTTTCCCTTAAAACCCTAACCCATACTAAGGAAAGACAAGGTAGGAGGCGAGACCGCTAAACTTACCTTCAAACTACTCCAAGTCGGGGCGAAGTTTTCTTGGTAAAACACATCCAATCGCCGTTTGCCTTCACGAGGCATCGAAGTAATAGATTTACGATGTAAATATCCCAATCAATCTGAACCAGCCGCGTTTCTCGAGTCATCAGCCTCCTCCAAGTACGACAAATCCACTCCGTAGAACGCCATTTTATCCGTCGCCGGAAAAAGTATGGACAGCGAAGCCGTTAAACACGCGGCCGAGCGTGAGCCGAGCCTGGGATCGAGGACATAATATAACCATAATCAGTTTTTGACGCCAACTGTCAACAACATCGCCGCCAAATAAACTGCTTCAAGAAGGCCTAAAATCGCCAAAAATCCATCAAATTGCTTCATTAACTATCACTCACTTATTTCTGAAGATTTGTTTTGTAGGTCAAAGCGGGAAAGAGAATTCCCAAACAACGAATATAAACTCTACTGCGTGACGATAAATATCACACGTAACCCAGTAGGGTTATATTATGTCCTCGATCCCAGGCTCGGCTCAGGCTCGGCCGCGTGTTTAACGGCTTCGCTGTCCATACTTTTTCCGGCGACGGATAAAATGGCGTTCTACGGAGTGGATTTGTCGTACTTGGAGGAGGCTGATGACTCGAGAAACGCGGCTGGTTCAGATTGATTGGGATATTTACATCGTAAATCTATTACTTCGATGCCCCGTGAAGGCAAACGGCGATTGGATGTGTTTTACCAAGAAAAATTCGCCCCGAATTGGAGTGGTTTGAAGGTAAGTTTAGCGGTCTCGCCTCCTACCTTGTCTTTCCTTAGTATGGGTTAGGGTTTTAAGGGAACATTTTGCTGAAATTCGCTATAACATGGCACAGACATAGTTAAGGAACACAAGAAGACACTGTATAGGTTTTTGTCGAGTTTTATTCAAGATTTACGTTGTACATGGAAAACTAAAAAATTCCATACAAATGCTGTTAAATATTATACAGATCCCAAGCTTGGGCTACCTGTGCTCTAACAAGGATAAACATTGTCATGAATTTTCGTATATATATATTCGGCTTACCGCCGCCCCAAAAAAATTACAAGATCTCCTCGTTAGTGCTAAAATAAAACAAAAAGTATCTACGCCAAACATCCCATTGAGTTGCAAACCATGTGGCAATCCACGATGTACTTGGTGTTCTTTGATGGCGGACAGCAAAGACTTCAAGAGTGAGGCGAATATATAATGGTCACATGTACCTTTAAAATGCTCCACTCAGTTAATTGCACTACAGCTTGGGTCATTTATGCTATCACATGCCTTAAATGCAGAAAACAATACATAGGCAAAAGCGAAACACCATTGAATCGAACATTCGCTTAAATAACCACAGAAACCACATCAAGATAAAACTAGAATAGTGTGAACTGGCTGAGCACTTTATTAACTCTCTGAGACACGATTTTAACAAAGACGTACTCATCATGCCTATCGATCAGGTAGGAATGAAAAATGTACGTGTAAAACATTTTTAGATCATATAGGTCCATCAGTTGAAGAAAACAAGTGTTATTTTCAGTTTTAGTTGTACAAATTTTTATTCCATGCGTCCAGTCGACCGAAACGCTGCTATGACTTCAAGGAACTCACTGTATTCTGAACTTTACTTTCTCCACGTCGCACTAGCTAGGTTTATTCTATTTTCCTAAATGAGGCTGAAGTATTCACTAAATTGCTTTCAAACCTTGGAGCCTATGAAACACGTTCTATTTTATCTTATGGTAGTTAAAACACGTTTACAATTCTGCCAAACAAACAACAAAAGCCAAACGCAAAAAATACGCTAAAATATTTTTGCCGATATGAAGTCTGCAAAAGAGCCAAAATTTCACTGGGAACACATTTGATTTTTGTTTTGCGTTTTTTGCGAGGTAACTATTTCGCACATGAAGTATTGATCGAAAATATGTTATTTTGTTCAGAATTGAATGCGGTTTTAGGTTTGTTGTTCGTAGCCTGCTTACAGGCTCTCGGGTTTTTTCGGAAATGTTGGGTTCGGTTACCTGTGGGCCGAGCGAGGCCCAGAGTCGAGGCGGATGCGACGCACTCGCCTCCGCCTCGCTCGGGTCCGGGCCTCGCTCGGCCCACAGGTAACCCAACATTTCCACCCAACCCGAAAACTAATATTTCCGAAAAAACCTGAGAGCCTGTAAGCAGGCTATGTTGTTCGCGATAACAATAACACAAATATTTGTCCGAACCCTGCAGGCGATACTACTTGCTCTACTCAGAGCAATCCAATGGCTTTAATTGAGAAATCCAAAGGATTTAAAATGGCTCTGTTGCTCAATATGGACCAAATTTGGGAAACGTGGAAAGCCATGTTTATGAACGTAGTTGATAAACATGCACCACTAAAAACAAAACGCGTTCGATCAACCAATAATTTACCTTGGGTAACAGTTGAAATAAGAGAAGCCATACCGTGAAAGAGACAATATGAAACGAAAGTATGTCATAACAAAAGACAATACCTACTGGACTAAATATACTACTTTGAGAAACAAAGTCAATAAAACAATGAAGAATGCTAAACGTGATTTCTACAGCAGCGAATTAGAAAAGAACAAAGGCGATACCAAGGGCACATGGAGTACTATAAATAATCTAATGGGGCGGAACAAAAAACATCAAGCTGTAAATGAAATTAAAATCAATGACACTACAATTAGTTCTCCCACCGAAATCGCTGAACTCTTTAATGATCATTTTATTGAGATCGGTCCAAGGCTTGCTGAGAACATCGCTAGCAATCCCACTGAATTTAAAGAATGCATTAAGCAAGTACCATCCGTGTTTGAGTTTAATTATACGAGTCAATCAAAAGTGCTCAAACTAATTGATAAATTATCTTCAAATAAAGCAACAGGACTTGACGGAATATCGGCCAGAATTTTGAAAGCTGCGGCACCAGTGATTTGTGAACCCTTGACTGTTTTGTTCAATATAATAATTGAGTCAGGACAATTCCCTTCTGACTGGAAAAAGGCCCGGGTCAGTCCTCTACACAAAAATGGTGCAAGGAGTGACCTGGACAACTATAGGCCGATATCCATCCTTCCGGTTGTAAGTAAAGTTTTTGAGAGGATAATGTATGATCAATTGTACAATTACTTTTCCACAAATAATTTATTAACAAACAAGCAGTTTGGCTTCCGACGACTGCATTCAACCATGACAGCTCTTTTGAATTCTACCAATTCGTGGTCAGTTAATATGGATCGAGGCCTATTTAACATCGTTATTTTCCTTGATCTAAAAAAAGCTTTCGACACCGTTGACCATGAATTATTATTACGAAAATTACAACTTTATGGAGTTGTCGATAGTTCGCTTTCCTTATTGCGGTCCTATCTATCGGGAAAAATGCAGTCGTGCAGAGTAAAAAATGCAAGATCTAGTGAGAAGATAATTAGGTGCGGGAACAATCCTCGGGCCTTTATTATTTCTCACCTATATAAACG
Source organism: Actinernus sp. WN-2022 (assembly GCA_030867875.1). Classification (NCBI taxonomy): domain Eukaryota; kingdom Metazoa; phylum Cnidaria; class Anthozoa; order Actiniaria; family Actinernidae; genus Actinernus; species Actinernus sp. WN-2022. The sequence goes on from JAOWCC010001210.1 coordinate 38,616,079, forward strand.
ATCTGCCAAATTGCCTCGATACCTCGACACCATGCTTATTTGCAGACGACACAAAGGTGACAATTTGTGGCGCAGATGTAGCCGATGTTGAATTAAGAGCAAATCGTGAATTAATTAATATTAATAACTGGCTACGAGCAAACAAATTGCATCTTAATGTTGCCCAAACGGAATTTATGATGATTGGTTCGAGACAACGCCTATCGGCTCTGACTGATGAAGAAATGCCTTATTTAAAAATCGGAGACAAACTAATAATAAAGGTATTACAAAGCAAAACAGTTGGTGTCGTGGTAGACGAGCACTTAAGATGAGAGGATCACATAAATCATATATCAAAAAAGATCGTCTCAGGTCTAGGAGCTCTAAAGAGAATCAGAGCATTCGTGTCCCAAGATACACTAATCAAGGTATACGACTCTTTAATTCAAACGCACATGGATTATTGTTGCGAAGTATGGGATACCTGCGGCAAAGTCCTCGCAGATAAACTTCAGAAATTTCAAAATAGATCCGCTCGACTTATCCTCAGGGCAGATTATGATACAAGTACAAACGCACTTTTAAGTGTCTTGGAATGGGACAAACTAGATGAACGCAGAGCAAAACATAAAGCCATCGTAATGTTTAAGACCCAAAATAGCCTGGCGCCAGCAAGCCTGTGTGATTTATTCACTACTGTTGGAAGCTCTACCCACTATGATCTAAGGAGCCGTGATACGAGACTTTGTCTTCCAGAACCAAAAAACAGAATTTCTGAAGAAAAGTTTCTTGTATCACGGCGCCAAGACATGGAATGACCTTCCAACAGAATTACGTGAAATTAAATCACTAGGCTCTTTTAAAAACAAAATCAAAACAGTCGCCGTCCTAAATGACCAATGATGCTTAATCGATAATAGTATATAGTAGTTTTCATAATTTTAGGATATAATATTATTAGTATAGTATATAATTTTTTATATTATTGTTATTATTATTACATTGACAGTTCTGTATTTTTATATATTTAATAGTAGTTAACACGGTTTCTATGTAAATCCGTTTTTTCTTATCTGTTAGAATTCCGTGTATAAATATAAAATAAGGTTGAAGTTGAAGTTGATGCATATTTAATTAAAATCTGACATATCTTGCATTTAACAACTTTAGAATTCTATGCGAGATAAATTTCAAGTTATATAAAATGGTTAAGATTTAATTAAACTTTATAACAGGTTAATTATTTGGCAATTATTTTTTGGTAAAGATTATTTTTGAATGATTTTCGGGAATACCAATCATTTAGCAATCTAGTAAAAAAGGAGTAAATAATAACTTTTACTTATGAATAAGTCTTACTCTGAGTGTTAATGACGACAAATTGTAAAATTTATATAACACGCGGGAGAAATTATCTTTATACGAGATCAAAACCATTTAATTCTGGTCCATAATTTAAACAGATTCTTCGTGCTTTCTTTCCTTTTCAGTAACTAAACGCGATTTTTGTAACCGCATTTCGGACTTCATAAAAAAATGATTTTTAGCTGTGCTGTGTTTATTAATTTGTTTGTTTTGTTTTGGCAGAATCGCACACGTCAAACTACCATAAGATAAAATAGAATGTGTTTCACAATGATAATACACTTAACTTTGGCACCAAGGTTTGAAAGCAATTTAGTGAATACTTCAGACTCATTTAGGGAAATAGAATAAACCTAGCTAGTGCGACGCAGTTCCTTGAAGTCTTAGCAGCGTTTCGGTCGACTGGACCCAGTGGCAAATGCATGGCATAAATTAGTACAACTAAAACTGAAAATAACACTTGTTCAGATCAGTTCTTCAAGTGATACATACATACAAAAACTTTATTTCAACTCGAATTTGCAGAGTAGCAAATACATGCTAATATCTTCGAGAAAACTACTGTTACTAATATATATTTACAATGAAACCTAGAAATTATTAACAAATAGGCATTACTGTAAAATTAGATTATATTTACGGATTTCTCTCTTAAAATCAGTGATAGTTGTTAAAGATCGAAGATTATCAGGTAGGGAGTTCCAGAATTTTGCAGTCGAATATTTGAAAGAGTGCAGGTCATAAGTTGTTGTTAGAGGTTTAGGTAGGTTCAAAATATCAGTGCCTCTTAAGGAATATATTACAGATCTTAGAGTAAACATATCTTTTAGGTAGCCTGGATAGTATGAAAATTTCAGAGATTTAAAAAGTATAATTAGCATATTCTGTATTCTTCTATTATATAGTGAAGGTGTTTTAGCTTTATATAATAGCTGGTTGTAGTTAGAATTCCTGTCATCGAACATAAATCTCAGAATACGCTTATTTAAGGCTTCTAATTTATCAGTGTTTCTACAACTACAAAAATGCCAAACCATGGAACAATAATGGAAGTGCGGTATGATAAATGCCTTATATAGGCGAAGCAATGTACTTTTAGAAATAAGCTTGAGAAATCTAATCATCACATTAAATTGATTATTAACCTTTTTACAAATTGAGGTTATGTGATCATCAAAGCTAAGCTCATTATCTATGGTCATACCAAGCAAGTCTATCGAACTTTTGACCGGAAAAGAGAATTCATGGTCAGTCTTGCCCAGCACCATAGCTTGATGTTTTATGGGATTTACAATCATACTGTTGTCATTATACCAATTATTCGCAATGCTAACATCGTTCTGTATGCGTCTATCTAGGGCAGCAGGATCCTTGTCAGAACTATATATCTGTTCATCGTCCGCGTATGCGTTCAATTTTGTAGTTTTAATATGATAGAACAAATCATTAATAAAGATGTTAAAGAACATCGGTCCCAATACGCTTCCTGAGGCACGCCTCTTCTGACTACCTGCCAACCAGAATTGGTGTCCCCGACCTTCACTCTCTGCTCTCTGTCTGTGAGGTAGTCTCTGAGGAGTTCACAGCTGTTATCATTAAGGCCATAGGCCCTCAGTTTAGCTATCAGTAACGCATGTGAGATGGTGTCGAAGGCCTTGGACAAATCCATTAATACTACAGCCACTATTTCCTTGTTGTCTCGACTCGTTTTCCAGTCCTCCGTAAGTCTCAGAAGAGAAGTTTCGCAGCTGTAGTATTTTCTGTACGCAGAAATAAAATCCGATAGTAGTTCTCTATAGAAATCGTCAAGTTGAGGCGCTAATAGTTTTCCAATATATTATTAAAACACGGAAGGACAGTCACAGGCCTATAATTAACTTTAGACATTTCGTCATCTTTTTAAATAAAGGCGTCACCTGCCCCTTCTTCCAGTGGACTGGATATCGACACTGGCTGATGGATGTGTTCAGTATGTCTGTAAGTGGAGCTGCAATGGCGCTAGCAGAGCTCTTTATAAGACTTGGAGGTAATGAATCGTGGCCACTGGACTTACGAGAGTTGATATTCTTCAACAGCTCTTCCACTTGAATCTTGTTTGTATACTGAAAACTAAAACAATCAGCCACGTGTCGCATACCATTTTTTATGCCTTCCCTCTTCCTTCAAGGCGTAATACCCAAAGTGCTGCATTCACTGAGCTTGTTTGCTGGGCAAGATACTATAACTCACATACAGGCATGATTTGGAGAAATATGGCTATGAGCCAAAGCCCATAGCCGCTTTTAATAAAAAATATTCATTTCAATAGTAATTAGTTACTTATTTACAAATGTTGATCTAATCAATTTTTTGCCCAGTAAAGGTGAGGGCAAGGAAAACGAAACATGATCATAAATCTATATGTGTAAACCAAAGGACGGAAGGCGGCATGGGGAGGAGGTGGGAAATTAGTTTCACACGTCCTCTCTCAATGAGAAATCAAAGAGAATGACTGACAAACAACCACCAAAGGTCATATGATCATTCTGTAACCCATATAGGGTGGTCAATTATAATGACACTTGTAATCCCAAGAAGCCTACAACATGGCATTGTGTATGAAATACCAAGCATTTAATAATTACAATCAGAAGGAGGAAGGCATAAAATTCCTATTCGCAAGCAAATATTCTATATCAATATATCGGGTGCATTGTGGGAAGGATTACTCGTCACTCGACTACTCTAACCCGTTGACCCGCACACGAGACCGACGCAATAATGGCTATCTTTAGCGTACATCTGATGGTTTTGGGGAAAGTTACCAAAATAAATTGTTCCTACTTTAGTATTTCCTAAATTTTGTTTACCTGTTTAAGTCGTTTTACTTGGAACATCATCTATGCATGGCCACTTGAAGCGCAATGACTGCGGCCAGAATAAAACCAAGGTTTTCCACTTCATCATCGAGAGGTACTTATATTTATACCACAGGCAGCCCAATCTCAAGATTTGTGTATTTATACGCTTACAAATATCGCTTGAATAGTTCATATTATAAATCCTTCCAAAACATGTATGTTAGACAAATAAATACACGACTTCATCCTACAATGTTTCAGTTGTGGTTATTCATACCTCTGAGCTCTTCTAGGGTCGTTTCCGCTGCTTTTTTCGAACCTCTTTCCCTCACCTCCTAATATAATGAAAAAGCTGGAGACAACCGACAAATATACGATGCATAACCTGTAATCTTTGCCACGAAAATCACACTTCGCTCACTCCAAATAACTCCAAACTACCGGTAGGACATAGAATGATAAATGAACTTATCCCTACCCGAATTTTAAGATCCAGCGATACCACAGTCTGGAGAAAGCAAACAATTTGTCGCCCATTTTCAAGTCCTTCGAGGTTGGCAGCCAACGAAGTTGGACGGCGGAAGTGCGACCGTCAAAATAGCCTCGGTCTGGCGAAGACAAATAGCAACTTAACAGGAGTGAGTGGGGGCATAGCTCGTTTTCAGGTGGACCAAAAATACCGTACCTGTACAGGGAACGTAACGAAATATGAATTCCGCTCTCTGTTTGAGTTTGACAGCTATTGTACTCCGTCAGCCAATCGCCGAGCGAAAAAATCAAAACACAACGCACGTGTGTCGGTAAATCAAAACACAAACGCACGTAAAACACATTTTGTCCATGTAACTCCCATATGTGTTTGAAAAACTTTCTTGTGGTAAGTTATTAAGGTTCCAACGGACGTTCCTGCACTGCGGGGCTAGTATCTTTCGTTAAACGTAAACCGTACTCAATATTTCCCTTTTCTTCATGAGTTTTACTCGTTCACCCCACACTTTCTTTACAATTCTTGTCGGGTGCATGCCGTTAACTCTTCGATGGACAGATAATCTTTGTCAGATTCAGCATTAATCAAAATATCTTCTCTTTTTATGAAATCACCCTCGGAGAACTCATAATTCTTTATTACCCTATATTAAAAATACAAGAAAAAAATATTTGAATTACCGTACACTGATAATGTTCCTGGAAACTTTTGAACGAACATCTATTAAATTGCAACAACAACTCTTGCCATTTCATAGAATTATGTAGAGTTTTTTTTTCCGGTGGTGCACCAGCTGACATTTTGGAAAGTTTTTCAAACACATATGGGAGTTACATGGACAAAATGTGTTTTTATTTACCGATACACGTGCGTTTGTGTTTTGATTTACCGACACACGTGCGTTTGTGTTTTGATTTACCGACACACGTGCGTTTGTGTTTTGATTTTTTCGCTCGGCGATTGGCTGAGGGAGTACAATAGCTGTCAAACTCAAACAGCGAGCGGAATTCATATTTCGTAACGTTCCCTGTACAGGTACGGTATTTTTGGTCCACCTGAAAACGAGCTATGCCCCCACTCACTCCTGTTAAGTTGCTATTTGTCTTCGCCAGACCGAGGCTATTTTGACGGTCGCACTTCCGCCGTCAAACTTCGTTGGCTGCCAACCTCGAAGGACTTGAAAATGGGCGACAAATTGTTTGCTTTCTCCAGACTGTGGTATCGCTGGATCTTAAAATTCGGGTAGGGATGAGTTCATTTATCATTCTATGTCCTACCGTAGTTTGGAGTTATTTGGAGTGAGCGAAGTGTGATTTTCGTGGCAAAGATTACAGGTTATGCATCGTATATTTGTCGGTTGTCTCCAGCCTTTTCATTATATTAGGAGGTGAGGGAAAGAGGTTCGAAAAAAGCAGCGGAAACGACCCTAGAAGAGCTCAGAGGTATGAATAACCACAACTGAAACATTGTAGGATGAAGTCGTGTATTTATTTGTCTAACATACATGTTTTGGAAGGATTTATAATATGAACTATTCAAGCGATATTTGTAAGCGTATAAATACACAAATCTTGAGATTGGGCTGCCTGTGTTTATACCAGATGACTTCAAGCCTTTCCTACTAAAAACCAGCTCAATCCGGCAAAGATTTTAAACTTCAAAATGAGATATTTCGTTGAAGGTCGTGTCGCATCTCGAATCTCATTCGTGAGTTCAGCGAAAATACAGCACCATGTGAAATTTCATTTCGTTTCATGAATAAGTCTTGGGAAGGTAGCTTGGTTGAAACTTAAGTAACAGTCCGCGCAAGAGGTAGGCACAATTCTATTGTTCAGATGCAATTTGCTTTCCCCGCTTTAGTATTTTCTGTTTTTCATACTGACAACTCATCAACCCTTAAATCAGAAATTTCTGAAATTATATCCACTAAAGATGCATTTTAAAGGAGAGTTCTTTTGTGTGAAAACGTTTTGTCCAATCAGAAGAGTGCAAAACAATAACCAAGAAAACGTTCAATTTAAAAATGTTCCCCATATTGAAAGTGGTCATATTGAAAGTTATGAGAGTTTTCACTAGATGCAATTCAAATCTGTTTACAAAATGAGAAAAAAAATTCTTCTTCTTCAATTTAGATAGATTTTAATGTCTAAGCCAATGAGGTGGAAGATTGAAACAATACCACAATTAGCACCTTTTTACATTCCATGCATAACATAAGCCTACCTCTTGCGCGGACTATTACTTAATTCAACATCACTCACTAGCTTTTACTCCTCAGAGCTTTCTAATTATGTGCAAATTCATCAGTGCGTTTTCAAATTCCTCACGTGTATTCAGTCACCCGTTCAATAGCACTGAATACTTGAGTTAGTCACGATGAGAGATAAAATTTTCAGTGCTGTCAGTTTATGAATTTGGGGAAGTTAATGATTCTGTAGTTGCTATAGAAGTTCAACTAAGTCAAATTAATGAAAATAAAAGAGCAGATGCTATTATATCATTTTACTTATTGCGTTGACTGTGCGTTGTTTGTTCCACTTCTTTTATTTTTGCATTTGAAAATAATTAAGGAAAGCTCTATGTAAAATTCTACTCCCTCAATGTAATTACTACATTTGTCATGATCATGCATCATTCACCGGACAGCTGAAAAAAAAACCCGTGACAAGTTGGAATGAATTTGAACATGACGATAAAATGAGCAACGTAGTTAGCGTAGTTTTCTTATTTACAAACCGTATTAGTAAAATGGAAGTTGACCTAAATATCAGAACTGCCGCCGAAATTGTAAATACTAATTTATTTATTAGGACGCTTATCTTTCTCATAGTTAGCCTTACATATATATTTTTGGTATACTCTGCTGAACCGTGAGGGTCAACCAAAAGACAAATGAAACTCGTCTTTCGCTGCTTTAGCCCACAATATCGAATACCAATTACTGCGACGCGACCTTCAACAAAATATCTCATATTGAAGTTTAAAGTCTTAGCGGGATTGAGCTGGTTTTTAGTAGGAACGGCTTGAAGTCATCTGGTATAAATATAAGTACCTTCTCGATGATGAAGTGGAACTGAAAACTTGGTTTTAATCTGGCCGAAGCCATTGCGCTTCAAGTGGTCATGCATAGATGAAATTACGCGCTTATAACTATGAGGTGGATGATGTTCCAATTAATATGACTTAAACAGGTGAACAAAATTTAGGTATCTCGGAAATACTAAAGTAGGAACAATTTCTTTTAGTAACTTCCTCCAAAACTCTCAGATGTACGCTAAAGGTAACCATTATTGCATCGGTCTCGTGTGCGGGTCAACGGGTTAGAGTAGTCGAGTGACGAGTAATCCTTCCCACAATGCACCCGATATATTGATATAGTTATATAGTTGGGTTTGACAGAATTTTTGCAATTCGCTGTATGTATATATATATAACAACATTACATGTAATTGTAAGGAAAAGGAGAAATGTTTTTCGTAGATAAGTGACATTCAGATAACTATATTGACAGAAACATAATACAAATTACGAGGTACGAGTTTAACAGTATTTACAGTTAAAATGCTTCAGGTATTTTCTTACAAGTTACTAATACAATGGAATACAGCAATCTATGACTAAAATTCAATGAATTTAAATTGTGTTGATCAGATTTGTTATGGCATATTTTGAAGTAGAGTTGGAGCATCAACATATGAACCTTCATTTTGTAGCACTGCATGTAGTCTTTCTTTAATTTCTTTTTTGAAAGCTTTTTTGTTAGATTTCTAATTTGAATTGGAATTTTATTCCACAATCTTACACCTATTCTAGAGAATGATTTATTTTGAATGGTTAGTCTTGAATATTGAGTGTATACGTTCTGACACACAGATGATCTAGTACTATATGAATGTGTATCACTTATATAAGAAAATAATTTACATAAATTAATAGGAGCCTTCTTATTAACAACATCATGCATTAAGTTTGCAATTGATTCGAGATAAAGAACATTAATAGGAGAAATATTTGCCTTAAGAAAAAGAGGAATAGCACTTGCTTGCCTATCAGAATTTTTTTTTATCTGAGGGCCCGTTTTTGTAGAATTAATAGCTTTGTTAGATAAAATTTAGGGGCTTGGCTCCAGGCACTTAAGCCATAGTTAAGATATGGTTGTATTAAAGATCGGTATAAAGTTAATAAGGTATCCTGGGGAACAAAATGTCTTAATTTAGCAATCAGGCCAACTGTTTTACTTATCTTATTACTAATAAAATTTATATGGAATTTCCATGAAAGATTTCTATCAATTAACAATCCTAGGTATTTTACATAATCTTTACTTTCAAGAGGAACATAACTATTAAGTAAGTTACTATAAGCTTTAATGTTAAATTGGTAAGTAAGTTTTCTTTGGTAGGGATGAAAAATAACAAAGTTTGATTTTTTGAGATTCAAAGTTAGCTTATTTATAGTAAGCCAATCACATAATTTCTTTAATTCTTTATTTACAATTGATTTAAGAGATTTTTGATTTTTGTGAGCATATAGTAAGTTAATATCGTCTGCAAAAAGGAAAAATTTGAGTTTATCAGAGGCTTTATATATATCGTTTATGAAAATTAGGAAGAGTAGATGGCCAAGGACAGAGCCTGGGGAACACCATAATTATTATTCTCTTTATTGGCCACTTTGGAAAAGAGTAGGGATTGGGGCGAGGGTGGTCTCGCAAAGGCGCTTGGGATCGTTACAGGGGACACGCATCGTACAGAATACAAACAAACATGGCGAATATCGCAATCAACTCATCGAATACAAGCAGAGAAAGTGAAATAAGCTTGAAAGAAGACACTGTACCAGAAGTAAAGCTCAACAGAAGTGTCCAGGAAAGGGTTAATAAAAGCCAACTTATTAAAGCAGAGCAAAGAAGTGAAAACTACCGCGGAACAGGAGTTAGCAGAAGTAAAGCTTTTGCAACAGTATGCATCGATCTGTATTCAAAACATTTGATTGGTCGCTTTTCTTGATTCGCTCTGTACATGCACTTCGTGGGAACCCTGGTAGTAAATTTTGTTGTTGTCGACAATCGCCGGTCAGGTACCCCGTGCGGCTTAACTTTAGGTCGAAGGCTCGGTTACCACAGGAGCCTTTCGACGGTTACCCAGCAGCCTATGACGGCCGGGCAGTCTACCCCAGCGTGTTCAAGGCTCTCTACCAATTTATAAGCGTCATTTTGGAGAAACAAAATGCTTTTTCGTGCTCGTCGCAAGGCTGGAATTGCGTGGCAATCGCATTCAAAAGAAAGAGCAACCTTTCTGCTGGGATTCTATGGAGGAATTGTGGCAGCCACAATATTTTAAACTGAAATATTTCGGTTGAAGTGGCGGGCCCTCGCGAAACTAGTGTGCTGCCTTGTCTTTTTTCTTAGGAAGGGAGCAGAGGAAATGAAAACTCGCTAATATCGCTTCATATCAACCCTGTTACCACACAGACAGCAAGTAATACACTATGGAAGCAAGGTAAGGCATTTTATTCATTAATTATTTCTTATTTCTAGCTCGTCGATCGTAGAAATTCCCATACAAACGCTGTAAGTATTAGCTAGATGTTTATAGAGCTTGGGCTGCCTGTGATCTGATGGGGTCCTTTTAGAATATTATGCACATGTTTATATAAATTCGGGAACGAAAATCTAGCAGTATAAGCAGGATGTGGCGTGAACTCCGATGTGAAGATGTCTTCAAACGATAAATTTATCTGTGGCGTGTAATTGACATTGGTAAAAATTAATCTGTCCTATTAAACACAAGGGACAATTACCACCTAACACGATTATCTTTTTATTTAGTTCTATTTACATGGCCTGAAACCTCTTTATATTTGATTATTATCTCTGGTTTAATATTCGTTTCAGAGCGACTTGGCTCTTGAATATTTCACTGATTTTCTCAAAAAAAAAACTACCCATTTAAAATCCCAAATCATTCATAGAACGAGTCTAAATAAATCTGAACTATAATCATGGAAATATATTTTTAAATTCACCACTTTACTCGAGAATACTGAAAACTGCATGCAGATCTAGATAGATGAATATTTCACATTTAAAACAACACAAATATTCACAAGGGTAGCTATTAGCTAAAGGAAAAGTTACATGCACATGTATGTTACAATAGCACCTGTGCTTGAACAGTGAAGTTAGAAATAATATTATCAGTCCACGCATGAATCCTACTGAAAAGCATTGATTTCTAAACATGTTGAAAAGTATGGGTTGGTAAACCCTGCAAAAATAATTGTTTTCTAAAATACAAAATAACAACATCTCAATTAATAATTAATATTTCTGAGCAAGTTAAGTTCAGAGAGTGTTATGTGAAGTTGATTTATTATAATTACTGGGAGCAGTTGTAATAGGCCTTTTGCAGGAAACAGTCATGTGTTGGTAGTAATACGATAGGTAACTAGTTCCTGTAAAAACTAGTGTTGGTCTGCGTCGGCGGGGAAGATAAACACTGGTATATAAGAAAGCGAGTAGCAGCTGACGTTTCGAGCGCTAGCCCTTCGTCAGAGCAAAAAAGCTAACAAAGTATTATACCAACATATTCCTCGGTGGCCAGAGTTAAGGCCACTCAGGGCCTCTTGTTACATGAATCATTATTTAGCGCTAATGAAAAAGAGTAGCTACGGAACGGAAAAGAATAGTTCTGGAAATTGGCCGCGATCAACAGAAGTATAATTAGGACTTTGGTTTTTAGCAAACTTGAATCTAATGCCTTCAACTTCAATTTCTTCATGCCCTCCGCGCCCATAAAATGATGTGGGACCGTTGATCAGCGCTTCCACAGTATATTGCACATCAGGCTCTAACTGAATGGGCGTATCCAGTGTGATAGTAAACCCATAATATCCATCTGTCATTTCGCTGTCATTATTGTACGTGGATGAGTCACTATTTTGATAAATCGGTAACGATTTATCACTCCCCTTATAAATTTGTAGTTTCACAAGGTACTTTGAGCCTTCACTTCCAAAGAGTCGCACACAAGTTAAATGAATCTGTTTGTTGACAGTAAAGGCAATGCTGTCTACTTTGCCTCGATATACCCAGTTGTAAATATCAGGTTCCACACTGAAACCGAGTCTGAACCTTCTACAGGAAAAAACTGTTGATTTCATCATTCTCGTATTAGAAGAAAATAAAGTCGGTGATGATATCACACAGCTATAGTACTGAATTAATTCACTTATTTCCTCAACATTAAGAATTCTGCTGGGGACCACGAGTTCTGCGAACTCTCTCTGAGACATGAGTGGAAACCTAATGAGATGAACTGCTTTCTCCCCGATAACAGACCTTTTGGAGTTCCCATCAACACTCAATCCTTTCTGCTTGCATTCGACTGCAGCCCACCGATCGACAGCTTGGAATAACTCAGTTTCTCCAATATTCAGAGTATCTCTTTCAAGAACTTTGCAGAGAATCTCTGGCGTGACTTCGAGAAACGGGTCAGACGTCACGGCTCGCTGGGTTACACAATCAACAATATTCCAGCACATTTCTTTCAGCTTTTCGTCCTCTAGTTTTTCCACCTGTGGTAGAACAGTGAACACATCCTCTGGTCCCAGCTCTTTCTCAAGATACTGTGTGCAGTTCTTAACCAGTGAAGGAACAAAGTACTTCTTGGCGAGGTACAAAACCTCCATAACATGACTTCCAGTCAACTGCACTTCATCGTAGTACATGTAGCGAAACAGTTCCAGTAATCCTTCAGCGGTACAGTCTGGTAGGTCGATAGTACGTCGAGTCTCGGCCAATTCACCGTAGAACATGGCCTCGAATACGGGACTACTGATAGCCAGTACGTACTTATGGGCAGGAACGATGACCGTGTCGCCTTTGGAGTCGACAACCGAGAACTGTACATCACTGAACTTGCTGTTGTTGTACATGTACTGGTTACGTTCCTTGATAGTGGAACGGGTTGTTTGCCATTTGCTAATTTGCATTCCACCTTGGCTTTCTGATTTTAACCTTTGTTCGCTTTTTATATTAGGAGGGTTCTGAAAATATCCGTTTAAAGTAAGCCGTACAACTTTGAGGAGCACCACTGACCGCAGTGCATGCTGGTAATTAATTGCTTTGATCCAGGGTCCTCTTGGCTCTTGGAAGACCCTGGGAACGTGGGTACAGTTTTAATGACAGTCTCTATTAGCGGTTGAGCGAAAAATCCCCTCCCCTTCTCCCTTAATTGAAAGTTGCCTCATTCCCAATCTGCGCTCGGACAAAATACGATGGGTAAGAAAAATGAGACTTACTCGCAGTCTTTGACAAGCTCTGACAATTCATGAACACGAGATTTATGGGATTTAGAATCTCGAGCATTAGAGATAGAGGACCATGTGGTCACACCCACAAAGATTTGTTTTATGTGCTCGCTTCGAGTAGTCCTCAATGATTATTTGTAAAGTTTTACGGGCCATAGAAGCACAATATTTCGTTGTTTAATACAAAGTGACAAGCTTTATAGCTTTGGTAAGTCAGTTTGGTATGCAACCACTGATCCATACCCGAAGAAAGTTCAAGCAAAATAACAAAGATGGCCGTGAGAAGAGAAAAAAGAATAGTAGAGGGAAGAGAAGAATCATTGACCGCAGTCAGGCCAGTACCCGGTTTACTTGTTTTATATGACAGGTTTATCTTTTTATTTTGAAGGGACAGTTAAATGTTTGTGAAGCAAATGAGATATATGGACAATAATTATTGTACTCAAGTGTCAGGAGCCCATTACCAGGAGCGTTCCTCTGTTATGGGTTGGGTCCCCAGCACAGAGGTAGATGATGCTATTTTTAGATTCGAAATTCCCGCGAAAAGAGGTTGCCGCTATGTTGGTGCCCTTAAACAATAGATTCCTCGTTAGCTTCTTTTGTTGGGGCACCAACATTTGAATCTCTGGGGATTGAGTGAAAACCAGCAATTCGAATTCCCGCGTTGAAAGTGAGAAGAATGATAATGAGAAGTGACATTAGCTATCTGATTGGCTAAGAATAGCCTACCTTTGTTCTTTTTCGCGCGAAACGCAATGCTAAAAATAGCCTCATCTACCTCTGTGCTGGGGTACAGACACAGTGGGGAAGATGGACGCTCCTGGTAATGGGCTCCTGGGTGTACGTTAACGCATGGGTTTGACCTTGTTGTCGTGTTTAACTTCCTCAGCATTTCTACTGCTTCTGAGGGTGATCACGTGATCAGTGACGTCATAGCTAAGACAAACAATGGATGGGGACGTGAGTTTTATACATCGGAGAAAATTGATCATGAAAATAAGATTGCTTGAAGAAGTTAAATTGAAACGCGGTTAGAGATGTTGTTTTTGTTGAATAGGGGAGAAGATATTAAGGGGAAATGTGGTCACGTGACCTGGTTTGCTGAATAGCGATACTGCCACGTCATCCATTGTCATTAATGTGCCAACCAGAGATCTATTGGTTCCTGACACAAAGCGGCCTTTTGAAATCGTGGTATTTATCAACACGAAGTATCGCTATATCCCCTTAATAGTAAACGATCGTCAAGTTCTCTAAGCGTGAGTTTGTAGAAATAAGTAATCAAAATATAATGGATATACTAACGTGTTTACTTGATGAAAACTCGTCACCCCATTGTAGAAGGCGTTTCCCTCTCAAATATTCGTGTTGTACAGGTCACGTGATCATCCAAAATTCAAAAACACTAGTTAAGGTTCTTTATCACGTGAAGTTCTATGGATGTACCAAGTTTAACATATGTTTGTCAAGGTTCTAGCTCATAATCATGAAAAATGAGTTTCTATTTCCGGTCAATAACCCATGTGAAACTTGGTACATCAATAGAACTTCACGTGATAAAGAACCTTATTATTAACTAGTGTTTCTGAAAATGCAAAATAAAAGCAGTAAAATATACACACTTTCACGCAGTTGACGACTCCACGCGTCAGTGGAGCCGTTTAGTCCTATACTTGTTTTATAGTTTGTGGCGGAAATAATTACTTTTCCAAAGAGCAAGATCTCTCTTTTGTAACTGGCAAGGTTCCTGATAGCTTCAAGCTTGCTCGTGTAATTCCTGTTTACAAGAAAGGATCTCAAGTCACACTACAGACCTATTTCACTTCTTTCTATTTTTAATAGACTTCTAGAAAAAGTAATGTATAATAGACTAATTAATTATATCAATAAGATGAATATTTTATTTGATAAACAATTTAGCTTTCGATCAAACCATTCTACTGTTCATGCCCTGATCTTAATTGTCGACAAAATTCAAAAGGCAATAGAAGAGGGCAATTACTCTTGTGGGATTTTTCTTGATTTTAGCAAAGCATTCGACACTGTCAATCATGCAATTTTGTTAAGAAAACTCAACCATTATGGCATTCGTGGCATAGCAAATGAATGGTTCGTTTCCTACCTAAGTAATCGAAAGCAGTTTGTTTCTATTGGTAGTGTATCATCAAACAAACAACCTATTTCATGTGGTGTCCCTCAGATTCAGTTCTTGGCCCTCTTCTATTCCTTATATATATAAATGATTTTATGAACTGTTCAGATCTTTTCGACTTTCATCTCTTTGCAGATGATACTAATCTTTTTTATGATAATAAGGATATAACTGTTCTAGAGTCAAATATTAATAGTCATCTGGAGTATGTCAGTACATGGTTAGCCTGTGACAAACTCTCACTTAATATAGATAAAACTGATTTGGTTATCTTCCACCCCCCTCAAAAGAAAATGCTCTTTCCCATCAATTTGGCTATTCATCAAAAAGTAATTACGCAGAAACAAAGTCTAAAGTATTTGGGTGTTTACTTAGATTCAAATCTGAATTGGAAGAGTCAAGTTCAGCATATATCCGCTAAAATTCGTAGAGGGGTAGGAATATTATCTAAGATTCGTAAATATTTAACTATAAATATCCTAATACAATTATATTATTCTCTGATTTACCCTTTCTTAACTTACGGCTTACTAGTATGGGGAAATACTTATCATTCCACATTAAAGCAAATCATCATTCTTCAAAAAACAGGCAATGAGAATTATGACTCACTCTGACTTTCGTGAACATAGTAGCCCCCTATTCAAAAACCTTAACATTCTAAAACTCACTGATTTGATAGCTCTAAGCAATGCATTATTTGTGTATGACTATTATACAAATAAGCTGCCTTATGCATTTTCAATTTTTTTTACCAAAGTTGATAAAATTCATAAATATAACACCCGACTGGCCTCAAGAAAATCTTTTTATCTTCCCTCTACTAGAACTAACTACGGGAAATTCAGTTTACGCTTCACTGGAGTCAAAATATGGAATGAAATAAAAGAAGATTATAAATCCCTAAAAAAATCTAAAATTAGATTTTTTGAATTGCTATTAGTTGAATTGACTTATAATCATTATTGTTATTTAAAGTTTAATCTCCTCCATCTCCTGATTTCTATATATATGTGTGTATGTATGTGTGTTTATAAATATTTGTTTCAAACGACCTACAATTATTATCTTATCAATGTAAGCTGTCTGACTCGACTAGCTCTTTAGCTATTTCAGACAGCTCGTGTCAACCCTGTTATTCTCTTTCTCCATTAAAGTGCCTATGAAGCTTATTTTTTTATTTTAGATATCAATTCTAAATCAAGTGAATAGTAGAATGGTAAAATATATTTTGCTTTGAATGCTGTGCCGCTGAGTTAAGGAGGTTTTAATATCCAAAATGCTAATTACATGACGTCAGGGGAGGCATCTGCAATCACTTCTTAGTGGTTGTGAATGGGCGTTTCTACTGATATAAGAAAACAAATTTCTAAAATCATTTTATTTCAACCATGGGTATAACACTGCTAATTAAAAAAAAAAGTTTAATTGTAACAAAAAAAATTGTATAATAATTGTGGCTCCCCTGACGTCATGTAATTAGCATTTTGGATATTAAAACCTCCTTAACTCATCGGCACAGCATCCAAAGCGAGATATATTGTACCATTGTACTATTCACTTGATGTAGAATTGATATCTAAAATAAAAAAATAAGCTTCATAGGCACTTTAAGTATCACTTTGTAATTCATTGACACAAATAAATTATGTTGTTGTTGTTGTTGTTGTTGTCTCCTCTTATCAACATGGGCTACTGTTTTCTTCTAATACATTTCCTTGTGCCCCTACGACCAAGTTTTGACATATCAACGTTTTTGCATATTGATAAAGTAGAGTTGATATATTATTACCAGTTCAAATCGTTTTTCGATACGACGACAGGAAGTCTTATTTTTTTAACTTAAACGTCCGCAATTACTGGAGGCCGTTCCCTTTTGTTCAGCTTTATACAAATAATTATTCAGTGGAAGTGATGTTTTACTATTTCGGATATTTCTAACACTGATTGACCTATATTGACGTTGAAAAAGTGGCAAATCGAAATTTTCGTCATAGTGGCACTTTAACTGAGTAACAGCATTCACTACGTATTAGGTATACTAGTTTACTATATGATGGTGCTACTAGTACCCAGTACCCCACGGTCTAGTCCAAATTGGCATTTGCATATGTGCAGTAAAATTCTGATAATAGCTTGGTGTTTATTCACTAAAACTGGCCCCCTAGCTACTACCCCCTAGCCTGTTCACGGGCCCTGGATACCCCCTCTTCTTTCCATCCGCCATTTTGTTTTTGCCACGTTTTCTTTTCGTCATTTTCCCCAGTATCTAGAGCCTGTGAACAGGCTACCGGTCCCCTTGTCTGGTGTGCACAGTGAGTACGATTAAAAATTTAAGATAAAAAATACTAATGAATACAAAAAATAACCCAGATTACTGATAACAGGTTGCAAAAAAATAACCTAGGTTGCAAAAAAATACCCAGGTTGCAAAAGAATAACCTAGGTTACAAAAAAAATAACCTAGCTAGGTTGCAAAAGATAACCTAAGTTAAAATCAATAACCATGGTTAAAATTTATAACACTGATTAAAATAAAATTGACCTGAAAATAAATTGGACCTGTAACATATGCATGTGTATGTACATGTATGTACGTGTATGTACGTGTGTGTACGTGTGTGTACGTGTATGTACGTGTATGTACGTGTATGTACGTGTATGTATGCGTGAGTGGGTGTCGTTTTGCATGTTGTTGTATGTAATGATTTTTCAAATATTACTCACTATTTTGATATTCATTTTACACGAAATATCATATATATATTTAATACCAACATAATTTTTTTTTCTTCATTCTTATCCATATGGCACCCAAAATTTTCATTATTTTTGTGATGCCCTTATCAGTAAGAGGATATTTTCCTCCGGCTATTTTAACTTGATACGAATAATGGGCTCCTGATAAAGGTTATTATCTTATTAATCTTATATTTCAGCCAATCAGAGCTCAGCTTTACTATGAAATGGGTTTTCTATGAAATACAGCGCGGAATTTCATGGCTAGATTAGCCCAATCGAAATGCAGGACATTTCACACCATTCTTTATCAGCCAATAAGAATTAAATAATATTGAATACATAATTAGTCTGCCGATGAGTCTGCCACTCGAAAGTCTATCATCCGGTAAGTTACTTTGTTTTCATGATATATCTTCCTATAAATTTGTTATTTATAGCATAGTATGGTTATTTCGTGGTTTACTAGTGGAATACCGGCGAAAATTTCACTCGAAATTCATATTATTTTGACAAATAATACAAATTTCTCGTGAAATATTCGCCCTTTGTATATTTAACAAATCGCACTTTGCAGTGAAACAACTCGCTGCGCTCATTGTTCCACTTAAGTTTTGAACATTTTATGGCGTCATTTCTATGATCAATAAGAGTACGGACAATGGAAAAATGTGTGCGATTTGTTTTTTAAACTTGCAACTTGCAAGTGGGAAGCGACTTGTCTTACATGTTACGTCATTTTCATTGTCCGTACTATTATTGCACATAGCGGGGAGCCAATCAAAAAGCGAGAAAATTGTAAAAAAATTAAAAAGTGCTTTTCGCGCGCTCTGATTGGCTACTCCGGAGGAAATATACTTTGCTATTCACCTCCGAGCGAAGCAGCGATCATCTCGCGCGAGGTTTTGTCCATTTGATAGGAAATAAAATAACTATTTGATGCTGGCTATTCACTTGTGTGGTATATACTCCGCGGCTCGGTAAATATCCGCCACTATTCACCTCCACTTCGGTGAATAATTGTTCATTATTATACGACTTGGCGTTTTCGAGTGTAAATACGGGATAAAACGAGTGCAAATGTGAGAGCGTATTACACCGGTCGCGAACAGGTTTCCACAGGTTATTCGACACTTGAAAGTTTTGTTAGTGCGCGAGCCAATCGAAATGGGGCTGTTTGAGTAACAGCCAACCAGCTTTTAGCACGCGAAAAAAAACTTTTTTCAGTGCGCGCTAGCTCGCCCGGCATTTGACTTCAGGTTTCTTCTCCCGAGATTTGTTCTCTCAAGATTTTCTTCAAACAGAGCAGTAATTAAGGTAAGCCAAAAAAAACCTTTTTGTTCGTGTTGCTGTCGTATAACAACACGAACAAAAAAAGGTTTGTTTTGGCTTACCTTAATTACTGCTGTTTGAAGAATAAAAACCGTGAAATAACCAGTAATCATTAATTATTACCATTATTAACTAGAAACAGCATCAGTGTAACAGTAATGTCAAAGAAAACAGATATGAAGCAAATCGGAGAACTTGCTCCAATCAGACAATCTCATCCCAAGAGCCTTCAGCCGACTTGGCCAGCCGGCCGGACTAAGAATATTATTCCCCAAAGATTTGAAATAGCTAGTAGTCTCCTTCGCAGCCGGTCTTAGGGTCGTCACGCAATCGCTAGCGCCACTAAAGTCCGGTCCTCACTTGCGACATAAGCATAAGAACATACGCATGCGTATTAAACATCTCTGGCTAAATTTGTTAGGTCTAGACACAAGCTGACCGGGAGGTATTTACTACGCATGCGTATGTTCTTATGCTTATGTCGCTGCTTTCTTCACTACCTTATGCTTATGTCACGGCTGTCCTCACTAGGAAAAACAGCGACATAAACATAAGCATACCGTAAAGTTCCGAAAGTAACGACCTCTTTACTTTCGGATTTAGAAGCCTTCAGGAGTCTCTCCTTTCGGGAGGTCGTTATTTTCGGGTGGTCGTTACTTTCGGGTGGTCGTTACTTTCGGGTGGTCGTTACTTTCGGGTGGTCAATATTTTCGGGGTCCAAAAAACGTTAAACTACAAGCTTACTACAGGACTTACAGACTACGAAAACGCCCGGGACATTGCATTTGAATAGCACAAAAACACAACTATGGTAATTCCAAACTCAGTGCAGTTCCGTACTTTAATTATTTTATACCTAGATACCTACCTACTAATGCATAGATAGATATATAGATAGATAGATCAGCTTTATTTATACACGGTAGTGTCTTCAGTATATATATACAATATAATATGGATATTAAGAGAGTGTATTTACATGGATAGTATATAGTAAGATTTGTGCATAAAAACTGGTTTAAAAGACAGCCGTGTGTTCGTCGTAAGTGTGTTAAAAGATAACGACAATTTCATATAAAATGCAATAGCACATGTACCTGATATCAATCACATTTGGTCGAGGTTCCATTTGAAAGCTTGAATTGATTTGGCCATGCGCAGTTTCTCATTTAGTTCATTCCATATTTGGGCGCCGCTGTATGAAATACTTTTCTTTAGGTAATTAGTTCTTGGTTTTGGTAGAGTAAGCTTGTTGGTGGCAATCTCTGAGGTTGTATGTGGTATGATTTTGTACAAATAAGTCATGCAAATATTTTGGCGCCATATCGTTTAATATTTTATACATTAAACTGCATATGAAGCGAAAATTTAGTTGAGCTAATGTTAAAATTAAATCCTTTCGAAATGAGGAATAATGACATTTTCCGTTTGTCAACATCTCAGCTCGTTTCCGAGATATTCAGGTTTTTGTAATATGCAAATGTGATGACCTATTACGTCATATTGGTTGCACAGCCTTGGAGACAAATTACAAAATGAAGAATACAACTGCAAATATGACGGCCATGCTGTATATATGCAACTTAAACCACAGGAGGGTTAACTGTTACTGACAAACAGCCTTAAAAATAACTGACAACTGACAAATGACGATTTTTTTACTGACAACTGACAACCGAAAAATAACTGACAACTGACAAATTTGGTTTTGTGGGTCAAACATTGTAAATTTTCTCTAGTAATGATTAACTAGGGCTAACTGACAACTAACAAATGGCCAAAATTCTAACTGACAACTGACATGTAGACCCCCCCATTCAGACCCTCCCACAGCATTAGACTGTTTCCTAGCATATTCTTGTACATTTGGCATTTTGGAATAACCTTTGTTTGCCATTGACTTCAATAGGGTTTGAGGATGAAATTGTCGAATTAATTAGTACATATTTCTAGCCTGTGAATACAACTGCCTCTATTCAGGCCAAATCAAAAATGCATACCCCAAGATTTCAGAGAAGAAATTCCATACTGATGACGTATTCTCGTCCAGTATCCGGAAGAACTCGCTGATTGGTCAGTTGGCAAGCTGGATGTTCATAATCTGTCAACGGCGTGACCTAGCAGTATAAACCTCTATTGTTTGTGCTTTAGCTATTAAGTGATGAGTCAGTTTGCAACTTTTACAATTTCATAAACCTCGGTTTACAGTCTGCAGAAACAACCGCCTCTATTCGGGCCAAAGCCGCAAAAGTGCAATTGAATTGCTAGTATTTTTTCAAAACAAAAATTGAACAATGCATCAGTTCCTTTGCAATAATTTGTTTTGTATGCCTTAGTGCTTGCAGGAATTATTATTATTTTATTTGGGGGGGGGGGACATTTAGCCTTGCACGAATGTTTTTTTTGGACTACCCACCCCCCTCCCAGGATTTCTAATGGTCCACCCCTTCGAGTAACGTAACACATGATATGAGTTAATTAGCAACGGTTCGCTTATATCGTGACTTTTAAGCTCATCAGTACAGCGTCCTGAAACAAACGATTTCTTCCAAACTCTATCTGTTTTCTTGAGAAAAACTAAGAACAGATTGAATACGAAGCTAGTTGAACCGATTTCATATCATATGCCCAGTTAGATTGCGTTGATGAGTACACGTATTTGGGGATAACTTTTCATTTTAATGGTAGTTTTAAATCTGGCCAAAAGGCTTTATATATAATAAAGCACAACGTGCTTTATATCATGGTTTGTTTAAAAGCTTTTTTATGTGGAAAATGTTCCAGTTAGAGTGCTATTAAAATTATTTTCTACAGTTGTAACTCCAGTACTACTATATTGATGTGAAGTTTGGGGTGCGTATACGCTAGGAAGAATCCCTAGTTTTGATGTCTTTAAGGAAACGTTTTTTAAGGTAGTTAATATGGCGTACCATCCCCGCCACATGAATTTTACACTTAAGTAGAATATTTCATATTGTTATTTTGTATTTTATAAGCTTTATCAAGGTTTCAACATACGTGTTTTATATTTGTCGTTCAAGTTTTACATTCGAGATTGTCACTGTTCATTCTAAACTCCACGTCATGCATTCGTCGTTCGAGTTTCACATTACAAAGTCGACGACTTTTATTTTCAACTTGACGTTTTGAATTGAACTTCACGCTTCAGTAACTTCCCGGTTGACCTTGGGAACCGCTGACATAAACAACGCAGGCGCAACAGATCACAAAATGGCGGCAGAGTTTGTATTCTCCGTAGTTCAAGAAACAATTCAACGACTCGATAACTGCCAACAGGAGGATGATTATAGTAGCATAGTGCTTCGTTTAGAGACAATGTTTTGTCAGAACTCGATATTGAAGAACTTGTGGACAAACAAACTACGAGTGCAAAGTACACAGGTAAAGGTTGTGATCGTCAACCCTAACGAGAAGAGTAGAAACGAGAAGCTCAGTCTTTCTCTGAGGAGTTGAAGTCCATCCGCTTAGTGAATGTTTGCCGAAAGAAATGGACGACCGTTGCATAAATGTATTGAGGCGGATTTCTGATTATTTCCTCTACTGTACATCGCTACTAAGTTCAACGGCCGTGAAGTCAATAGCCGGATTGCATCTCTGCAATTTGGTCGACAATAGTACTTTTCAGTGGCGAATTAAATCACGGTTTGTTGTCGAGTTCTCTTTACCGTAAATATCATACTCTTTCCAAAGCCTGTCGAAAGCACAGCCAGAACATCTTTACCTAGAAGCCTAGCCTCTGTGTAGCTTCCTCCTGCTCCGTTTTCAAAGTACCTTTACCCAGCCGCGGAGAAAGAAGCGAGCAGCTGTGTTCTCTCTAGAAAACCTTTGGAACCAAGGTAAAGGCGAAGGCGAACTTTGAAAACGGAGCAGGAGGAAGCTATAGCAGAGCCTACTTCTAAGTAAAGATCTTCTGGCGCTATGGAAAGAGCATGATATTTACGGTTGACGAACTTGCAAAAGAGAACTCGACAACAAACCTCTACCAGTTCGCCGCTTTCTCCGCTGAAAGCAGGCTATCTGCAACACGGCGAAGGGCAGCTTTCGAATTCAGTCTTAACGGGTTCCATAGTCAGTAGAACACAGAGATCAAGCACGTGTGTTGTACCTGTCACATCTGCGCCTGCGTAGCGCCTGCGTTTATTACCAGACCTAACAACTCCAAGGATGACTACCGAGGAGTTCTGGGTACGAGGTTCCCAAGGTCAACCGGGAAGTTACTGAAGCGTGAAGTTCAATTCAAAACGTCTAGTTGAAAATAAAAGTCGTCGACTTTGTAATGTGAAACTCGAACGACGAATGCATGACGTGGAGTTTAGAATGAACAGTGACAATCTCGAATGTAAAACTTGAACGACAAATATAAAACAAGTATATTGAAACCTTGATAAAGCTTATAAAATACAAAATAACAATATGAAATATTCTACTTGAGTGTAAAATTCATGTGAAGAACTTCGAATTCAAACCATGAATTTTGGCGGGGATGGTACGCCATAAGTTAATGATTTAGAAAAATTACATTTGAAATTCTGCCAACGTATTTTAGGTGTTCACTCCAAGTCTACCAACTTAGCTGTATATGCAGAATTATATTAAAAATGTGTAATGTCAAAACTTTACCTGATCTTGTTATAACGTCTTATGAACAAATTAGACCTCTAGCAATATAAGTTAAATTAAATCTCAATTATACATCATTTATATAATAATTTGTGGAGGGACCGAGTTCAACAGGGCAGTAAGATGCGATTTTTTAAGCAATTGAAGTCGAGGATAGGTTTTGAAAATTACTTATCCCGTGTTGTAAACCTCAAGCATCGTCAGGCGGTGATGAGAATAAGGATATCCGCTCACAAATTTCCTGTTGAATCTGGTCGCTACACAGAAGTTGATTATGAGTGCCGCATTCGTTCACTTTGTAATCTTAATGAGATAGGTGACGAATTTCATTACTTCATGAAGTGTAATATAAATAGCAAATTGGTAAATCTTAGAGATAATTTCATTAGTAATGTACTAGATACGAACAGTACCTTTAATAGTTTTAGTCAGCGAGATCTGTTCCTATACTGTTTAGCAATGAAGGTAATTCAATTATGTAAAGTATAGCAAAATAAGTGTTTATGACTTTACTGATTTTTTAAATGATTGTATTAGTAAGGGATTACATAAGTATATTTGTTATCGTAATTATGTTGTTGTTGCTATCTTTGTTACATATCAAAATGTACCACTGGTAGTATCTTTGAATGAATAAATTAGTATTACTAGAAGTAATCATAGATTATCAAAGTGCGTTCGACATATTTTGTGAAAGACAAAGGACTGTGGTAACAGTCTCAAAAGCTGAAAAATTGCTGCAATGTTGTGGACGGTGTACGTAATCCTGATCAAAAGTGCTTGTTTTTTAACTAATGTGAAAATTTTGATGTCTTGACTTATATGTTGATATACAAGGGGATGCATCTGGGTATAAAACTGTAATTATCTTTGTGTAACATTAAATCATTGGATGCGATGCTTATGGGGCTATATGTATATGTGTGTTTTATATGGTTATGGCATTGATTTGAGAATTAGAATCACATTTTGCTGTGTGGTATACAGTGTAAAGCAATAATTGAAGTTAGTGTAGAACACAAATCAACCCAGGCTATAGCTACATACATTTACATACATACATGAACTTTATTTGAGTGTCAATAGTATTTAGCTGTAAAGCTAATTGGGGACACTATATTACAGGATAAATAAAATACAGTATATTACAGGATATATAAAGGGATTCATATAAAGTACGTATAAATAAATATTACTATTCAGATGACTGTGTATAAACTGAATTCCAGTTCCTAGAACATAAACTATATAGGTATGCATGTGTATAAAGTACAGCCCATGCAGTTCCTTCGAGTCAGATCATTCACATTATGTTTCCCGGGTATTTTTCAAGTGAGAACAAGGTTGGCTGCAGAATATTGAGCGCCATTGTTAGTTCCAGAATAATTTATGGTCAATGTTGGTAGCCGGGTCCTGGCTTTGATCGCTTTGATCAGCTTTGTTTCAGGTCTGTTAGAAATTCAGTGTAGATTAATTGAACACAGCAATGAAGTCAGTACTTTAAATTTCTTGTACTGTGTTGATATTCCAGTTCCTTGGCATATCAAAGTGTCGGTATAGATTAACTCTCTGTCTGAATGTAGTGTTAATTTGAATCCGTTAATTTGTATAACCAAGATGTACACAGTGTCGTAACTCACACAAGATACGGCGATTACGGGTATTTAGAAAACTCGGACCTTGTTTCTCTTCAGCCAGGTCATCTTACTGTTTGTAGTTTCGGTATCTGTATGTACAGCGAAAAGCAGAATCCAGTACAGCGAGCAAGCCAACAGAATTCACTCGGTTGTTTACAAATTATGGTGAGTTGATTTGACTCAGTTCTCTGTTCAACTTCGCTGGTGTCGTAACAGACCATGTTTGACTTAAACCACCACGATGCACACGTGTAGTATTTAAAAAGCTTCTTCACAACTCACACTGAAATATTCATATCCATGTATTTCTCTTCAGCCTTCAGGTATGATTTATAGCATCTTGACCATTTGCAGTTTTGGTATTGGCAAACCGAACACTGGCACAATTCAATGCAGCGAGCATGAGTACTCTGATTGATTCTACGAATTGCGGTCGTTTCGCCAACGAGTCGATTCGCCAACGGTCAGTTCGCCAACGTCTTAAGTCGATTCGCCAACGTCTTATGTACTACACACTTTCCTCAGGCTTTGCTCAATTGTACTTGCGAACCTTTGAAACATCATTGCATTGCATTGTCGGAAAATAAGGCAAGTAACTAACCGATCGCGAAACAAAACAGAAGCCATGATGGCATTCACCCAAAAAATTGGCCGCTCGCATCGTGTACATGGCGAAAATAATGCACAACACAAGAAGACAGAACAATTTGTGGAAATAGTTAACTATTGGTGTATAACATATCAGTACCGCCTGGAACTATAGGTACATTTGATCGCGATCGAGTCGCGATCAAATTGCGTGTACTGACCGCGATCTGCTCGCACCTTGCTCGCGATCTGCTCGCACCTTGCTCGCACCTTGCTCGCGATCTGCTCGCACCTTGCTCGCGATCTGCTCTCACCTTGCTCGCGATCTGCTCGCACCTTGCTCGCGATCTGACTGCGATCACTATGATGATCGCGATCATCAGTCGCAGTCTACAGCCGGGAAACAAAATGCCTACTATATTTCCACAAACCTCTTGGGTCTATAAAATTTACGTGTACGTTCCACTTGAACACGGGCTAAACTTTTTATTAGTGAAAGAGTTTAAATCCAGGATCCTAAACCCAATGCAGGGGAACAAGTATTAATTCGAGATAGAGAGGTTATCATACGATGAACGGCAAAAATCCGGCCAAGCGGCTGAAGCGGCAGGGTGTCTCGATCACGCCATTACGTACATGTAGCAATTTTAAAATGAAGCTTTTGAAGCTACAGTCTTCAAATCTGCAACGAATGTTCCTTGGTGGTCTTGACTATCTAATGGTTCATCTAAACATTCGAACGGATGGTCTTGACCAACTCTCTGATGGTTAGCCAAAATATTCTATCGTACGCGGCGCCACATGTGAGTTGAGTTTGTTGTAATCTCGCCCTTGTTCCGAGGTCCTCTGGGTTTCCTCCCTCCACAAAAACCAACAAGCTAAATTCCAATTCGATCTGCAGATTATTATTTTGATCAGCCACATACATGGGTGTTTCAAGTGCCGTTAGAAATATAAATATCGAAGGGTCACCAAAAGAAGGTTGCGTGGGATTGCGTTACTTAAAATACCGTCCGATCGGTTAGTTCGGTGTTTTTATTCATCTGATAAACTTTACAGACTTCTGTACTTTCATACTTTAATATATCCGTCAATCCCTTCACGATTCTTTAAAAGTCGTTGCATACGCTGTATGTTTTCAATTCAACAGATTCAAGAAGCCAGCTTTTCGGTGTTTACATGTGCTTTCAGCCGTGGAAACTGTTGTCTGGTTTTTGACACAACAAGAGTGCCGCGAACTTCGCGGGGCATGTGATTTTATTGCAGAATGCAGAGTTAAATAATGCGGGAAAGTTTCTCAACTTTTAATACTGGCAAGTGATAAACGTCTACCAAATAGAATATTCTGGAATTCTTTTTATTTAAGTCATTTTGAATTGAAAAGCGATGAGGTCCGAGTCTCAAATTGCTCGAACAGAAGTGTGACATTTTTGAATAATCAATGAGCTCCGACAGCAGTGTTTGTTTTGCTTTGAGATCACAATAAAAATTATCTTCCTACCGAATCAAATGCTTTGAAAGTTTGTATTTTATTTACGGTCTGAACAGTTTTCACCTAATGCGAAAACTGGTTTGAGTCCATTCTGATTTCTGTCAAATAAAAACACCCAGGTGAATACATTTTGGATATTTTAATTCGTTATTCGTTAATTTGCCGTGAGATCGCACCGAATCTTCTGGAGTTTCAATTTCAGCGTTTTTACTTCATCACTTCGTCAGTTTGTGATTGGCATTGCGGTTTATAATTGCCGTGAGACCAGTCTGCAGCGATTGGTCTGATGTCAGATGTGAAGCAAACAAGTCTCAGTCTTAGTGCTCGTGTTTGTTTTCAAATGTGTGATGCGTCCTCGATCGACCAAAACATACATGTAGGAATGGTCATCAACTTTTATGATCCGTTCTTAAACCAGCGACAGTTTACTCTCAAGTACTTCTTCATATAAATTGTAATATTGAGCTTTACGTTTTTGCCTTAATGCATTTTTTGTCAAGGGAAGAAATTGTAAAACGTTTCGCAAGGGCTCGGGTAAATGTGTACGTAAAATCTAATGTCCGATGAACGTAACTGCGATCATTTCCATCTCGAACACAGTTGATCGCGGTCACATCGCGAGCAAGGTGCGTTCAGATCGCGAGCAAGGTGCGTTCAGATCGCGAGCAAGGTGCGAGCAGATCGCGAGCAAGGTGCGAGCAGATCGCGAGCAAGGTGCGAGCAGACCGCGGTCATTGATCGCGATCTCATCGCGATTTGCTCGCGATAAATGTACCTATAGTTCCAGGCGGTACTGTACGTGTGGTAACCAGTTCCCCGGCCGAGATAATTTATTCTAAAACGTACAAACATACACGAGGACTGACATACACGAATCTCGATTTCTTTCGCCTGGGGAAGCACAGGTAGCCCACACAGGACCACAGGGAGTCCACTGCAAGATTAGTATGCGTTCTCCTTCGTCGAACGCAATTATCAAATCTTTCAAATTTTCCGCCAGAAAGTTCTGGCGGGAGTGGTTTTTTGGATTCTGAGAACTGAATTCGGATTGGCCATGCGGTTGGAATGGGCCTGTACAAGAGATTATGATAGGATTCGAACATGTGATTCCGCCGTTCCGTGATTCCACGTTTTAGGTTCGCCCAAAAATTACCTGTGAAGAAATGGAGAGACTCGGCCCCAGTGCTCTCCCTTCCTGACAAAAGCACAGGAAACCCAAACCCCAAAAACATTATAGTTGCCTTGCGGAGGTAGCCTGAATTTCAGCCGTCTTCTATGGTTCGTTCCTCCCTAGAGAGACGTCTGAAATGGTTCATATTCTATAATTTTGCATAATTATCATAAGTAACTCATCCGAGAAGACGGCAGGATTCACGTTGGACTCGCGATTGTTGATCGTTGAGTTTCAGTGGAGTGATTGTCTTTGGCAAAGACCTTGAATTCGTAAGGAAAACATCTCGAAATGGATTGAAAGTGTCCTGCACAATAACCGGCCGACTGTCCTGTAAACATGTACATTTTATCGCGTCGCGTCCGCGGGGTTGTTGATAATCAATTATTTGCAATTGTTCACACTCGCAGTGGTAAAGAATGTCGCTACTCTCTTCAATGAACTGTGTTCTTTCCCGTAGAAGAGTCTTCGTATTTCTTAGAAAATTCTCCATTATCCTTTCATGTTTTTCTACTTTTCTGTTGCATCATTTACATAGGTAATATCTCGTAGCTGTGTCGATTCGAACGGCAGATCGCGAGACAAAGATCAACGGAAAGACAAAGATCAACTGTACTTTGCCTCCAAATATAATATAACGATTTGTTGCTTCGAAAAGGTTTTCACAACATAAGAGGCACTTGAGAAGCAAATGGGATGGAGATATATATATAGGTAAGGCTTTTATTTTGGCCGGCATAATCTCAAATAATCTCTCAAGGCGAGCGATGGCTTTGTTTTTGTGACGCACGAACTCTTTTACTACCGCCGTGACAGTTTTATTTGCATAAGTTAAATTATTAACCCCCTTGACGTCACTGGCGGCATTATCGGCTATTGGATTCAGACGTCTCTCTCGGGAGGAACGAACCAGAGGAGACGGCTTAAATTCAGGCTATTGCGGAGGAGGCTAAGTGGTATAGAATACGAGGTTGATTTTTTGTGATTTAAAATCAAACACAGTCAAATGGATGATGCCAAATGGCAAACAACCCGTTCCACTATCAGAGAACGTAACCAGTACATGTACAACAGCAGCATGTTCAGTGATGTACAGTTCTCGGTTATCGACTCCAAAGGCGATACGATCACCGTTCCTGCCCATAAGTACGTACTGGCTATCAGTAGTCCTGTATTCGAGGCTATGTTCTATGGTAAACTGGCCGAGACTCGACGTACTATCGACCTCCCAGACTGTACCGCTGAAGGATTACTGGAACTGTTTCGCTACATGTACTACGATGAAATGCAGTTGCCCGGAAACCATGTTATGGAAGTTTTGTACCTCGCTAAGAAGTACTTTGTTCCTCCACTAGTTAAGAAATGCACACAGTATCTTGAGAAAGAGCTGGGACCAGAGGATGTGTTCACTGTTCTACCACAGGCGGCAAAACTAGAAGACGAAAAGCTGAAAGAAATCTGCTGGAAGATTGTTGATGGTGTGACCCAACGAGCCGTGACATCTGAGCCGTTTCTAACTGTCACGCAAGAAACACTCTGTAATGTTCTAATGAGGGACACACTCAACATAACAGAAGTGGAATTATTCCAGGCTGTTGATCAGTGGGCTGCAACTCAAAGCAAGCAGAAAGGATGGAATATTGATGGGAAATCTAAAAGGTCTGTTCTTGGGGAAAAAGCAGTTCATCTCATTAGGTTTCCACTCATGTCTCAGAGAGAGTTTGCAGAAGTAGTGGTGGCCAGCAGAATTCTTAATTTGGACGAAGTGAGTGAATTAATTCAGTTCTACAACTCTGTCATAAAATTACCTAACACATTTTCTACACACCCAAGGATGGAAAACATGGCAGGTTTCTCCTGTAAAAGATATATGGGTACATTGTGCAAACTATCCACCCACTGCTGTGGATACAATGGCGACGTTGAAAGCATCACATTTACTGTCAACAAACAGATTCATTTAACTGGTGTGCGACTCTTTGGAAGTGGATGCTCACCATACAATGTCAACCTCAATATTTATAAAAGCAGTGATAAATGCTTACCGATTTATCAAGACCCATTCATGTACGCTAGCTACGCTAGTGACAGCCAAATGACAGATGGATACTATGGGTTTACTATCACTCTAGCCACTCCCGTTCAGTTAGACCCTGACATACAATATACTCTCCAAGCTCTTATCGTTGGTGATGACCATTCCTGTGGGGAGAACTGCTGTGAGGAGATTGAGTTTGAAGGCATAAGATTCAAATTTGCGAGCATCGAAAGCCCTAATGGTACTGGGTGGAACGAAGGTCAATTCCCAGAACTATTCTTTACCGTCCCGTAGATGCCTCCCGGAGATGCCTTGCCTTATCACAGCCACTCTTTTCCACTTTAGTTGGATATTCAATCCTGACGACTAACTGACCAAAAGTACCACACTAAGTATTGGACGAAAATTCAAATTTTACGTACTGAAGAGTCAAAGAACCTGGAAAGAGTCTGGACAAGTCTGGGAGCGAGATTAATCAGAGTTCGTGCTAGCTTCTTCAGTGCCATGATCATAAAAGACTCAAGAACAAGATATTGTGATCAAGGAAAAATACTTAAAGTGCATATGAGCCCAAATTTGTTATCATTAAAATCGATTCTCCATCAAGCAAATAGTTGAACTTTTAATATTCTTTTTTTAAATTAATTTAAGTGTGGCGTCTATGAGTTATGGAAGTTTCTATTTCCAATATGCTAATTATGTGACGACATGTGAGGCCAACAATAGGTAATTTCTTTCTCCTTCTGAATAGCCTGCGTAGCAAGCGTTCCATTTTTTGCTCTCGCCCCATTTTTCGCGCGGCCAAATAGCGAAAAAGTCTTCCTACGCTCCGAAAAAAAACACTGAAACGCTTGCTACGCAGGCTACCTTGTGAATGAAACTATTTCTGATTTATACAAAACATTTGGTAAAATCAGTCACTGATATAAGGCCTAAATATTACATGGATGTTTAGAAAAATATGTATATTTCTGCCAGCACATTTTTGTATAATAAATGAGTCCTCACATGTCGTCTCCTAATTAGCATATCGGAAATAGAAACCTCTATAACTCGTAGACGCAGCACTCAAATTAAGAAATATTTTTAAAATTCAACTATTTACTTGATGGAGAATCGATTTCAATGATAGAAAAATTGGGCTCATATGCACTTTAACACTAAAACTATCTAATATTGAGACGATGAACAATAAGTTAAATTCACACAAACGTTTTAACTTATCTCATATTTAATATTGAACACTGTTCTCATTGAACTCTATTTTCAACCTCGTACCCAGGGTCTTCTCGGTCAGATCCAAGAGTAGCCCAAGAGGATGCCCAAGAGTAGCCGCCATCTTGGATCTGATCGAGAAGACACTGGGGACGAGGTTGCTCTATTATAGGGAGTAACACCACGAACTACGTAGCCATTCTAATAGCTTATATCAAAACAACAAAAATAACAACCCAAAAAAACCCGGCCATGTTCACGTAGGCCACTTCTGTTCATCTTTGCAGTCTACAAGATTTCGCATAATATTTTTAGTATTTCGAATTCATTTTGCTTGTCAAAATCGATATATCGTTTGATCAGTTATCCTAAGGGACCGGACATTATTGATCAGTTCACGATTTTTTATGCTCCCATTTAGGGGGGGGGGGGGATCAAAATCTTTAATTAAGCACACTTTTAACACTATGATAACGTTTATTAGTATTTTCATCACATCATCCTCCCTCCCTCTATTAAACAGGATTTCGTTTTCAAGAATCAGATGTTGCACATGTTTTTGTACATAAACATAACTTTGGCCCTTCGTAGTTCTTTATAAATGAAATTCTTTGTGAATGTATATTAACGAATGTTATAAAACATGGATCTCGTGCAAAAGATGGGTTGGAATTTAATTAATTCGACACCGGCTCCTCGTACAGTACCCATGTACCGGTTTCCCAGTATACGGGCCACAAACATCGTCATCGTCGGATGATGTATCGTCTAGTACTAGTTCCTCTTTCTCATCACACGCCTCATCTTCATTGGGTGTTATGTCCTCTTCTCCTCTTTCCTCTTCCTTTTCACTTTCTTCGTCAGTCTCGGGCTCAGGCCCTTTACATCCTGTAAATCTCTTTCTCGATCTTTCGCTATTAAACCCGTACTCTCCCACAAACTGTTCAAGAAAGACTATCGCGGCGTTGCTAAAGAGCTTTCTTCTATCCTTAAGTAGTGCGCCAAGCCTGATTTCTATAAGGAGAGGGAACAGAACACAAAGTTCAGCCTGTGAGACGCCCTTTTTCCGACAGAACCAAGAACGGGTACCACTACTGCTCGGTTGAGGACACTCCTAATGAAGGAAGGGACATGCACGTGGGCGACTTTCAACCAAGAGCTCAGTTACGAAAGAAGTTATATGCTGGTAAGAATACAAAATCTAAATTATTGGACTTGTAGCACGTAAAGGCCCCCGCAAGCGCAAAGTACATGGACAATGTTGAATGAAGTCGAAAACATTTGCAGAAAACGTTATTTCATTATTACAGTATTTGGCGTTCTAAATCTTAAAGGGATACCCGAGTGAAAAACACATTGGGGCTCAAAAGAATCTTCAACATGTTCTTTGTTCAGAAAATGTATTAAAATTTGATCAAACGTTTTTAGTATTAAGAACGAGCACCTCAAAGTTGGCCCCGCGAAGACATGGGCGCCGCCATCTTTGTTTGCATTTACGGAAGTGACGTCACTTCGTCCCACCAGCGTTCTCACTCTCTCACTTATTAGGTGTTTTTAGGATGATAAACGCCTTAACTGTACCTCACATACATTGTAGTTCTTATACTTATTCAGAAGTCACTCGAGTCTTTTAAGCCATGTTGTTTTGCTGTTATTAAATGGCAGTTACGAGACCTTGTTGTTCGTCTGATAATTTCTCGCCTTCCCAATGCTTTTCTTCCTCCTCCCAGTCTTCTGAACTTTTCTCATAATGTCGTCTTCATCATAATTCCGGTTTCTGTAAGAATTCCTCTGCAATCTCGATGAAAATATATCCACTTTAATTCCGAGCGTGTGAAAATCATACAAAGACAAGTAGCCGCGATACGCTGGTGGGACGAAGTGACGTCACTTCCGTAAATGCAAACAAAGATGGCGGCGCCCATGTCTTCGCGGGGCCAACTTTGAGGTGCTCGTTCTTAATACTAAAAACGTTTGATCAAATTTTAATACATTTTCTGAACAAAGAACATGTTGAAGATTCTTTTGAGCCCCAATGTGTTTTTCACTCGGGTATCCCTTTAAAGATTTTCATATGTCCAAGGCCAGACTTAGCCATTCATCAAGGGTCTATGCGAATTCTCGATTTAAGCCTGCTGTATTTAAGAATAGCCTTTTCTCCCGAAAAGAAATTAAGCAAATCCAAAAACCCACCTCCCAAAACCGTCGGTTTTACCTAAAGACAAAGAATTCGATTATAGTGGAAATTGCCGTCAAATCGGTCTTCTTACTTCTGAAAATAAGAGATTGTTGAAGAATAGAAAATTGTTGATCAGGATGCCATACATGTAGATCAGTACCTTCAGTGAAACATACATCGTCAAGCCGATATTGGTTTCAAAATACTTGAATCACCTAAAGGTTCTGCATGGACTTTCAAAAAAGGAAAGAACCGAGTCGCGGAACAGGGAACGAGACTTAGGGAACAAGAAAGTTTATGGAGGCTATAACTAGGAAACATTGTTTCGAGAAGGCAGACTACGTAAATTGAAAGTGTCAGTGCTGGATCGTTTCCTAGAAGAGAAAAAAGAGAAACTTCCCAAGGCCTTTCCTGAAGCAGGACAAAGTAGATGTAATTGCAGCACACATCGCAAGGTCCTTGTTGCCATCTCAAGTACAAGACGAGGACGTTAATTGTTTTGAATCTTGTGTTCATTGTTTTGCAAATTCCAAGTCTTCACAGGAAGTACAAGCTAAAAGGCCGCATGGTTTCTAAAGCCACAGAGTGACATCAGTTACTTCACCCACAAAACAAAGTAGGCATTTATCGTTTAGTCAAACAAAAACAAATTAAGGAAACAACTGAATTAGCCTGTACTTGTGTCCTTTAGTGCATATCAATATTATGATTTGGGGTTTCATAAAATCAGCCTGGTTATTTGCGAATGAATCCTCTATATATATATGTTTTGGCAAAGTTACTTTTCATGTAATTTCTTGTTCAGTAATTTAAACACACCAAGCCCCAGCACCCATCCTTTTGATGAAGTGGCGAATTACCATTATAACCAGCACATTTCATACCAACAAAGACACAGCTTTGGTAACAATGATTTGAATGTTTGTTCCAGCCAACCGTTCTGTTTTGTATCATACATTTTGAACAACCAGAGCGTGAAATAAGGAGGGGCTTACGTTCATTTGATTTTAAGATCAACAACTACTAATGCCTAAAACAACAACTTGTAATCAAACCAAGTAGACTGTAGCCTTCTATGAAAAAGTGGTGAAAAAGTTTAAACAATTGTAAACTGAAATTGTCTGCTCCCTTTATAAAACATTCACGAAAAGTTTACTACACTCTATATTTTTAATATGTCTGATTTGCCAGCTAGAGAGAGACAATTATCTTTATCAATTAAAACATTAAATTTGATTAACACAAATGTACGGTGGTCCCTTCATGTAGGTAACACATGAATTGCTATCAAAATACAATAGAATTAACACAATACAAAACATGAAGGGAGAGCCCAAGTTGTCCATTGAAATATTTGCCCACACCTTTGACAGCAGGCCCAACTCTTTTTTTTTAGCAGTCTTTATTATTTATTGGTTATTAAACATTTACAATACACAAGTTACAATGAATTACAAATCCACAAAAAGAAAGAAGGTAGGCAAAAAGGCATTGCTAATTTTGAAAAGTTTGTACTCTTTGTTTACTCTTTCACAAGGTTTTCATATTCCCCTTGACTCTTACGTCTCAAAAAAATCTCTAACCCAAAATCGTTTCTCTTTTCGACAAAGATTCTGCTTCGCACATCGTCTTTCGCGTAAAAACACGCAGAAAAAAAAACGACTAGGAGACGGCGAACCGCTTCATCCGGATCCGCCATGGTGAAATAATTGGATCGTGTCACCATGGAAATAGTAGCACAGAAGCGAGGCTTACGCTTGTGCTGCCGTCGCGTTGATTTTCACTCGCGCATAACGTTCTTATTTATGCTTATGCTTCCAACGTAAGTGAAAACCACGCTTAAGACTCTTATGCTTATGTTTATTCTTATGTCGCTAGTGAGGACCGGGCTTAACGGCTGCTTACACCAGCCAGACATTCTATTCCCGATTGTTTGCCGTATAAAGCCACAAGATCGTTAGGGGTGGACCATTAGAAATCCTGGGAGGGGGTGGGAAACGTTTTGTGCACGATTTTGTTTAGCAGTCTGAGTGTAACAAGATACTTGTATGCGTGACCCCATGGTCGCGCATAGACTTGCCACTGACTTTGAAATTAGATATACCCAGGAGCCCATTACCAGGAGCGTTCATCTTCCCCACTGTGTCTGTACCCCAGCACAGAGGTAGATGAGGCTATTTTTAGCATTGCGTTTCGCGCGAAAAAGAACAAAGGTAGGCTATTCTTAGCCAATCAGATAGCTAACGTCACTTCTCATTATCATTCTTCTCACTTTCAACGCGGGAATTCGAATTGCTGGTTTTCACTCAATCCCCAGAGATTCAAATGTTGGTGCCCCAACACAAGAAGCTAACGAGGAATCTATTGTTTAAGGGCACCAACATGGCGGCAACCTCTTTTCGCCGGGATTTCGAATCTAAAAATAGCCTCATCTACCTCTGTGCTGGGGATCCAACCCATAACAGAGGAACGCTCCTGGTAATGGGCTCCTGATACACCATGTTATTGATTGTGAAATACTCGATTGTACGCTAGAAGTCATGCATTGACTGAAGTAGTATAGCCGGGATTAAAATGATACCACTTTTTCTTGTACAAGAAAACTCAAAAAGTTGAATGTTATGGACGCCTTGTTTTCTTGCACAAGGGGCGTCATAAAGCGAATTCAGAAATCCACTTCATGACGCCCCTTGTGCAAGAAAAAAGGCGTCCATACCATTACAACTTTTTAAGTTTTTCTTGCACAACAAAAAGTTGTATCATTTTAATACCGGCTATACTACTAGGGGTAACTAAGGGTCATTCAAAGTGTCACTAGACATTCTTGTACATAAAATCCAACTTGATAATCCTATTAGAGATATGATTACATATAGTTATATCGCCGCAACATCCTTACACATAAAAATCCAAAACTCGAGTATCTGTTAAAGCTATCCTAACACATAGTTATACCGAAGAGAGATATATCGCCCCTCAACATCCTTACGCATAAAAATCCAAATTCGAGTATCTGTTAAAGCTATCCTAACACATAGTTATATCGAAGGGAGAATGGTGAGACCACGTAGTGAACCACTTCCACGGAGTTTAGCTCGAGAGGCAGGTGCTATTCTAGAGGAGAGAGATGGAATGCTCGAGGGAGTGGAGATAGGTCGCCGTACTATTCGATGGCGCTTCTTCCAAGGTGTGGCAGGAGATTTGACCCCTAGGATCATGGAAAAGTTAGTTGCAAAGGTAAACACCAGCTTCTACCTACGATACAGCTACACCTATCGCATTCGCAATGTCAATGACGGACGCGTGATTCTATTCTCCAAGACTGTCCCAGGCTCTCCATGGGTGAACATCCTAGAAGATGCAGAAGAGTGGATCAATAGCAAGGAGACAGCTCGTTTGAATCCCGACAACATCAATCGACCAAATACCCAATGGGCCTTTGTGCGTTGGATCTACGTAGATGTAAAAGTTGTGATCGATCGTCAGCTTCTGTTGGGAACAGGTCCACTGCCCCAATGGCTTCGCCAGAAAAAAGGAATGTTTGCCCTTGATCGATATGGCGACAACCTATGTCTTTGGCGCTGCCTTGCCATGCATGAAGGAGCAAGATTAGATAGGTGTTGCGTCAAAGCTCGAAAACTTGCCCAGGACTTCTATCGCCTGACAGCGCTCACACAAGACGTTCCCAGAACTTCCTTAGACCAGCTGGAGGAAGTCGAGTTGCACTTTAGAATCGGTATTCGGGTGTACGAACCTACGGAGGACGGCGCTTGGCATCTGATGCGACATGCAGCTCACTACAAGCATACGATGACGATTGGGATATACGAAGGACATGCTTTCTACATCAAGAACATCAACAAGCTAGGGCACATCTACGTATGTAATGACTGTAAGCAACGGTTCACACAGGCTTGCCACCTTCAACGCCATGCAGATCGTTGCAGTCGTGGCGAAACGAAGATCGTTTGCCCCGGAAAAGTAATTACAGTACCCCAGTCGGCATACGAAAAAGCCTTCTGGCCAGAGAGCACAGCCAGCAAAGTCGCTCTATGCTGGTTAGAACGCGAAACCAAAAGGATTGGGCAACACATTCATCATGCAGCTTGTGGGCATGGTGGAGAGCATTGGATAGAAGGAGCGCCGGTCGACGGCTACGAACCTCTTTCGAAAACCATCTTCCAATTTCATGGATGCTATTTCCATGGCTGCCCGAAATGCTTCCCTAGGGAAAGGAGGCTCTATCTCAAGACCTGTGAAAGAACGGCAAAGCTACAAGGAGCTGGTTATACAGTAGTGGAAGCTTGGGGCTGCTCCACAAAGAAGAAGAACAAACCGGTTCCCACACCAACGCAAACTGTCTACCCACACTTCATAGTTTACGATTTCGAAGCCTATCTCGATACAACGAAAGGAAGACAACCAACGGACCACCTGACCATCGAAAACGTCCACGTTCCAATATCAGTATCAATTGCCGACACGTACAATCGAAAGCCAACCCACATCTGTCGACGCAATCCAAAAGAACTCATCGAAGCCTTCGTCGAAGAACTCCAGCAAAGAGCAGAGACAATCCAAGTAGCCATAGCAAGATGGTACCAGTTCGATAAGCCCAAATTCTCCTTCGACACCCTACCAAAGAAACAACAAGCTAAGATCGACGAATGGATCAGCCAAGTTCCAGTAGTGGGATTCAACTCTGGCAGGTACGATCTTAATCTGATCAGGGAGCACTTCGTAGGAATCATTGCCGACACCTGTTCAAAGATCCTGGTAGCAAAGAAAGCCAATTCCACTATGTTCCTATTGACCCCAGATTTCCGTTTCCTTGATGTGATCAACTACCTTGGACCTGGAACTTCTTATGAACGTTGGGTCGCTGCCTATGGCTGTGAGTTGCAAAAGAGTTTCTTCCCATATGAGTGGTTCGATTCTCCAGACAAGTTGGATCACGTTGGATTACCAGACTATCCAGAGTGGGGTTCGAAGTTGAAAAGAGAACATCTACTATCTAGGGAAGAGTTCGAAGACTGCAAGCGCACCTTTCTCGACAAAGGAATGGAAACCTTTGCAGACTGGCTACGATACTACAACGACCTAGATGTAGTTCCATTCTTAGAGGCACTCGAAAAGATGCGAGATTTCTATCACGAGAAAGGAGTAGACATGCTGAAAGATGCAGTGTCCATTCCAGGAGTCTCACTACAGTTCCTGCTTCGAGGTAGTGTAGAAAGGGGAGCTGAGATGTACGCTCCAAGTAAGGAAGCCTACCACATGCTGAAAGACGCTGTCGTGGGAGGTCCAAGCATAGTGTTCACCAGACTCCACGAAGCGGGAAAAACTAAGATTCGTAGTCATCAGGGAGGAACTAAGATTTGTCGTAAGATTCTTGGATACGATGCCAACGCCCTATATCTTTCTACCATGGAATTCGAAATGCCTTGTGGAAAAGAAAAGGTTGTGCACTATGACGATCCAGGTCCAGCCACTGAAGGATTCGTTGAATGTCTACTTGGTGGAACGTGGTTTGGATATGCAGAAGTAGACATCGAGATACCAAAGAAATTGTGGAAGGAATTTGAGGAGATGCCCCCCTTCTTCTACAACAAGAAAATCCCCAAAGAAGCAATCCCTCCAGAAATGATAGCCTACCTTGAGAAGACAGGTAGAAAGCTCAGCGAGGAAAGGAAGCTAGTTGGGTGTCTCTCTGGAAAGAAGTTGCTACTCTATGCTCCTCTTCTACTTTGGTATGTAGATCATGGCGCAGTGATCACTGCTGTCTACCGCACGATAGATTACGAACCCAAAGAAATCTTCGGATGGTTCGTGGACCAAGTCACTGAGGCGCGACGCATGGGAGATGAAGACAAAGGTGAGGCTTTGCTGGCAGATGTGTTCAAGCTGCTAGGAAACAGCGCCTATGGAAAGTTGCTCGAAGACTTGGGACGCCAAACGAAGGTCACCTATACAAAAGATGAGAAGGTTGTGGACAAGGCATTGCGAAGCGTTTGGTTCGAAGACCTGGAAGAGATTGGCGAGGCATACGAACTCGAGAGTAGGAAGGACCAGATCCGAATCAAACGCCCTTTCCAAGTAGGTATCGCTGTGTACCAGCTCGCAAAGCTGCGTATGCTTGAGTTCTACTACGACTTCCTCGACAAGTACATCGATCGCAAAGATTTCGAATACATACAGATGGACACGGACAGTGCGTACATTGCCATCTCTGGAAACAGCATAGATGAAGTTGTACGACCGGAACTACGTGAGGATTTCGAAGCCAATAGGAAGGAATGGCTAGCTTGGGACGAATGGAGCAGTCGTACACCAGGACTCTTCAAACTCGAATTCGAAGGACAGCGCGCCATTGCCCTATGCTCGAAAGCCTACTACGTCGATACGGGTGGCAGCAAGAAGTATTCCGCTAAAGGTATGTCTAGGCGGCACAACGATATTTCGTGGGAACGATTCGAAGCAGCCCTCCAGGGTAGTATCGACACAGCGAAGAACCGAGGCTTCCGACTATTGCCAGAAGGTGTGGTAACCTACGACCAATGGAAGCTTGGGCTATCGGCTTACTATGACAAAAGACGCGTTCTTCCCGATGGAATCCACACCGAGCCAATAGAGTACGCTGTCTAGCGCTTGGGTACAAACAGAATTCCTTTTGGTGGTAGTTCTGTATCCCTAGGAACGACTTGTAGCTCTTCACGAACGAATCCACGTTTCGGTGCATCCTTCTCCTTCGCAAGGTAGTAAAGCACAGGCTGTCCCGAAGATACTACACTTCGCGAAATGGTGTATATCTGCAAACTCCACACAGGATCAGTAGCTCTACGTTTTTCACCTCCTTCCAATTCTCCTGGTGCGTAAAGATATCGAACTAGAACGTCGAATGGTAGACGCTCTTCTCTCAATCCAACGGTGCGCGAATACGTAGGAGTCTTCAGATCTACTTGTTGCGCCACCACAGAATTCGAAGGCTCTTTACCAGTCAACCGAGTCACCTCACTGTTCATGGCTTTGATAACCATTGGTAAACGAAGTACCCATTCTCTACTACGCTCATCTGATCCTTCCGAAGTAAGTACCATCTCTTGTGCATACTGATACCCAAACAATCTCTCGGCTAGAGTTCTATTTGCTCGTTCGACGAAGCCTTGCGCTCTATGATTACCAGCCTCACCTCGTTGAACTTTCGTACCATGTAGTTCTAGCGTTTCAGACATACGTCCCATGAATTCTCTACCAGGATCTACTTGCAACGTCTTTGGCCATTCTAGTGGACTACGTTTATAGATTCGTTCGAATGCCGCAGAAACTTCACCACTATCTTTAGATGCCAAAGGTTCGGCTTCTTTGTATCGAGAAGCTACGTCGATTACTACCAATGCGTACTTGTATAGTTTCCTTCCACGTCCAGGACGATCGTGTGGTAGAAATATCAAATCAGCTTGGTGGACTTCATTTGGTTTCGATACAGTCCAATGTGGTCGTGGAATGTGTTTTGGTGGTGGTAGATATATTTGCCATATAGATTGCTTTTCCAACCAACTCCTAGCTACGTCTTCTGATGCTTTCGCTGCTACCGATAGCTTACCAATTGCAGAGTGACCTTTCCAATAGCCCATAGGACCATAGAAGATATTCGCAAGTTTAGAATCCATCATACATCTATACGTCCCAACCTTCAACAGATAAAAAAAAAAAAAAAGGAAGAATAAAGAAAGTCGTTGCGTGACCCTCTTCATTCTTCCTTTCTTTTTTTTTTTTTTTTAGTAGTAACCTAGTAGTAACCTAGTAGTAGCTTAGTAGTAGCTAGTAGTAGCTTAGGGGTAGCTTAGTAGTAGCTAGTAGTAGCTTAGGGGTAGCTTAGTAGTAGCTAGTAGTAGCTTAGGGGTAGCTTAGGGGTAGCTTAGTAGTAGCTTAGGGGTAGCTTAGTAGTAGCTTAGGGGTAGCTTAGGGGTAGCTTAGTAGTAGCTTAGGGGTAGCTTAGGGGTAGCTTAGGGGTAGCTTAGTAGTAGCTTAGTAGTAGCTTAGTAGTAGCTTAGTAGTAGTATCTATATCCATTTACTAATAGCGTATCCAACGCCTAGCATTCCACCACCAACGTAGAGCAACTCGCCAGTCTTCTGATTGTTTGAGGGTTTGTAGTAGTCAGATAAGCGGGGTTTTTTCATCTCTTTGAGCCGTTTTAGCTCTTTACGTAACTTATCGGATCGCACTAAGGCTTCGTTGGTATCTCTTTGAGCGTTGTATGCGTCACGTTCAAGACCTTCCTGCTCTTGTGCATGGTCGTATCGTCTTTGACGTTCGATTCTATAGGCTTTCGTTTCGCTTGCTAGTTTTTCGATGGCCCTATTGTGTCTCTCTCGTTCTGCATTCATATCACCCTTTCCAATCATTCTAGCTAGTATGCCACCACCAGTAAATGCCGTTGCATTCAATATAGCCCCGAGGATGGCCATTCCAATTGCTGCCGCCATTACGGTTTGGTCTTTTCTTTTTCTTTCTCAAGTTGTTTCTCAAGATATTGTTTCGCGTATAAGCTACCAACTATCACGGCAGTCCACTTTGCGTAATTCACTAGGGAAGAAGAAGGATCGCTAAGCATAGATTCCTTGGTAGTCTTTTTTACGATCCACCCAATACCAGCAGCGAGTCCAACGATTTTGACTGCATCGGTTGCCGTCTTCGTCAATTCCTTCTCCATCTAGATATATACTACTATGATCTCGAGTCTTTAAGTGTTACTCCATGTCTAGTGCCGTTGGCTTTGTCGGAGCTGCAGGTTGTGTCGTGCTAACGGCGGCAGCTCGCGTGTTGCCATCTACATACTTCTT
The DNA here is from genome assembly GCA_030867875.1 of Actinernus sp. WN-2022. Taxonomy (NCBI): domain Eukaryota; kingdom Metazoa; phylum Cnidaria; class Anthozoa; order Actiniaria; family Actinernidae; genus Actinernus; species Actinernus sp. WN-2022. The sequence continues at coordinate 38,659,096 of JAOWCC010001210.1, forward strand.
GTACGCAAAGTACGTGCCAAACAATGTAGCGCCAGTACCGATGACTGCGAGTATAGTCAGGTATTCGAACTGACCTTTCTCTACGTCAGTTTCTTTGGACGGTTCGTTTTCACGTTCTATCTCCCTCTTTTGAGCTTCTTTTGCACGGGCAGTGACCTTCTCCCAAGCTAATTTTCCTGCTGCAACACGCTTTGGATTTTTTCCTTTCTTAGTTGGTACAGTCGTTGGAGGATTCGCAGTTATCTGATCCGTCTGTCCTTCCATCTTGATTCGATATAGTAGGTATATGTGGAGGTTCAACAGTTGTACCAGGAATGACTACGTGACCAGATATGTGAAATAGGACGCTAGCTAGAGCTACAAGGCGACCTGCTTTGAGCGATAGTAGGCCAGTCGCAGCACTGATTTCATTGCGGACTAGAGGGTCTTCTTGTAGGTCCTTGATCAGTGCTTCTTGAGAATCTATTGGTACTAGGTAGGCAACTAGGCGGGTAGCTAGACGTGTCACACCGTCGACTAAGCCTTTCGTTACTTGCTGAGCTAGGACGGCCTGATACCTCCTATACAACTTGTCTACCTCTTTCTCAGGAAGTCTAGAGATGTCTCCTAGGGAAAAGTTTTTACCTAAGTATTCTTTCGTTACGCCTGTTGCGGCTAAGATCGAAAGTGATTCGCGATTGTCTGACGTAATGTCTAGATCGGTTGGTGGTGGGCCTGTTACGTCCTCACCGAATATCTCGAGTATTTCCTTATCAGTCATAATATGTTATAGATGCTGGGAGCTCTAACACTACCTCGAAAGGATGGCGTAGACAGAAGCACATGCGAGCGAACTTATGGGATCCAAGTATCGTTCGTAACTCTTTACATTCTTGTGAGCCTCCATAATCCTCAAATATCTTTTTACCATCTACGGCCGATGCTGTATGGAATGCTACTACGATAGCTACGTTCTCACGGAAGGGCTTACATATGCTCGTTAATTGTTGGGACAGCACCCAAACGGAAATCCCTATATGTCGTGCAGAAAAGGCTAAGTCCACTAGCTTGTCAGTTCGTTTCTTGACGTCCTTCGATGCGGCGCAATCATCGAGAATCAATAGAGTATTGGTACCTGACCAAAATGTTGCGCAAATACTCAAAGTAGCATCGATGGCATCTTGTGGTGGCGATATGACGAAGAAATGAGGATCTCGATTTGCGAATCCACGATAAGTTTTGTTGTGGGCATACGTAGGACAAATCAGTACTATGTAATCGAACTTACCACGAAATGATCCACGAAGTTGTTCTATGAGAAATGCAGTCTTCCCACAATTCGTTGGACCGACTATGAGTGCGTTGAACGGCACGTGCTCTACGAGAGAATCCATCAGTATAATATACTCTGCAGAGATCTGTTCAATATCGTGACCTGAGCATCCGCAAGGACATAGATGTGCATTTTCACATTTCCACTTCCCTTAGCAGTTCTATGTATGCGAATGTCGATGTCCTTTCCACTGCCGGTTTGTGCCAAGCCATCACCATGAACGGTGGAATCTTTTGCTGTGCGACAATCGATTAGAATAGAGAATCTATTTTCAAAGAACTTCTTTGGAGTCATAGAAGTATTGGGTGTACCAAACCAGCTTCTTGCAGCCTCCCAGAAATCTAGGGGAAGCATGCCACTTGGAAAGAGTCTGTTGGGAATCCCGTTGACATCTACTTCTACCTTCAAGATATCTGGATTCGAGAATGCTTCACTATCTCGCGTGCCAATGGTAGGTGGATCTATGAATAGTAGAAGTAGTCCAGCAAAGGATCGTCGTGGAACATTAACGTTTTGAGATATCAAAGTATCGGACGTTTTAGCGATATCTACTGTTTTGAAGTGAACAGCGTAGTTGTACAGGAATGCAGTACCTATTTCATATTTGTGAAGTGCATTACTAGCCAGCGTTTCGTTCCTGATTGCTTCGTATTCTAGTTGGATGTTGGTAAGTTGGTACGTACCTATCTTCGTAGTATCCGATCCAATTACAACCTCGTTGGCAGGCGCTAGAGTCAACTCGAATGTAATGATACTTTCTAAGGCATGTGGATATAGAACTCCATGTTGTGTCAGAATGTCAACATCTAATGGAATCCTATACTTGGAACCACATGCAGCTAGGAGCGCGTTGTCTGCAGCAACAGAAGTACTTGCGTCACCAGCTTTCGATCGTAGCTTATTCAAGTTCTCTGATTGAATACCTTGTTGTATTCTAGACTCTCTCTCCTGCGTAGATAGGTATACATCGGAGTACGTTTGTAGGAGGTCTGGCCTGACAAGGTCTTCTACCGTTTCAGCTCCCATCCTACAGATTCTACGCATGACCAAACAGCGTCCAACGTTCGAAACGACTCTGTTATTCGCATGTCCACCAGATAGTACGATGTCGCCCAATAGCGCTAAGCTACCAGGTACTAGTACTACATCTTCTGCTAGTTTTGGGACTTCTACGTATAGAGTCTCACCTGGATTGGCAGACGATCGAGTGAAAGTCTTCCTATACAAGTCTCGCGGAGCCTTGAGTGCATGAGGCTCTCTTCGTACTTGTGTGGGATCCAACTTTGATGAGATCATGTTGAATATAACTATATATATAATTATGTTTAACATGGCCTCTGAGGGTAGGTCCGATGAAAGAACTGATGAAGGTGGAGACTACGATAAAGATGATACTATCAATGTGGATGAGGAGTGGGATGCAATATTTCCAGAAGAGTCAGGAGAAATGGTCCCAATGAAAACCAGACGCAACTACGGCAAAGAAGGTGCTAGACCAAAGAATCAGGAAACCTCGTTTTCTAGAGAAGATGACGAGTACTTCGACGAACTCATCGACTCGGAAGGCTCGAACGTTTCTAGAAATGAAAAAATCCTGGAGAGGCTGGAGAAAGAGAAAATCCCAAAGTATACCGATCGAAGTGTAATCTTCAAACAGGGTTTATCGGAAAATGCAAGACAGGATATGTTCGAGACTGTCTGGGAAAAATACCACGATGTGGGAATTCGAGGCACGCTTGAGATTGCAACCATGTCTGATGGTAGAGTCTTTATCAAAGAGTATGGAAGTAAAGAAAAAGCTATTCCTTTGACCACCACGAAAGGTGAGTTATATAAGAAGATGGGAAAAGGTCTCAAAAGAGTCTTAGGACCTTCGAGGGAAGATATGTTAAAAGAAGTCATAGTAGCTCAAAACCAATTGAGTGAGAGGGTCGAACAAAATGAAGGAATACTCAAAGACCCTACATCTACCGAAACTCAGAAAGAAAACGCTACTAATGAAATAAAGACCGATCAGGAGGAGCGAACAGTCCTAGAACAAATAGAAGGAGCTATAGTAGCACGGATGTCACTTAGGGATCGTATAAGAATCATCTTCAAGAAGTATGGAGTCAGTATAATTAGCGTGGTAGCTGCGGTAAGTACTGTGATCGGTGTAATAGTTTCCAATCTGACGAAGAAAGTTTCCGCGATAGTACCGGGATTTGGAGATGCTGCCAAAGCAGCTGCTAAAACAACTGTCAAAGGTTTAAGAGCAATAGGCAAAAAGTTAGAGGAGATTCTACCTAAGATGATTGGACCAATTGTGAGTTTCATATTCAGTATGGCTGCTGACGTTGTTGGAGTCTTAGCAAACAACCTTTGGTTGTTAATCGTAGCAGCAGTGGTCTTCGTAGTGGAGCAATACAAACGCCGTTAACGAAACAACGTCCATGTGATTCCAGCTGCAGCAATGGATGTCACTGCGAGATTAATCTCATGTTGTGAGACGACAGCCTTTACCTTTGCCTTTGCCTTTGCCTTTGCCTTTGGTACAGGAACTTGTTTCTCGAGAGGCTGCACCGATTTCTTATCTGACGGTCCTTCCATAAGAAGAGGTGGGTGTCCTTTGACTTCTATATTGATGGCGTTAGTGCCTAGCACCATATCTTTCATAGCTTTCGGGATTGGATTCTTATAGTCATCTTTCTTACCAAGATAGTACTCTAGATTGCTTGGCAAAAGTCGCACATCTACAGCTATTGCTAAATCGAGCCTCTTATGCGTCCTCGTTATAGCATTAAGATAGTTGTTGTAGCTCGCCACTGGATCGTTTTCGAGAATAGCACCTTCGACTAAGCTCTTAAACTTTTCTTTGACGTTATGGCTATGTATGATGGAGTCGTTCAGATCTGCTTGTGCACCAAGTATGCAATGTCCAAAAGCCTCGACAGATCTATTCAACCTACCCAATCCAACATCTGTCAAACCCTTTCCGATTGGTGGCATGAACCAATTGTATTGTTTACCGTTGTTATTGCCAATGTACGTTAAAGAAAACTGGTACGGAGTACGACTCTCCTCAGGAAACTTAAAGTCACCACCAGGCCACTTTGCAGAGAACGAAGTATTATGTGCATACTTCTCCGTATAGTTCACCATTTTTCCATGAGAGTTTACGTAGACGTCTCCTAAGCCATTCCACCGAAAGTCTGGTGTTCGAGATATACCGAATTCGATGCACAATTTCTCAAGAGCTGATTTGTTATAGAGGTTATCCCTTTGCTTGAAATGAGATTCACCAGGTAAAGGAACTCCATGAGTACCACCAAGTTCACGTAGAATTCTTCGTATCGTGAAATATACGTGGAATCGTAGGAACCCTTGAACGACTGGTGGATACGTTTTGAAAGTGGGGTCAAACAACGACACTCCACATCCGGAAGTTGCACACCACGTTGCAAAATTAAGTTGTTGAGGCCAGTAGTGGAAATCCGGACCAGCCAACCAATGCTGGGACTCCTTTTTTGTCGTATGCTTTACAACGATCTCCTTGAATATATTTGGAACGCCAGCTTTGAAATTCTGCTTTGGTGTGACATATATCAATAGATTAGTGAGATCAATATCTTGTGCCGGTTCAGTAGAAGGAACTGCTGTAATAGGATATTTCGCATTATTATCTAGGATCAACGTAGATGGGAAACCATCGACCATTTCCTGCAATGCGTCATCGATGCGGCTTTGAATGACTGCAGATAACTTTGAGACATCATCGCCGTAAACGATATAGCTAGAATCTCCATCTCGAAACCAAATACTCGTCGAATATTTGCCTGGACCATTCACTTCCGTAGAGACATAGAACTTGTGAAGATCCGCATGTGGGTATTTCTTCTTGAACTTCGCTAATAGATCTACATTCAATGTTGCAACCTCTCTACTTTTCACATCTTCTCTATCTATCCGAGCTTGATTCTCTCTCCTAGCTTGATTCTCAGCCTTTGACCGTATATTAGCATTCGGTGTTGGGAACTCTTCCTCTTCGTCTTTCCCTCCGTAATGGTAACTGAAAAGACCTCCGGACCTCCTCATGTTGAAGCTATATGTATATATAGTTATACCTTCAACATATAATGACGATCCTCAATGTCATCACCACATCATCCGACCATACGGTCTACTTCGACGATCCTATTCTTATACGGAACATTTCACTAGTCGAGGTCACTTTCGAGAACACTTGGTGGAACCTAACAGAGGTGGGCTCTTTCTGGTGGAATGGCGGTAGTATTGTGTTCCCACACGACGTTGCTGCAGGGTCTTACAACTTTAGGAAAGCCAAGAAGGCCTTAAAGCCTGCAAGTAGTGCTGGTATCGTGGAATTTAAGAGCGATACCCCCCTTAGGGAGGACAAAGCTATAATAGTTAAAAAACCAATCAATTTCAATAAAAGTCTCTACACACTATTAGGTGTCGAAGGTGGAGAAGAAGAGAATAACGAGTTCCTGCTAAAAGTTGGTACTTACCGCATTAAGATCAAAGATATCCACACAGTGTATGTCCGTTGCGACGTGGTGGATTCCGGTTTCTCACTTCTAGAGGGAAAACGATCGAAAGTCTTGGCTAGCATTGAGGTCCGAGGTCTTTGGTTTTCAAGGATAACCTATACTATAACGAATCCCCAAGTCCTACAAGCTATAGGGACAATGCGAAATAGTCTTAGCCTTACGATTCGTGATGAGAAAGGCAATCTGATAGACTTCCGTGGTCGACCCATACGATACGTGTTGAAGCTTGAGTAAGTTATATGTATAACGTACAATGGAAGGCGATTCAATTCAACCGTTTCCCTCAGCACCAAGTATCTATCCGCAGATTGTTAGTGACACTGGAAAGAACTTTAGACTGCAAACGATCCGAGACACGCTTTCGGACATAGAAGTTCAAGAAAGGCACTACGAAGGTGTGCGCAAGAAATATGCACGTTCTCAAGGAATAGTTCATGGAATCGCAGTGGCAACTGGAGGTCTATCTGTGATCTTATCTGGATCTGGATTGGGCGCAGCGTTGACTGGGGTTGGAATAGTGATTGGTCTACCACTTGGAGTTATTGGTGGGCTATGTGGATTAATTTCAGCATCTACAACCCTTGGAGCTAAGAAGTTAGGAATGAAGGTTTCTAAGCATGAAAGGACAACTATGTTGGCAAAGGCGAAAATCAATACGATTCGTGATCTAGTATCGAAGGCCTTACGCGATGAAAACATATCCGACTCCGAATACAGTCTCATCCTGAACGAAGCGAATAAGTATGAGATCATGAGATCTGAAATTCGTCGCAAGGCTTCCATAGGTGAAAAAAGCATTCGAGCCGAACTCAAGCAAGAAGTGCAAAAGGAAATGCGAGAAAAACTTGGAATGTAAGAATCGACGTTTCCTATGAAAGGAATGAACATGGCTCTCACTTCCACTTCGCTAAGTCCTACTGCTAGTTATCCCATGCTTAGTGTAGATTGGTTCGAAGTGGGAATGGTAAGAAGACAACTTCTTGACAAAACGCTTGACTGAATTTCCAAATACGTCACATCGCCCAATGACTTCGTTAAGAGACATAGACGATCCTAAACGATGTAGCACCTCGTAACTTGCTCCAACAACTTTCGTCTTAATTACTGATCTGCCTACATTGTTTTCTATTGCCATAGTAACAACCTCGTGGACTATTTGTTGAGCGTCTATAAGTACTCCTTGAGGATCGAGTTTAAGGAAAGTCGTTGCAATGTGAGGAACTATGCGCTCGGCATCCAAGTCTACATCGATCTCATCGTCGTCACACAGAGAACGTATAAAGACCTCTCCTCTATGGATGCCTTTGTTGCTTAGTTGCATGAAGCGAGCAACCTCACCTTTAGATCGGATGAATCCACATTGTATGCATGCATGGTAGAGTAGAGCAGCTAGAATATGTCTCTTAGCATCGCTACGCTTGGGATGAACTTTCATTACTTGGATAAATGCGTCGGCTACGATTCCTAAAGTGTTCGTGGGGAACGATAGGTCACAACTTTGTTTGTAAATAGTGTTGTATGCTCGTAGTTCTTGTAGGAGCATTCGTCGTTGCAGTTCCGTGTCATCACTTTGCTTTGGTTTTGCGTGGTCTAGATCACTTTGATACTGAGATCCGTCCGGACCTACTATACGCAGTCGAGTAGTAATGATGTCGATCTTAGTTTCTTCACATGGTTCAACCTCGGAAACAAGACCACAGGTGGGACATACGAATTCCGTTCCTTGTATTTCAAAGGGGCAGAGACAATCAGGACATGTTTCACTGGTGTTAATACGTTCCACTTGTGGTTTGATATTCAGGCTTCTACGAATTCCAGGACCAAACAATCTGACTAGCTCGTCCATGATACAACTATAGATGTTCATATGTTTAATAGAAAAAAAAAAAAAAAAGGAATGAAGAGGGTCACGCAACGACCTTCTTCATTCCTCTTTTTTTTTTTTTTCGTGGCTATTCCTAATCGTCCTTCTCGCTCCTCAAGGCAGCCAACACCTCGTTGAGCGCATGGTTGAGAGACTCTCCGAGACCTTCCTCTGGTTCCACCACTCTTGGTTCTGCGGGCAATGCTACCTCCGGTTCCACCATGTTTGGCTCCTCCTTTCTTGGATCCTTTAGCGTCTTGCTGGACTTCTTAGCGCGTTTTACATAGACACCGGGACACTTCATCTTGATGGCGAGACGGTCGCATCCTGAGCAAAGCTCGTAATCAGTACGACATCCTTTACCGCACTTCGAGCATGGCGTGAGTGGGGCACAGCCTTTTGAGATTTGGTAGTTGTGCTGGGAACAGAACTTCGTTGTCTTCGAAATCCTCTTTTGGCATTTCGTGTCCTTCCCTCTCATCAACCAATCACAAGTTACTACCTCAATCATTGTGGCGTCTACATTTGAGTTCTTCTTCGACATGTTCGATCTGTATGGTGTTAATGCGTACTAAGATAACAACGTAAGCTAGTATTGTGGAATAAAGAATATATACTAATACCATTTAGTGTTAATATACAGTATAATAATCATTCCTTTAACATATACTTCAAGTTTTAGATTCTTAGGTGCAGTTGGATTCAATCGGATTCCTATCTGGCATTATAGGCATTCACATAGTAATCTAGTAGGGCATTTTCTTCCTCTATGGTGAGAGGGGAGTTCTTAATGATCCACTTAACGAGCCATTTAGCGGTATGAAACTGATCGTTGCTACAGGCGCATAGTAGAGCACGATGAATGTATTCACACTCTATGGTTATCTGAAAACGTTGAATGAGCCACTTGATGCTATTAAGATGCCCATACGCGCCGGCCTCTATCATAGCAAACATGACGGCATAGCCCTCTTTGGTGAACTGGAAGTGCTTAATGAGCCACTTAGCAATACCAAGGTGACCGTACCTTAAGGCAGCGCATAGAGTATGATTGGTGTATCTATCCATTTTATTGAAACGTAAGTGCTTGACGAGCCACTTAACAATATTAAGGTTGCCATGATCGCTGGCGTAGATGAGAGGAAGGCTGTCGTCGACGTGGCTTGCGGAAATGCCGAAAGTCCTAGCCAATTTGTCTCTATCGGCATCATTATGAGTAGAACCCAAACCGAAACATAGTACTTGTATACGGAACTCTCGGTCTACGTCTTTGTAGCGCGCGAGAGATGCAGCACCGTTTAGGCGTTTCGATACCCTTGCAATGCTTGAGAATGACGTAGGACCTGCATGCTCTACGATCTTAGTCAAGATTTCTAGAGGGAGGTACGATATATTATCCATAGTGAAAGATATCGATATACAGTATAATAATCATGTCTCTAACAGATACTCAAGTTTGGATTTTTATGTACAAGAATGTCTAGTGACACTTTGAATGACCCTTAGTTACCCCTAGTAGTATAGCCGGTATTAAAATGATACAACTTTTTGTTGTGCAAGAAAAACTTAAAAAGTTGTAATGGTATGGACGCCTTTTTTCTTGCACAAGGGGCGTCATGAAGTGAATTTCTGAATTCGCTTTATGACGCCCCTTGTGCAAGAAAACAAGGCGTCCATAACATTCAACTTTTTGAGTTTTCTTGTACAAGAAAAAGTGGTATCATTTTAATCCCGACTATACTACTACTGATCACGAATAAAACTTGAATCAACCACTAAATCTTTACATGGTGGCAGCCAGTAAGTGAGCGAACCCTTTTCAAAAGTCTCAAGCAGAAGACAGACGGATTTCTCGTACAATTGAAGCAGAAATGGCCACGGGTTTTCCGTTACCGCCCCCGCCTCCGCTCGACATAACGACGCTAACGTGGCGGAGAAATGGAAACGTTTTCGACTCGCTTGGGATAACTATTTTCTGGCTACGGAACTGAACAAGAAACCTCCAGCAGTTCAAGTAGCCACGCTCCTCACAATTATTGGAGAAGAAGCACGGGACGTGTTTTCAACATTTATTTGGGACGAAGAGGAAAATAGCACCAAAATCGGGCCCGTTTTACAACAGTTTGTCGAATACTGCCAGCCACGCAAGAACACTCCATTCGAGCGCTATCGCTTCAACAAACGAGCACAGGAGGCCAGTGAGACTTACGCATCGCCAGAAATTCGAGACATGGTTATTGCGCAATACATATTGACCCCTATTCACTGTGTGAAATGGGTCGTGAAAATTTACAGAGAAATGTATGGGATCCTAAACATTTTCCTTATTTCTCATGAAATACGGTACAATCGTAAAAATGTGCGATCGAGGCATTATTTCTACAGATATTATCAATTCAATTCAAAGCAATTCAAAGCCAAGTAGTAAACTTTGGTGATTCATTTCTTTGATTTTAGAGGAAGCATAAAAGTTCGATTTATTTACAGTGGACATTAAAGATTTCCAGTAAAAAATGTATCTGCTGCAAATCTAAAACCTTAGCAAAAAATGTGCGGGCGAAGAGTTGAAAACATAAACAAGACCTACTGTATTCTTCCCTTCTGATGTCCCAAAGTTCATTTTCGGTGATTCATTTTTCTTCTTGTAAATTCAGCTTTTCGACAAGAAACCTCAGACTCCATATTTGCACGCTAAAATCCGTAATATTGCTCGTCTTGAGACTGCCATAACTCTGACCACAAGTGACCAAATCCAACAAACATGGCAGCTTTGGAAACCTTGTTCTGTACTCTAGAAACTGCAGTGTGTTTGTTTAAACAGCCAGCAGTTATTCAAGCTAATTTGTCCTTTTGAAAAGTAGGTCCTAAACGGACCAAAAGAGACGAGTCTGCAATACAATTTTGGTGAGCGGTGTTACCCAATTACGGGTTGGTACTTTATGTATCCTGCGTTATAGTGTCCCAATGTAACATACATGCTATGTCTACCATCTATATACTATCAGGCCTCAATGTCTCGAATTTCTGGCGATGGACCAATATCGAACTGCTCTGAGAAAGCTGGCCGAAGGATGCGAATTTCCAACCCATTACACCGGAGGAAATCTTGCGTGACAGATTGGTCTTTGGTATTCGCGACAACAAAGTAAAATAGCACCACGCACCACGGCGCGTACCGGTGGCACTGAGGAAACATCTCAAGACAGAGCTAGATCGACCGGATGGTGAAACAATGCATTATCGCCCCAGTGACTACGCCCACCACGTGGGTCAGCTCACTCGTAGTCGTACCCAAGAAGAACGGCAAACTAATACTATGCCTGGACCCCAAAGACCTCAACAAGGCGATCCAACGGAAGCACTATCCCCTTCCAACCATAGAAGATGTAGCAACGCGTCTCCACGGGGCTAAAGTTTTCACAAAGCTCGATGTTAGGAGCGGCTTTTGGCAAGTAAGTTTAGATGACGAATCGTCTTACCGCACTACGTTCAATAGCCCATTTGGCCGCTACCGCTGGAAGCGTATGCCATTCGGCATCCGGTCAGCCCCAGAGGTGTTCCAGCGCAAGATGCATGAGATGATCGAGGGGATGCCGCACGTCGAGGTGGTCGCAGATGACTTCGTCGTGGTCGGCTACGGTGAATCGCTTGAGCATGCCAGCCGAGACCATGACAACAACCTCATAGCCTTCCTACAGCTATGCGAACAACGGGGTCTCAAGCTTAATACGGAAAAGCTAAACCTCAGACAGACGGAGGTATCCTTCATCGGACATGTGGCAACTGGCGATGGTCTACGAGTTGACCCAGGAAAGGTCAAGGCAATACGTGAGATGCCAGCACCTACAGATAAGGCGGGCATGCAGCGGCTACTGGGTCTAGCACAATACCTTGGTAAGTTCCTGCCTCATCTGTCGGACATCACAGGACCCCTCAGAGAGCTCACGCAGCAGGATGTAGAGTGGACCTGGGGAGAGGCGCAGGAGAATGCACTCAACCAGCTGAAGGATACAGTCACTCGCACTCCTGTTCTAAGGTATTTCAACCTGGATGAGAAGGTGACCCTCCAATGTGATGTGTCGCAGTCAGGGCTAGGGGCTGCTCTGCTACAGAACGGACAGCCTGTTGCCTACGCCTCCAGAGCCCTCACATCAGCTGAAACACGCTACGCACAACTAGAGATGGATCTTCTTGCCATCGTATTCGCATGTGAAAGGTGTTGAGGAATATTTGTTGTAATGTTTTCGACATATTAATAATGTAGCATAATCAGACATGATTGTAACGCGATCGATAAATAAGCTCTAGACTGATTGAATGTACGTTCCAGTTAATTAACCAGTTGTACGTGCAACGAGTGAGCATTAATAATGAGATTTACTGTAACTAAATTAGTCACCGGAAATTCAAAGGAAATTAATTATAACTTTGGAATGTTAAGAATTGATTGTAAAAAGGGTTTGCATGCAATAGATTGTCGTAGATTGTAAGAGATTTCGTAGAAGAGTGTTGTATAAGTATGGATCGTCGAGAATAAAGAAGGAACACGTGAATCAGAAGCCGTTGTGTTTGGTCACCGTTCCGCGCAGAGATCTCTTGTGGTAGGATTCCACAAAAAAAGGTTTGATACCTATATTTATGGACTGGAGGTTGTTAATGTTGAGAGTGACCACAAGCCCTTAAAGTCCATTGTCCTCAAGCTGCTGAACTCGGCGCCACAGCGACTCCAAAGAATGCTATTACGCCTGCAGAGATACAATCTGGAAATACACTACAAGAAGGGCAAGCACATGTTTGTCGCAGACACTCTCAGCAGAGCGTACCTCCCTGAAGTGAGTATGTGTGACTTCATTCATGAACTAGAAGAAGTTGACCACAAAGGCTCCCTCCCCGTCAGCGACGAACGTTGGCATCAGATCAAGCACGCGGCAGCGGACGACCCAGTGTTTCAAGAGCTGCGCTCTGTCATACAGCGCGGCTGGCCTCAAAACAGATCGGACGTACCACAGTGCTTGTTTCCCTACTACGACATACGTGATGAACTCACCATCTAGTGTTCAAAGGTCAGAAACTGGTGGTGCCAGCGTGTCTCCACCGGGAAATGATGAAAGTGACACATGCCTTGTACATCGGTATAGAGGCATGTATCCGATGAGCACGTGACAGTCTCTACTGGCCACGCATGATGACGGATTTAAAGGAGTACATCTCAAAGTGCGATATCTGTTTGGCTCACCGCGATGCTCAAATCAAAGAACCGCTCCTCCAACACGAGATTATAGCCCGACCATGGTCTAAGGTGGGTGCTGATCTCTGCGAGTTGGACGGACGTACTCTGCTCGTCATTGTCGACTACTACAGCAACTACATCGAGGTTGCGCGGGTGTCAACAACAACCACGCGGAGCATCGTCAAGGAGCTGAAAGAAATATTTGCCCGACACGGAATACCTGATATTGTCGTAACGGACAATGGTCCACAATTTGCATCAGCGGAATTTGCAGTCTTGGCAAGGACCTGGAATTTTGATCATGTGACGTTATCTCCACACCACCCGCAGTCGAACGGAAAGGCGGAAAACGCAGTGAAGCGGCTGTTCAAGAAATGTAAAGAATCTGGCCAATCAGAGCACTTAGCACTTCTGGACTGGCCCAATACACCAACGGAAGGAGTTAGCACAAGTCCAAGATACTATTACCTATTTCGGGTACCCTTCTACAGCCACGCTACAACACAGAACAAGACGCACAAGCATTGACTGGCATGAAGCAGCGCCAGAAGTTCTATTACAACCGGCACGTGAAACCGCTGAAGACCATCACACCGGGTGAGACTGACCGAATGCAATAATAATCTGTATATAATAAGTGCACATTCTATAGTGCACATTCTATAGGTACAACGCTTAAATGTTCATTAGGCTTTAATAGGGTTTGGGGATGAAATTGTCGAATTAATTAGTACATATTTCTAGCCTGTGAATACAACCGCCTCTATTCAAGCAAAATCAAAAATGCATACCCCAACATTTCAGAGAAGAAATGCCATAATGATTGACGTATTCTCGTCCAGGATCCGGAAGAACTCGCTGATTGGTCAATTAGCAAGCTGGATGTTCATAATCTGTCAACGGCGTGACCTTGCCGTATAAACCTCTATTGTTCGTGCTTTAGCTGTTAATCGATGAGTCAGTTTGCAACTTTAACAATTTCAACCGCCTCTATTAGGGCCAAAGCCGCAAAACTGCAATTGAATTGCTAGTATTTTTTTCAAAACAAAAATTGAACAATGCATCAGTTCCTTTGCAATAATTTGTTTTGTGTGCCTTAGTGCTTGCACGAATTCTTTTTTTTGGACTACCCCCCCTTACGTATCAAAGTCATTGCGTACAAAAGCCTACATATCGGCGATAACCGGTGACTCGCTTCCGGTATCGTCCCAGTCATTTCACTCAAAAATACATGGATTTGGGAGCTATTTTGCCTTATAAAACAAATAAAATGATATATGACTTCCACTTACCATCAAATCAAAGTTAAGTAACATCAGTCTACTCTGCAACTGGTAACTGTTTGAAGTGATTATATTAAGATTTCGACCGAACAAATTTGAATTTGCTTTCGCGAGTAAAGTGAATTTTTACAAGGCGTTACTGGTTAAGGAACTACCAAGCAGAGGAAAACTGGGTTTAGCTTGAATACGCATATCTGAACTAACTACTAACCGTTGAATTCAGGTAGAAGAATAAATTTGCAGTATTCTGGTGTATAGAACATTGAGGTTTCTCAAGTTTAGAGTGGTACAAATCACTGTTAAAGTTCCATTTCGTCATGATTTCGTACTATTTTTCTTCTGTGACCTTTGGTATGGCGGGAGCTGCAGTAGGAGAGAATTTGGAGCGTTCAAACGAAAGCAGAGAATTCTCCTTCGTATAGTTCTGGTATCAACAGGTAAGCCACATTATAAACTTGTAAAAATCGCATTTACTTCAAGGCAAATGTCCTGTGTGCAATGATTTTGATATGTAATTAACGTAACACATGATATGAGTTAATTAGCAACGGTTCGCTTATGTCGGCACTTTTAAGCTCATAAGTACAGCGTCCTGAAACAAACGATTTCTTCCAAACTCTATCTGCTTTCTTGAGAAAAACTAAGAACAGATTAAATACGAAGCTAGTTGAACCGATTTCATATCAAATCTTTAAAAGTTTCGAAAGTTCTGGCGGGAGTGTTTTTTTTTGGATTCTGAGAACTGAATTCTGATTGGCCATGCGGTTGGAATGGAATGTCTGGTCGTCATAACGAGCGACAATCGCTGGCCAAAGAGCCCGGAAAGAGTCTGGGAACAGAAAGATAGATCGATACAACCTCGTCCCCAGGGTCTTCTCGGTCAGATCCAAGATGGCGGCTACTCAGAGAGAAGACCCTTGTAAAGGCTGGATCACGTGATCAAATACTCCCAGATTTTGGGAGTATTTTGTCACGTGATTTGGCGATCTAAGATGGCGGCCAAGCTAAATATGGGAATAGTTCATGACGTGTATAAACCATAGGTATCCCAATCCGGAGTGAGCGAGAAGCGATTAACGGTAATTCCACGCGGCGAACGATGCAGTGAAAACAGGTCTACTAAATGGCTCGAAATGGAGTTTACTTGGATAAAGAACCAGTGGAAAGGTATCACAAAGCTACCAGGATGTATCTAAGCTAGAAGAGAATCCTAAAAAGCCGTTCATTTTCCGTTAGCGTTGAAGCGAAGCGATCGATAGCACATGTTCAGGTTTAACGGCTTCTCCTGGCTTTCCCACTGATGAACCTTACCAGAAAACTAACCAGGAATGCACTTCATCTATTGCTCTATCTACACAACGTGTTTTAAGGTTATTTAAAATCGTTTTATTGATAAAATTTGAGCAATCTAAACTATATACAAGTTCAACTCTCTGGACTCAGTCCGTTTGGCCAATAAAAAGCATTGTTAGAACAACCCATGTGTCATAATCGAAGAGCCAATCAGAATACGTGACAGTTCAGCCTTTACCAGGGTCTTCTCTCTGAGTAGCCGCCATCTTGGATCTGACCGAGAAGACCCTGGGGACGAGGTTGAGATCGATAAAATCTTGAAGGCAAATGGCTGATGCAGGCAAATGGCAAACAAGCCGTTCCACTATCAGAGAACGTAACCAGTACATGTACAACAACAGCATGTTCAGTGATGTACAGTTCTCGGTTATCGACTCCAAAGGCGATACGATCACCGTTCCTGCCCATAAGTACGTACTGGCTATCAGTAGTCCTGTATTCGAGGCCATGTTCTACGGTGAACTGGCCGAGACTCGACGTACTATCGACCTACCAGACTGTACCGCTGAAGGATTACTAGAACTGTTTCGCAACATGTACTACGATAAAGTGCAGTTGACCGGAAGTCATGTTATGGAGGTTTTGTACCTCGCTAAGAAGTACTTTGTTCCTTCACTGGTTAAGAAATGTACACAGTATCTTGAGAAAGAGCTGGGACCAGAGGATGTGTTCACTGTTTTACCACAGGCGGCGAGACTAGAAGACGAAAAGCTGACAGAAATCTGCTGGACGATTGTTGATTGTGAGACCCAACGAGCCGTGACATCTGAACCGTTTCTAATTGTCACGCAAGAAACACTATGTGATATTCTAGAGAGGGACACTCTCAATATCAGAGAAATTGAGTTATTCCAGGCTGTTGATCAGTGGGCTGCAAGCCAAAGCAAGCAGAAAGGATTGAGCGGTGATGGTAAATCTAAAAGGTCTGTTCTCGGGGAGAAAGCAGTTCATCTCATTAGGTTTCCACTCATGTCTCAGAGAGAGTTTGCAGAAGTAGTGGTGGCCAGCAGAATTCTTAATATGGAAGAAGTGATTGAATTAATTCAGTTCTACAACTCGGTGATAGGATCTTCGGCTGCATTTTCTGCTAATAAGAGAATGATGAAATCAAAAGGTTATTCCTGTAAAAGATTTAAATTCGGTTACATTGAGGAATCAAATATATTCGGCTGGCAATATAATGAAGGTAAACTTGACTGCACCAGATTTACAGTCAACCAACAAGTTAATTTAACGGGTGTGCGACTCTTTGGAAGTGAAGGCTCACGGTACCATGTCAAACTTACAGTAATTGGTGTGGGAATTGAGGAACCATACAAAGAGATCTACAGATCTACACACAACAACAATGACAGCGAAATGTCAGATGGATATTATGGGTTTACCATCACACTGAATACTCCCATTCGGTTAGATTCTGACGTGAAATATATTATTAAAGCGCTTATCGATGGTCCTAATTCTTGGTATGGGGTGGAAGGTCGTCAGGAGATTGAGGTTGAAGGCATTAGATTCTAATTTTATTGCTATACATGTGGAGGTAGTACTTCTATTACCAACGGTCAGTTTCCAGAACTATTATTTAGTGTTCCGTAACTGCCCATGCCGTGTTACAGAAATACTGAGATTCAGGGTGATAGACTATAGTAAGACTGTTCAAGCTATTGATAAATGCATAATATTCAGTTATTTGTAGACCACATGATAAGCATAATGTGTAATAATGTTTTAAGGTCCAGTTATCACCTTCAACACACGTTACTATGGCAACAATATATAAACTTTCCGGCCTCTGGTTTAATATGATGTGTTTAGTTTATATGATTCACTCATATGATTTCGTATAAAACCAAGAATTTTAATTAACACAATGGAATTTACAATACCTCTATTTTTTTTCTCTTCCTCTGATTATGCTGTTGCCACATGGGATCCTAGGTGATTAAACGAGGAGAACAAAAGTCAGTTTGTTGGGGGATATTCACTTACACCATGTCAGATAAAGTTCAGTCTCTATCCTACAGCTTCTTTTACAGTGTGATTACTGTAACCAGGGCCGCTTAGACAACGAGAACTAAACACATTGCAAAACGAAAATAAAGTATTCCAATGTACAAATCCTAGAATATCCACTTTTTCATTCAAAAGACTTACGAACTAGCCCACCAAAGTTGCTTTTACAGGATCGAAGCTCGAGCAAGTTGAACTGCTATTGTCTTGTACTCGACACTGATTGGCTCAGTGTAAGTTGGAATGCTTTGTTTTCATTCTGCAAGTTGATTGGTTCTTGTTATCTGAGTGGCACCGGTTACAGTAGTTGCACAGTAAATGCCCCGACGGTGCCCCACGCGATTTTCTTCATTTGAAAGACTTCGACTTCAAAACTAGTCCGAGCAACACAACAACAACAACTACTTCGTTACCATAAAAAGAAAAATATATTTAAAATTGGAATAACTAATTTTACAACTCTAAGGTAATAGTCACCCAGAATAACTTAAAAGTTAGAGCTGGATGGCTTATATATTAAATTGAAAATGTAATTAAGGTCGAAGGATGCAAATAAAGCTTACAAAATGAGGTATATGTCTATTAAGTTACAAATATAACGAATTTAATAAGTAAAAAATATAGAACTAACAAAAACGCGGCATGACAAAGAACAAAGGTATCATAATTACTCGGGCTGCCTGTGGCAGGCAGGAGTCTGTTTTTTTTGTTCAGTGCAGAAAAATTGTCGACTTCCGGTCCCGTTAACCAATCAGCTCACACTGTACGTTCAAGTGCACATACTTGAACACGGAGCCGCCTGGCGCCGCATAATGTAATGATGGTAATTGTGAAAGGTCAACCGGAAGCCACAGACTGTGGATATAATTAATTCAAGATTTTTACTTTAATCGTGACAGCACAATTCCCTATATGCTTTTCCAAATGGGACAATACATCAGGATTGTTATACTGATACATCAAGATTGGTATATGTTCATCAAGATTGGTATTCAATATCAGCAGAAATATCGGCGAGTGAAGGCCGGAATTGATCATTTCTGGTCCTGAATCTCGCCGATATTCCTGCTAATATTGAATGCAGACAAGGAGAAAAGGCTAATTAGTGTATCTATATCGCTAATAGTTAAAATAAGTGAGGATAAACTTAATGTAAGGGCTCTTTCCACACCCCGTTTTGAAACGTTCGTCATATACAAATTGGCATTCTATTTTCCCGCCTAATGTTTCGCAACGGTGGTTTCTATGGCAACGGTATCACTCGTGGGTTTAAGCATAGTCAATAGAGTGGAATGGTTATGAAACCCAGCGACCTTCTTTGTTATATGTCTTTGTTAGCTTTTTTCAACCGTGACCCTGCACAAAACACAATAGAAATTGCAATGTGTTAATCAATCAGCCAATAGAAACGTGTGAGTTCAGTCGTTCAGGGGACGCTAATGAACTATGACCCTGCACAATCTTTTGTCTTGCCCCCTTCCAACATAAATGGCAGCGCCTTCGTTAGCCCCTTTGAAGTTTGCCGGGTTTCATAACAATTCCACTCTATTAACTATGGTTTAAGCAACCAGTTTCTACAATTATGTAAAGTTTTATGATTTTTACTTGAAAGGCGGTAAAGAAAACACGAAGAAAGGATTTGCCTCGTTTTCATGTTCAAACTGAGCCTCAACACACTTGAGAGCATCGTGACTTTGATACCATACATGCAAAACACCACGAGTGACAAGGCCTTTAAAATGACCGTTGTCTTGTGGAAATTCTAATCCGTTTAATAATAATAATAATGGCCATATTTACATAGCGCCATATCACCACAGTCTCATGGCGCTTTACATATTACTGACATATCCCGTCAGTGATTTTTTTTCGGACTGCTGTTACGGCGCTAATGGCTGCCACGCAGTTTACAATGTTGAGTGTGTGGTTAGCGCAATGGCCAGGCTGCTGTACCGGGTGACAATCCCCTGCTCTTTTTCGAGTAGTGAGCAGGTTCTTTCACGTTCCCTTCAAATACTGATTAGAAGTAGAACGAGACAAGGCCAACGGCTTATAAACGTCCCTGCAACAACCTACAACATCTGTTAGGCTTCCTTCCAAAATATCTCTAAGTAAATTCCTTACGTTTTGTATTTGGGCCTGCTTCGGTCCACAAGGCATACTGATCATTAATAAACTTTGCGTTTATTTAAAAAACCCTCTTTCCTCCATCTAATAAAACTCAAGGGAATTAATAGTTTTTCCGTAGAGAAATTTCTTGATCTTTATACGGTTAGGAAAAAACCCTATCAAGTCTTCCAAGAAGGGAGGTGCGCTGCATGGTAATTTCGCGTGAACCAAATCAGCGGGGAGACTACGTCAGTAGGTGAGGGGGGCAGGCCGGTTGACCTTTCTGTCAGCCCTTTCTTATTAAATCTATCAATCATGTTCTCCAGCCATTAATGATTTTTAAGTTTTAAAATCCTGTCTGATCCTCCTCTCGTGACAGTGTTCAATAATGCTACACGAGTATTAAATCTTCACTTTATCCGAGTCGGGTTAAATGTCACAGCACACGTGTCAGTTTCTCCTTGCTTAACACCAGCTGTCCCAAAATGAATAGGATCGAATAGAATAGAATCAGCTTTATTTAACGAGGGTTACACCAACCAGTTTATACACTGACAAGTTGCGTTGAACAAACTGCAAACGAACGACCCCTTTCAGATTCACTCGAATACTTAGGACAAATCATGATCAAGTTAAAATTCTTGTATCGAGTTTCTCTTGAATTCAATTCAGCGTTCCTAGATTTTTAACAAGTTCTAAGATCATGTCAGTGAGGACAATTATTATTTAAACATTTATACACGAGTGATGCTTGATTGATCATTACTTCCCTGCAGTATCCAATCAAGCCTTCTATAAATACGTCAACTGTTCGTTCTGTTATGTCAGATTCCAATATTCTTCTGTAGCCTGAATACTTTCTTTAGGTTCGCACGAGTTAGTTACGCAACCTGGGTTTTAACTGATTTTTCTACACTGAAAAGAACTCTCCCCCCTAAAAAACTGTAGTCATTATTCCCTTGGAATTTTTAACTGACATCAAAGTTTTCAAAGTTCTCAGTTGGCCTGTTTGAAGGCATTGTCGTTGTACTGAGCTGGCGGGAAGGTTGTTTGGATTTATATAAGGCTTTTTAAATCCCTTTTCACCATTTAAAGAGTGCCGGGGGACATCATTAAGTCTGATCATGATGAGAACTACAATCAGCACTTTCTCGAAGAACTGAGTCTGTGCCTTAGGTGTTTTTGACTGAGAAGGAGCCTCAGCTTTTGTTCGTAGGGAAGTGTCATGAGTTCTTCAATGACCTTGCCGTGGGCTTTATAACTCATGGATGTCTAGGGGTCGCCTCGCAGCGCTCGTAAGATTTGCTCCAATTTGCTACTACGTTCACCGACAAACAATAGAACAAAGATTAATAGAACGAAGCAAACAATAACATCTATTGTTTTGGTTAACCAATCAAGAAATATGTTCCGAGCAGCTGCGACCTTACCCATGTCTAGAGCCACCTATCATAGCTTTTTTGAAATATTGGACGTTTACTTGCCATTGATTCCAATATGAGGCTATTAGGTCGAAATGGCTTTAGACTTGGTATCTATTTTGAAGAATGAAGATAAGGGGAGGGGCATGTTGCTGTTTGGTAGGGTTTACCAGCAAGCTTAGCGCTCCGAGTGGAATTTAGCTTGCGGTGAAGTGCTTATGGAATGGATGGCTTGGTGCTGGGCAAGTTTAAGTGTTGGGAGACAGAAAGTGAGGTTAGTGCAAACTTGAAACCCTGTATTTGATGTAACACGTACAAGTTTTGTAAGAAAGTTTAGAATCTGAGGAGAAATATTTTTCTTTAAGTTGTCCTTTTTCTGAAATGAAATAATGTTAACTGTAGTTAATTTATGCAAAGAAAGGAGGATTTAGATCAAATTATTTATTGTTAATATGACTAATGCAGTTCAATAGGATCATTTGTCTACACATTATCCTATGTGGGTATCTCAGGGCTTGCTCTTTAATCTTAGTGAAGACTGAAACCCTCTTAGCAAGTAACCAGTAAAAGGTCACAGAAGTGGCCTATGGGCTATGAGGGGTTAAGGGGTTTAGAATGTCACTTTATAATGTTTTTATATTTGCATACCTTTTAGGGGTCAATAGGGGGCCAGGCAGCCCAACCAAGAAGCCGGAAAGGGGAGGCAATCGTCTGGTCAACGTTTTCTCGAGGTTTAAAGTGATTATCATTACTTGTACCTGGGTTCCAGAGGTTTTCTCTGTATGAGGTAATCCTCATACATTTCCTATAAAATGAAATACAAACACGTTGTATGGGTTCCCTGTGATTTCAACAGGAAACAACTGGGAGGGTCTGAATGGGGTTAACTGACTAATGACAAGCGGCCTTAAAAATAACTGACAAATGACGATTTTTTTTTACTGATAACTGGCAACCAAAAAATAACTGACAACTGACAAATTTGTTTTTTGGGGGTCAAACATTGTAAACTTTCTCTAGTAATGAATAACTAGGGCTAACTGACAACTTGTCAATAAGTATTAAAAAAAAAAAAAAACACCTTCATCGTATATTACTCCGTAATATATAATTAGTCTAACCTTATTTAACCTTATTTAATGTTATTATTTCCTGTCTCTTTTTGTCCGCCGAGTGTTCCTGACTTGACAGCCTACAGGGTTTTTTCAGGTCCACCTCTCTTATCTTCCTTTATCTTAGATTAATATCATAAATGGTAATTAGACTACCATCTAAGAGTAAATAAATGTTGTTGTTGTTTGTACTGGTTGCATTCCTTCAGAGAGGAATGGGTTGTTTTCCATTTGTTATTATTCATTTCACCAATTTTGTCAGTTTGAAATCAAAATGCTCAACCTGGTATTCTACACTGGCGATATAAGCGTCAGACAACTAAAGCGTTAAGATTCATGGTGTCTTAATTCTTACTGATTTAGCTGAGATGCATCGAGTCTGATGTAGTCCTCTGCTCGTTCCCAGGGTTCACTCGTAAAGAGGACTATCCAATCAACCGCCCACTTTCGATATACGCTTCAATTGTCACACACACACGTTTCATTGCGGGGCTCCGTGGCAGATTAAAGTGCCTATAACCCTTTTTGCAACTTTATAGCTAGAAACCTACGAAACGTTTTGAGTAATTATGTGAAGAATGCTTTGGTTTACAGTGAATACTTCATGTTCTACGCTTGTTTGAAATCGTCTAAATGTGACCTTTCGCGACCAATGGCCGCGTAAGTGAAAGCCTGGGTCATTCCTGTTTAGACGTCATATCATTAATTCGGCTTTGCAAACATTTGAAGAAATACTAAACATGTTGACTAAAATGGCTTTGTTCTTTACTAACAACTCAAAAACTGTGTATATTTTCTGTGCATCGATGTTGTTGTACTATGATAGAAAGGTGCCATGGAGAATAATGAATTAATGAGATGACGTCTATACAGGTTCGACCCAGGCTTTCACTTACGCGGTTATGGGTCAGGAAAGGTCAAATTTACACGATTTTAAACAAGCGTAGAACATTGGGTATTCCGCTTTGTAAACCAAAACTTTCAAAACATTTCGAAGGATCATAGCTATAACAATTGCAAGAAGGATTATAGGTACTTTAAATGTAATATATTATCTTATCGGATAATAGAATAAACTATTTGGTATATACTTCATGGTAGTGTTTCGTTCCATATAGTCTCCCTGCATAATACTGTAAAACAGTAGAGAAAATGATTATGCAGGGGACTATATGGAACGAAACACTACCATGAAGTATATACCAACTATTTGCTGCGCAGCGAGCGGAGCAGCAATTTTAAAATAATTTGGACAAAATCTCAACGGTTCATTGTTTCGACCACAATCCCTTGCGTGGCGAAGCACAATGCGCTCCTCCCCTCCCCACTGGAGCCACTGATGCGATACTGAAGGGCAAGATCCGCGCGTCACCAGAGTCTTCTTCGTCGACTAACCGCCGATCAGATGGACTGTCTGTGGTATGCGCCCACCACAGGCAGCCCAACCAAGAAGCCGGAAAGGGAACGGCCATCGTCTTGACTAATTAATACCGGGAAGACTGTGGACACAAGATTGCCAAGCTCGTCCCCAGTGTTTATAGTGAGCTTTGCACGTGACTTCATCAAAATCTAGACTATAAGCCCTACAAAGCTGTGGGTCTGAATTTGGGGGGTCTACATGTCAGTTGTCAGTTAAAATGTTTGGCCATTTGTCAGTTGTCAGTTAGCCCTTGTTAATCATTACTAGAGAACATTTACAATGTTTGACCCACAGAAACTAAATTTGTCAGTTATGTTTTGGTTGTCAGTAAAAAAAATCGTCATTTGTCAGTTATTTTTAAGGCCGTTTGTCAGTAGGCAGTTAACCCCATTGAGACCCTCTTGTATATATCCCAGACATATTTTTGTTTTGAATGATTTTCATAGATGACGAGGACATTTTCAACGCGTTATATACTATAACTACCTTGCGCGGATCGTTTTGTACACGCAATCATAAAAAAATACCGCAGAAACGGTATACGACAATTCTGTCCGATGGCAAGTCGTACACCTCATTTATTTTGAAATGATTTATTATTCACGAGATTCATTACACTTTATGACAGTATAATACTTGGCTTAGGCTTCTTTATCCCGTTAACTGGGAGAAACTCGAATAAAGCGGCAGGTATAGTAAAAATAGATTATCAAAATAAGGAATATATAATAACGGAGTCAACTGTGATAGTTTTAGCATTATAAGATAGATAGTTTTGGTGTTATCACCGATGACAACTTTCAAGCGGTCAATCGATATCTCTTAAATGCGGTACTTAGAGTGCACATGAAACCAGCTGAGATCGCTTTTGTTTTAAATAAACATTTCGTAAACATTGCCGAAGAACGATTTGGGAGCGAAACCAATGATAACTTTAAGAAATATATATCACCATGTACAAAGACCTTTTCGCTCCATCACACGACTCCGAAAGTTGTTGTTGACCACTTAAAAAGATTGTCGACCTCTAAAGCTACAGGGCTTGAAAATATTCCATGCAAACATTTAAAAATAGGTGCTGAAATGATCTGTGACTCGCTCGCGCTATTATTTAACACCTCGATTAACCTTGGGGCTCTCCCAAGCGACTGGAAACAGGCTAAAGTAACACCTGTCTGCAAAAGCGGAGCGCGAATCGACAGAAATAATAATTACAGGCCTATTTCTGTAATCTCAGCTATCGCAAAGACATGTGAAAGGATAACATATAACCAACTATATATCTATCTGAAACAGAATAATTTATTAACAAATTGCCAATCGGGCTTTCGTAATCTGCATTCTACGCTTACTGCACTGCTCGATGCCACTGATAAGTGTTCATTAAATATCGACAAACGCCTCGTAATGCTATCGTTTTTGTTGATCTAAAAAAGGCATTTGACACCGTTGACCACTCAATTCTTCTCCAAAAACTTGAGAGCTATGGCCTTTAAAAAAATTGCTGGTTCACCTCATACTTAAAGTGCATATAAGCCCTGGCCAGTTATGCTTTTTTGACAGCTTAGACCTTAAAAGGTAGGGATCATTTTTCAAAATTTTGAAATAAAAATGTTTTCAATTTTTTTTAGCGACTGAACTTAATTTCCGCGCACGTTCGGGGATTGGGACGAGAATAAAACGTGACGTCATCAACAGAACTCGTCTCTTCGCGGGCATAAATCGTTGGCTTATTTGCAAAATAATTGAATAGATAACCGAGAAAGATGATACTATCGCGGTAAACGTTTCGGAGAGCTTTATTCGGCAAGCCTTTAATGCAATGGCGCATCGAGCGTGTTCTGTTGATGACGTCAAAACTAGACCCAGTGCCAACTTTGTAAAGCGCTCTCGTGCGCTTGATTTTAGTCCACAGGCAACCCAGGACACGGTTTTGAGCAACCTTGAACGGCCAATAGACCATAACAAATCAATAAAATCAACTTTTTATTCCGGAATCCTTTGTCTATGGCCTCTATTCCGTAAGAAATATAATTAGCCAGGGCTTATATGCACTTTAAGTAAAATAAGACAGAAGTGTGTGGTCAACGGTGAAACATCCGAGACCGGGTTTCTGTCTTGTGGAATTCTACAGGGAACCATATTAGGACCTTTACTTTTTTTGATATACATAAACGCACAAGTGTATGCCGATGATACAAATATCACTGTGACTAGTGAGTCAAGTTACGAAATAGAATTAAAAATGAGTATTGATTTGGAAAACATCTATGAGTGGTTGAAGGCAAACAGACTTACCCTAAACACAACTAAAACATAATTTATATTAATGGGGTCTCATCAGAGACTCTCGCAGATAGCCTGTCCATCGCTTCAAATCGGAAATGAAACCATTAGACTAAGAATTTCGACCGCGAAAACACTCGGTGTTTACATTGACCAAACACTATCCTGCATGGTCGAAGCACTTAAACGTGCCCGATCCTTTGTCACACAAACGACTTTGCAGACTATGTACACCAGCTTAATACAGTCAAAATTTGACTACTGTAGCACAGTATGGGAAGGGATTGGAAAGGACAACACAGGAAAGCTGCAAAAACTACAAAACCGAGCGGCCAGGATTATAACAAACTCCCCGTTTGATGCAAGTTCAGCCCCTATGCTTGAACAATTAGCATGGGACAAGCCGATCTGTACGAAGGCATAAGCAAATGGCAATTGAAATGTTTAAAGTTTACAACAATCTATAGCGTCTGCTTATCTCCTTAAAAAAAAATCAAAAATACTGACAAATTATAATTTACGGGGCGGTTCCTCTAAAGTTCAGTTGCCCCTTCCAAAAAACGAATTATGGAAAGAAGCGGTTTAGTTACCAAGGAGTTTATGTTGGGAACTCACTACCTAAAACTTTACGAGACAGCAAATCGTTAGATTCGTTTAAGAATGGCCTAAACAAATTAACTCCCTGTTTCTTTGAGGCACTGTAGATATCTCGAGACTAAATATTTTTATTCATTCACTATGTAAGTTATATTTTATGCACGGCTTACTTACTTACTTACTAATATTTGTAATATAAGTATAATGCTGGTTTTAACAAATTAGTAACAATATGACATCTAACAGGACCGATTATTAACTGACATAATTTATGACAAATGAGAAGCAGGTTGCTATCAGACACCCAATACATATTTTAAAACCAAGGTCAATAACCGTTTTTGACAAGTTATAACGCCATCCCTGATCTAGTATGTACTTGGTCTCTGCAATCCTCCTAGCGGCTCGTGAATTCATGTAATGAAATCTGACTGTGATATTATGAAAATCATGGTCAATGAGTGGACAGAGCCATTAAAACTATCGTCAATTTGCATAGTCAAGCTCTGTAGGAGCACAGTTCCTATATTTTAGTATTTGTCCATTTAATATTTATATCCTTTCATATTACTAACGCCCTCTCCCCTCCCTCGCCTCAAATATAACACTTTCTAGTTGCGGCTGGCATACAAGATTGAAAGTGTTTTTGAACTGAGTAAAGATTAGTAAATTCAAAACCGGTAGGCGGTATACCTTTACTGGCTCAGCTATTCTTGAATTTTCGGTCAAAATTCCCTCGACCATCGATGTTCCTTCCGATATAAATATAACAATGCGCAAGCTGTTTGCGACATCACCGAGTTACGGCAAACTGTTTACATTACTGCAAGTTTAATATGGAAAACAACTTTATTCTGTTTTCTTTAGTAACATGAGAATAGCACAATTAGTAATGTTAGGCTCGGTTTCCAGCAGGTGGTCGTAAAGTGGGGACGGATGCGGGAACGTAACCCCCCCCCCCCCCCCGGGGGATACTCCCTAAACATTAGGATGGAGGTGTGCCGCTGAGCCCTTGAAACCCTTACCCTGTTCCAGGCCAAGAAATTGTATTTTTGCGACCCTGTTCCAGTCAAATTGCATTTGGCAGAAAAGGTACGCTGTTCCAGGCTAGAAACAACGGAAACATACCCTCTTCCAGGCAAAATGGCAAAAAGATATCCTGTTCCAGACCAGGCTAGCGTCTGATATGATACGCGTGACACGTTGCGCTCCACGCTACTCGAATCATAAACAGATAAACGGACTCTGCGTTTGCAGAGGCAAGGGACTGTGAATAACTCAAACCGTCCTGAGGCCCTTCCAAAAAAATACGACCCTGTTCCAGACCAAAACAGTGATTTATATACCCTGTTCCAGACTAAGAATTGTCAAAAACCATACCCTGTCGAGCGGCACGTACCCGCATAGCCTATATATGGGAGTAACCCCCTCCCCCCCGGGTCGTGACTTAAGAAACGCAGTATTTTTGACCGTTAAAATATAAAACAAGTGATGTTGCGTGGATCCAATGCATTGTTCTATCACTTGCTATCACTACGTTAAAAAAAACGTCATCAAAAGTATTGCACCAGTCGAACCCACGCCAGCTTGGACAGCCTCGTTTCCACGCTCCCTGCTCAAGCAAAGGAGCCTGTGAACTCGGAACTAGCCAGAACTTATCCTGCAAAAACAGCCGCCTACATGTACTTTGCGCTCGCTTCGCAGTTACTCCCCCAAAGCTGGGCTAGCAGATTTCCATAAAACTGTTTACAGTTTCGTTGCATCTGGGCTCAATGCCTGGCACATCTACCGTATGTGGACGAGAAAATTCCTTGACATCTGCTTCGAGGGGGTATTCTGCATCAGTCACTCGAAGGAATCGATGTTTACCCACGTTCCTTCCCAGTCTCCTTTACCTGAGTGACCAAAGGAGCGTGGAACGAGTCTCTTCCAATTGGGTGTGGGTCCAACACTTTTGATTACGTTTTTCCTAACCTAAATGACCACTAGTAATTAAACAATAACAATGCATTGAACACACACAATACTTGTTTTATATTTTAGTGGTCAAAAGTACTGTGTTTCTAAGGTCACGTCCCCGCGTCCATCTCCACTTTACGACCACCCGTTTCCAGTCATAGGGGTTACGCCCGCGATCGACTCTCTGGCACTTTGAGAATCTACCGACCACTGGTAAAATGTAAACGTTGTTTGTTCCATGACAGGAATGGCCTTTCTAGTTCAGTTAGGTTATCCTGAGGGTTGCTGTGTAGGATATAATATTTAAACAAATATACATAGCACGGTGTTCAGTATCATTTGAATTTTCGTCCAATACTTATTGTGGTACTTTTGGTCAGCTAGGATTGAATGTCCAACTAAAGTGAAAAGGAGTGGCTGTGGCATCTCCGTAAGGCATCTACGGGACGGTAAAGAATAGTTCTGGAAATTGACCTTTATTACACCCAGAACCATTAGGGCTTTCGATGCTCGCAAATTTGAATCTTATGCCTTCACTTTCAATCTCCTCGCAACCGTTTTCCCCACAAGAAGATCTAGGACCAACGATAAGAGCTTGGAGAGTATATTGCACGTCAGGATCTAACTGAACGGGAGTGGCTAGAGTGATAGTAAACCCATAGTATCCATCAGTCAATTGGCTGTCACTAGGGTACATGAATGGGTCATTGTCTTGATAAATCGGTAAGCATTTCTCACTGTTTTTATAAATCTTCAGTTTGACACTGTTACGTGAGCCTTCACTTCCAAAGAGTCGCACGCGAGTTAAATTAATCTGTTTGTTGACAGTAAACGTGATGCTGTCAACAGCGCCATTGTGTCCCCAGCAGGCGGCGCATAGTTGGAACAATGCATCCGTATATCTTTTACAGGAAAAACCTGCCATGTTTCCCATCCTTAAATGTGTAGAAAATGTGTTAGGTGATTTTATGACAGAGTTGTAGAACTGAATTAATTCACTCACTTCGTCCAAATTAAGAATTCTGCTGGCCACCACTACTTCTGCAAACTCTCTCTGAGACATGAGCGGAAACCTAACGAGATGAACTGCTTTCTCCCCGAGAACAGACCTTTTAGATTTTCCATCAACACTCCATCCTTTCTGCTTGCTTTGAGTTGCAGCCCACTGATCAACAGCCTGGAATAATTCCACTTCTGTTATGTTGAGTGTGTCCCTCATTAGAACATCACAGAGTGTTTCTTGCGTGACAGTTAGAAACGGCTCAGATGTCACGGCTCGTTGGGTCACACCATCAACAATCTTCCAGCAGATTTCTGTCAGCTTTTCGTCTTCTAGTTTTGCCGCCTGTGGTAGAACAGTGAACACATCCTCTGGTCCCAGCTCTTTCTCAAGATACTGTGTGCATTTCTTAACCAGTGAAGGAACAAAGTACTTCTTAGCGAGGTACAAAACCTCCATAACATGACTTCCGGTCAACTGCACTTCATCGTAGTACATGTAGCGAAACAGTTCCAGTAATCCTTCAGCGGTACAGTCTGGTAGGTCGATAGTACGTCGAGTCTCGGCCAGTTTACCAAAAAACATAGCCTCGAATACAGGACTACTGATAGTCAGTACGTACTTATGGGCAGGAACGGTGATCGTGTCGCCTTTGGAGTCGATAACCGAGAACTGTACATCACTGAACATGCCGTTGTTGTACATGTACTGGTTACGTTCTCTGATAGTGGAACGGGTTGTTTGCCATTTGGCATCATCCATTTAACTGTGTTTGATCTTAAATCAAAAATCAACCTCGTATTCTATGCCACTTAGCCTCCTCCGTTAGGCAACTATAATGTTTTTGGAGTTTGGGTTTCCTGTGCTTTTGTCAGGGAAGGGAGGGCACTGGAGCCGAGCTCCACAGGTAATTTTTGGCCAAACCTAAAATGTAGCATCACGGAACGGCGGAATCCTATTCGAATCCTGTCATAATCGTACAGTCATTTCCTGCGTTAAAGAGGGACCCTTCAGGATACGTATTATTTGACAGAAGCATGTACGTATAATTTGAGTCTGTTTTTACTCGGGCTGCCTGTGGCAGCACCGAGTCTTAAAATGCAAGCCGTTCTTTTTTTTTCTTTTTTTGTTTTTTGTTGGGTGTCGCAAAATTTCTGCGCATGCGTTAAAGGTCAACTTCACACCAATCAGATTGCACTGTGCTGGTCACGCAACAATCGCCAGGTTAATTTATTTACATAATTTAATACAGTAAAACAAGATGGCGGAAGACCCGCGAGGAACTTTCTCGGCTCTAATCTCTCAAATGTAAGCCAGTTTAATGTTTTATTTAACTTCACTCGTGCGAAAGCCTTCCAACAGGCTCAGGATATTTCAACTGGCACTATTGTCGGAGCCGAAGGACCGCGTTTTTTACCCAGATGGCCAGTGCTTTTATATACGATACGTACGATGACCTGAAGCCAAAGAAATATATATTGGAATCTATAAGCCATCGGCTCGCTGTGCTGCATTTAAAACATCCGAGGAGAACATCTTATTTTGGGTGAAGGCACTTCAAGACCAATGTTATGAGTCTCTTAAAAACTGTCAGAGATTTAAATTTACCGTAAGTTGGATCAGAGAGTATCGAGAAAGTTATTTCGTTCCAGCGAAGATATTGACCTAGCGGAAACGGTACAAGCTGTCGAAGGATTTTACTTATAATCATCCACGTCTACTTAACAACAGGAATAGTTATGTGCCAAGGCATGGGCAAAGATAGAGTTTCCCAGATTACAGATGAAAGTAGAGAACTTAATGAATGAAGAAACAGAGGTCACACGCGACATGCTTGAGAACATGTTCAACACTTTATGTTATACTAAGAAAACAAAACAAGTTACAGAGCCTGCACGTTCACAAGTCAATGAAAACCCCAAGAGCCTGTAGTTTTGTATCAACATATCCTCGAAACTCCAAAAGCAACATACACATGAGTAAAATTCAAACCGGAAGAGACGGAATTCTTGAGATTCTTCACGAGGATATTTGTTAGCCCGCAATAAGAACTCTCTCGCTGATTTAATGACCTTGATTTGTAACATGGAGGCTGACCTAACTGTATGCGTAATGAATTCTTACTCTCGTCACATCAAAACGAAACTCAGTCATTTGGAAGACAAATTAGTCCAGCAAGATAATATATACAAGACCGAAATCAAGATGCTGTCATCACATATTATTGACCTAGAAGTTGAAAATGGCGAGTTGAAAGCGGATATGTATAATAAAGCTGAGATCCGACTTTCAAACTTAAAAAAAAAAATCAAGAATACAAAAAAGAAGAGAATGAAAGACCAAGGTCTCCAGTGTTCCGAGACTACCCAACCTACTAAAGCTGTAGCAACGAATCAGTTTGTTCAAGAGCCATCTTTCTTACATGACAACCCGATCCCTATTCATCAGAATACATTTTCTGTGCTAAATGACGAGAGTTTACAATCACCTGACCGACAACCCACTACTAAAGAAAGGGACCATGAAGTACGGTAGTACGGTTAATTATCGGGTTCAAAACAATGAATATATGCCTGCTCAAATGCAGTGTGTTAGTAGAGTGTTTCTATTAAAAGGTCAACATACGAGAAAAATAAAAATATTAAATTACATATATACTAGGGGAGCAGAGAATGAAAGTCACCGCGCTACCGGCCACTCCTAAAGACTGCTAAATTCAGCCATAGTTAATACTCTATTAACTATGATTCAGCTAATAATTCTTCATTTGGTTATTACTAAGAGGATTTCAAATGAAAGTGTATTTGATCTTCAATCTCATGTGGCCCGAGTGTAAGCCCAGATGGGCTCTTGTTTTTGTTGAGAGTCGAGAGTACCAGGTTGAGAGGCGAGACTAAGTAAATCGAACAATAGCAGAACGATATTTTCAAATTAACTGAATATCACCTTTAGGTAGCAAAAGAAAGATTGCATCTCCAAGTATTGACCGGAATGAAATGTGTTTGTACACTGCAGTGACACGCATAACAGCCGACTTTGACCGCCTCCGGGTTAGCTCGTGGTTAAGCGCCGGTCTGTTGTGCGGGAGGTCGCGGGTTCAAACCCCGGCCGGACCAACACTCAGGGTCTTAAAATAACTGAGTAGAAGGTGCTGCCTTTGTGAAACAATCTCGTTCACGAACTGCAAATGGTTAGACCTTCACGTCTTCTCGGATAAGGACGTTAAATCGTAGGTATCCCGTCGGCCTCAAGTTTATCAGTCTTTCAAGACTGTTACGAGTTACCGACGTTAAATAAGGTCGCTTTACTTTAGGCCTTGAGTGCTGACAACAAAATGCTTTAACATACTTAACAATATAAAAGCTATACGTATAGGGGTATGTGTCGCTGGATGGTTTTTTTTTTTTTTATCTTCTATGCATATGCATGTATGAGATGGGGTCCCAGGTTCTCCCGCCCTCTATGTCTAAGGTGGGATATATTTTTGTGTGTTTAATTTAATACATAAAAGAGAAAAAGGCTACAAAAAGGCTTATTTATCAAAAGAGGGTCTTGGGGGGGGTTGTCAGTTGTCTACATGTCAGTTATCAGTTACATTTTTTGCCATTTGTCAGTTGTCAGTTGTCAGTTAGCCCTAGTTAATCATTGCTAGAGAAAATTTACAATGTTTGACCCACAAACACCAAATTTGTCAGTTGTCAGTTATTTTTCGGTTGTCAGTTGTCAGTAAAAAAATCGTCATTTGTCAGTTATTTTTAAGGCCGTTCGTCAGTAGTCAGTTAACCCCATTCAGACCCTCTCAAAAGGCTGTGGTGCTGTAGCGATGATAATGCGAATCTAAGAGTGATAAATAAGCTCCTGTAGCCACTGTTATCGCTTGTAGGAGCCTTTGCTAATGGACTCATTTCCGGTCTGAAATGTGGTACCAAAATTGAACCCTTTATTCTGAGATGGGTTAGGGAAAAATGGCTCAATCCCGGTTTCTGGAAAACTACCCACCCACCCCTCCCTTGGATATGCCTCGTTCTATTAATGATTTTAAAACCGTTAAAGGATAGTGAAGTGTGGGGGAGGGGTGGGGGGTTTTCCAGAAACCGCGATTGATCCAAAACAAGAGGCCCTGATTGGCCTTAACTCGGGCCACCGAGGAATAGCTGAATACATGAATACATGAATAGCTGAATACATGAATACATGAATAGCTGAATACATGAATACATGAATAGCTGAATACATGAATACATGAATAGCTGAATACATGAATACATGTAGTGCATGGAGTTCTAGGGGTTTGTGCTGGGGGAGTCGGATAATTGATTATTCACTATCTGTATTGTATTTTTCTGTATTGTATTTTATTGATTCACCACTAATAAAACTTACAAAGTAAATAATACAAAGTAAAATATACAAAGGTTAGTGGCGAGGAAGCCTAAAAAGAAACCATTAAGGGCTTATGTGAATTTAGGCTTCCTCTTAACACTAACAGCAAGTGGATAGATATAACGAGTAACTATGACGAACTGGCGTTTTTTTTCTTGTTTTTTTTTTGCGTTACATGTATTCTTAATAATAACTAATCATGATTAATATTTACGAAAGAGATAAGATTTTAAATTTACTTTGAAAAGAGAAAGGGAGGCGATGCTCGTGATAATTTATATATAATGGCCTGGACCTTTTGCAGGAATGCAATTACGTCGTTGTATTAGATGACAAAGAAATCTTAATTCATATATTTAAAGACACTTGTATGAGATCGGTAGTGTTAGACCGGATTTCAATTGAGTGTCGGAAGTGTTTTGGTTTTGCGTTTACTAAGCTCTCCTATTGGCTGAGAAAGTAAACCAACCAATCAGAATCCAAAGTAAAACCAAACGTAAAATTGGTTTTGGTTTTGGTTTGGTTTGTCATTGGCTCACAGGGAAGCCATTTATGAGTTACTTGTGATTACTCGCTGCTATGATTGGCTGGCTGTGGGTAATTTGCGTTTGGTTTCACTACACTCAACTGAAAACCGCTCTATTAGCAAAACCTGTTTGTATATGCTATTTTCATCTCCAATCGATTGTCAATCTTTCAAAAAACAGCGCTTTTAAAGATAGCTTGCCATCCAGCTTCCATGGCAACATCTTTCCCATGGTGATCTCAAGCTAAATTAATTTGGTAACAAAGTATTATACCAACACATGACTGTTTCCTGCAAAAGGCCTATTACAACTGCTCCCAGTAATTATAATACATCAACTTCACATAACACTGTCTGTGAACTTAACTTGCTCAAAAATATTACAATATTAATCGAGATATTGTTTTTGTATTTTAGAAAACAATTCTTTTTAGCCGGATTTACCAACCCATACTTTTCAACATTTTTAGAAATCAATGCTTTTCAGTAGGATTCATGGCTGATAATATTATTTCTAACTTCACTGTCCAAACACAGTTGCTATTGTAGCATACATGCAACCTTTCCTTTAGTTAATAGCTATCATATCCCTTTTGAATATTTAGGGATGTGTCGTTCTAAATGTGAAATAAAGTGATATCTAGATCTGTATGAAGTTTCATTTTCGAGTAGGGTGGTGACTTTTCAAATATTAGTGCTAGTGTTCATTTTCTACATCTTGAAGGAGGCTGAAATTTATGACGAAACATGTGATTACCACTCTTTTTTTTCCGATCACTGGAGTCGTTCCCGAATTCCTACTCATGTCATGAAGTGACCGAGTGAAAGTGCCGACGATGGCCTGGAACAACTGAGGAATCAGTTGAATCCTGAGCCAGTTGGAAGGCTTTCTCACGAGTGAAGTTATGTAAACATTAAGCTGTTTACATTTGATAGATGGGACTTCAAATTTGAGAGAAATTTCCTCCTCTCTCCCGGATCTCCGCCATCTTGTTTCCACAGTGTTAAGTTTTGTAAATAAAATAAATTAAGTGACCCGTAGTATTCGTCCCGCACTGTCCCGAGCGATGTCGAATGTGATTGGTTGACTCTGTCACATGTTTAGCCAATTGAGAACTCAAAACACAAACAAATAATCAAAAATTAAAATAAGAATTAAAAAAACACTTGCGAATTCTTACTCGTGACGGCCAAAGGCATGGCCCGAGTAACTGATCTTTTTAAAGGTCTAATGAGCAGGGTAGTGTTCATAGGTCCCAGCTGAGCACTCCCACCCCAAATATGGTGAAATATGTCACTGATTGCGACATATATACTTGTCGCTAAATTGATTCGAAAAACATCCTGCGGGCTCGTGCAATTTTGACACTCTTTGAAAACTCACTCGTTCGAATTTATCCCGAATTGCATTCGAAACCTTATGATTTCCTATACAAAATTTATAGTTCCTCGTTGTTACAAAACGGTTAAAATGTAGTTTATGAGGCTTGCTCTCCGTTCATTTGAGGAATGCATGACCAAAACGTTCAATTTTATTTAGGAAGAAGCTAAAGCAAATTCGCGGGATAAAAAGGTGTCTTTTGAAACAGGGGTATTGTATTGTATGATATAATAATAATAATAATAATAATTTATTGTATTTGTAAGAAAATCACAATTTTTACATGAAAATCAATAAAGAAAAGCCGAAGCCAGAGGCTTATATGGCAAAGGGTCAGGGTGCTGTTATGTATAAATATAGATAACGAAAGAGTATTCAAAGATAGACACGCAGTTTTAAGTGTTACAGTACTAGCTACATACAAAACATACAAAAAAAATACTAGTTTACAGGATTATAAGTTGACAAGTTACAAAGCAAAAAAAGAATATATAGCTATATATATAATTAATTAAACATATATTGCACACATACAGAAAGGCAGTTCATCAATTACTTATATAACTAGTTATTAATAAGACAAGAAGTGAGATTTTAATTTCATTTTATAATTAAAAGGTTTTAGTGATTCACGGAAAGATGTAGGTAGACCATTCCAGATTTTGGGTCCTTGTGAACGGATTGAGAATTTATATAAAAAAAAAAAGGTAATGTAGATTAGATCTATGTCTTGTAAAGTGATCATGGATTTCTAAATTAAATTTGAAAAGGGCAGATAGAGAATCAGGTAAGAGGTTATTGATGTGAGAAAAAACAAAGCATGAAATCTGGAACTTATGAATATCATGGATGGTTAGTATTTTGAGCTTATCGAATAAAGGTTTAGTGTGAGTACGAGGGGGGGAATGAGTAATGATACGAATTACCTTTTTCTGCAATAAAAAGATAGGTTCAATATGTGTGGGATAAGTACAAGCCCAAATAAGTATTGTATTTATCTTATAAAGATTATATTTCAGCCAATCATAGCTCAGCTTTAATATGAAATACAGGGCGGTATTTCATGGTCTTTTCTATGAAATACAGAGCGGTATTTCATGGCTAGGTGAAGGCCAAGCAAAATGCAGGACATTTCGTGCCCTTTCTTTATCAGCCAATAAGTTATCAAGATTTTGAATACATAATTAGTCTGCAGACGCGTCCGCCACTCGAATGTTTTAGTTAAATTTGCACTGAGAGAGAATGAAGGCATCAACTGCGTAAACTGTGCTTACTGAGAGATCTAGTTTGCAATCACAAACACACAACAAACAGATTGTAAACAATTTGATTTAATACTGATGAAAATCAAAACACGTTCAGCGTACCATTGTACGTCGGTCATAGCTGTTTCCAGGTCTTGGTCGGGAAACTTAGTTCACGCATGTCAACTTAAACAGCGTTGAAACAAATGGAACTGTAACTTAACAAACACCCTAAGTAGTACATTACAAAGCGACGGGGCCACCTACACAGACATCAAACTAGGCGAAAATTTGAGCTTCACAGAGGTTCTGGACAGAACGCCATGAAGCGGCGAGGTGGATACGTGAGGAGAGGAAAGCGTCACGGGAAGAAAGCATTTCGCCAGTCACGCTTCGGAGGTTTTGGACGAGAGGACCTATAAACCGGGGTAGCTCTGATTGTCTTATTACAGCTAAATGGACTAGCCGAAGTTGTGGAACTATAAAAAAATGTGGTATATGTGTATTTTACCACCACAAATAATGATTGACCGATGGTATTTTAATCTATCCCTCATTTGATGGATTACCTAATCGATAATAATCGATTGATCAGGCCATGGCCAGAAATTTAATACATCATGGAACCCACGCATGCGCGTTGCCGATATTAACGAGAGTCGATTACCAGTACAAGTATTTAGTAACATAAGAGAAACAGTGAAAAATAGGCTTACCTCGTATTGTTTCTTTCTCTATGTTTTACCCAGTAAATATTGTGCTGTGTCCACAAGTCCCAAACTGAAGCGTGGTGTATTCTTTATGTCGCAACTATAAGTTGGTAGCTTTTCCGAGGTGTCGAAATCGGTTCCAAAAGCAATGCAAAAAACACACACAAAGTAGAGAAGCAGCCATACTTGTTCTCTAATTTAATGTCCACGATGGGTAAAACACCTCTTTACACAGGGTCCTAATTTTCCGTATGCGAGGGTCCACAAATTCGGTCCTCTGGGGCACGTAATGTATTCGATTTCTTTGCTGAAGTAAAGCCTGTATACCTTGTTTAAATCGGTTCCAGAACTCTTTGAAGAAGCCCATGTTCAAGATTAGTTTCCCTTCTTCCTTCAAGCGCCAAATTTAAAGGGCCAAGTCATTCCTGTTAAGCGGAAGTGATCGTCGTGTCAAACAAGCTGCAAAAATCGCTCTCGACCGCCATTTTAGTTCTGTTATTGCGCAGGTAACCTCTCCTTCTCCGTGAATATAAGAATAGGGCTCCCTGTGGTACGGGTCTTGCATAAAAAAAAGCGCGGGAAAACAAAATGTCAGACGAATTGAACAGGAGCTCTTTCGCAAAGTACAAAAGGCAACTAAACGTCACTGAGCCGGAAATAAGTTATGCGAAAACATCGCTTTAGCGAAAGCCTGTCTTTGCTGTTGATATTCCTTATCCTCTTCTAAGAGGATGGCATAACATTGTAAGTACATGCGGCATAGAGCCATTAGAGGAACTATTTTGGTTCTAATGCAAAAGTCTGAAATATATATGAGCCCGCAACAAACTGATCGCACCGCTGACTGTATCAAATTTCTGGGCATGATTAAAAAGTTGTAACTATCGATTTTTATCGATTATCAATAGTAATCGATTTTAATCAGGTAATTATATCGATTAATATCGATTTATCGATTTGCTTTCCGATGATCGATTAGTTACGTCGGGATGTTATTGACTGTAAAATTGCATGTAATCGAGTTGAAGCGAATAATTCTGGATTCCTGAGCTTATTCGAATTAATGCACTAACCGTGTGTTTTGGCCTCCATGTTCACTGTAATTTTCTTCATTTTAGTCACACTGATGGTTGCTTTGATCAACTTTGGAGAATAAGCAAAAGCGTTTCTTAATTTGTAACAATGGAATCGAGTAGCTTAAATGTCATTTTATCACACAATTATATGCAAATGTAACTTAGTATTTACCGACAGCTTGCCAGTGAGGTTAAATGTGAGTGATTTTCAGGTATCTGTACACTACCACAGCTCGAAAGAACATCAAAACGAAACCCGTACGGCCGTCGACGTCTTCTCTGAACTTTCATCCGCCATATTGCTCTCGATTAGTTGAATCTGACTTTTAAGTTTTGTCTTGGCCGTGGCGGGAATATAAAAAAATGGAAAACAAATCTCTAGTGTGTTCTCGGTAAATAACAGCTCTCGGTCCTCGATAAAATTGTTATTCTTTAGCTAGCTCATTCCATGATGTCAGAACTTCTGCAATACTTGCCTCGGAATATGCAGTGAATGGGTGGCAAGAATTAAAGCGCTAGAGAGCCTGAGAAATAGAGATTTATGATTGACAGGCGCTATTGCATAATTTTACGTTCCGCCCACAATGGAATAGATTTCTGACAATGCTGGTTACAGAGACGGAGGATAATGTCTTGTGCGATCCGATATTTTGAACATGTACTCAATACCCGACTGCCGGTACCATCGGATTATAATACTGACTCTAAATTGATTCCCGTCTCGAAATCTTGACTAGAGATATTTATTTTATCTCGTATTAAAATATCCACGAGTACCTTGGTTCCAACGGTTTTCGCACTAGTCAATTGAAACCCCGGCCCCCCGACCCCCGGGACACATAGCGGGGCATTAACGGGGACATGGCCGTGGAATAACGCACATTTAACGGTGCATTTTCCCGGTGGAACGGGGAAGTAGCGATTTGCAAAATTTGCGGGGATTTTAGCGGTGGTTGTAACGCCAGCCACGACAGAGCGGGACTGGGCCCGAGCATCAACAACGTGAATCAAACATGGCGGAAGCTATCGTAGTTCATTTAAACAAGTCATGGGTGTTCCATCAGAGGCAGTGTTTATACTGAGTTAAGTCACGAGTAGTAGATCAGGAAGTGTTTATTATTACACACTCTTTGTTACATGTATTTGCGCGTCACGGCAAAATATCAGATTAAAAAATATATTTAAACGCAGCTGCATGACATTTCCTTTATATTCCTTTGTCGCATTGTTTGTTTTTGTTGACAGACAACGGTTTCTGATAAACAAGACAATGGTGGAGACTGTAAAAGTGCGGAAAGCATGTATGGTAATATAGAAAATGTACAGGGGCGGATCCAGAATTTTGTGAAAGGGGGGTTAGCAAAATATATTTTTTTAATCTAGAGATTTAAAAAATGAATTTACAGTGATTTACAGGAATCAAGTGGGTGTTGCAACCCCCGAAACCCCCCCCCCCCTGGATCCGCTAGTGATGTGCTACAGAAAATGTATTTTTTTTCAAATAATGGAACAACAAATTTAAGCTTATGTATATTCAATTTATCAATGCCTCCTCCCAATTGAAAATTCTGAAGCACATGCCGGAGCCATAGGGGCGGGTATTGTAACAGCCAACTGTCCCTGATGGGCGGGGAAAAGGTCAAAATGTAACACTGTATAAATGTTACATTCCCCGCTATGTCCCGGGGGTCGGGGGGCCGGAGTTTCAATTGACTAGTGCATTACTAGAGAGAACAGCCGCGGCTCTTACTCCGCGGCTGTTCTATCTAGAAATCTCTGGAACCAGGTTACTCATGGATACTTTAATACGAGATAAAGTATCTCTAGTCAAGATTTCGAGACGGGAATCACTTCACCTCATCCTCTAGAAAACCTCTGGAACCAGGGCAGTCCATGAGCAGCTCACAAACAAAACAGTGAACGTTTGTAAATACTTCTTTGTCAAATTGATTCACTGACTAGCGCAATATAATTGTTTGGTTGTTGTTTTGTGTGTGATATTTATAATTTTATATATTCATCAGAAGCAGCTTTAATCGTCTGAACAATCAACGGGAACGGAATGATTGCTGCATCTGAGTGCTGCTTGCAAGAACGGCAGCGAAAATCAGCGAACTGTAAACTCAGATCAAACGCTTATGTACCGATCAAATTGAAACATCAACATTTCCCCCAGGGCAACCCCCGGGCATTTGAACTTTTGGTGTTTGAGTTGTTCAAATTCCCCTCCCCCGGGCCAACAATATTGTTCAAATACCCCATCCCACGGTCATATTAGGCGATCAAATGCCCCTACCCCCAGGACATAGTATTAGTTGTGACACCGCATTTTGTTTTTAACAGACAGTTGACATATTCGTGATCGTAAGCAATTTACATTTTAATACCTTCAAATACAGCACAAAGCTTTTGGGGTCCCTTTTTCGAAGCCAGTCTCTTACAAAAGCAGAGTGTTGTCCTTTCAAGGCATCTAAAATGACCTCCCGCTCCAATAGACCAGTTCGCGGTAAATTCCGACATTTTGAAAAGGGTGCAAACATGGCGCGAAATACAGTGTTTGTATGGGAATCGATGGGAATCGATGGGAATCCGATGCCAAATAAAATCCGTAAAATCGAATTTCTGAAATATTCTTCAGATAGAAACTTTAGATACCAGGTAAAAGGGTAACATATCGAAATTTGAGGGCTGTAGCTGTGCTGGGAAGCGTGCAATCGTGTTTTCAGTTTTCCATACATTGTCTGTAAAAACGAGTCTAATTCCGCGTGAAATTTTACAGACAATGTATGGAAAACTGAAATCACGATTGCACGCTTCCCAGCACAGCTACATCCCTCAAATTTCGATATGTTAATCGTTTACCTGGTATCTTAAGTTTGTATCTGAAGAATATTTCCGAAATTCGATTTTACGGATTTTATTTGGCATCGGATTCGCATCAATTCCCATACAAACAGATGGTATTTACGCACGAGTTTGTTTTCACAAAACGAACGAGCGAGGTACGAGCGAGTGAGTTTTGTGAAAACAAACAAGTGTGTAAATACCATACAAAAGCACTTTCCATCTTGTAATTTGTTTATTACATACATACTGAGATTTTTCTCCAATATCAAACAGGTTTTATTTAGGTTTTGTCATTGAACACGTACATTTGTAGCTTTCAATTTTTTGTTTTGCATTTCGTATCCGACTCAACATAGACTAAAATTTATGCTCGATACAATAAAAATGGAAAGAAAATCTTAATTTCTAAACTGACATCAGCCTTGAAATAGTTTTCAACATCAATATGAAACTGTATTTGATTCAACAAATAAAGTTTACAAGTTTACATCGTCAATAGATTAGTATACCTGCTTTTTCCAAGTTGTTTGCTACGAGTTTCCAGACATCTCCACGGCTTGTAGGTTTTCTCTGCTCACAGAATATTTACGATTTTTCAAATGTCGATGGTCTATGGAAGTTGAAATCACTCGACGAAGGACTGAAAGCTCGTAATCTTCGCCGTATTTTCTTTTGACACTAAGAATGATTTCACATAGATTATCTCAATATCGGTTGAGTTCTTTCGGTAGAATTTCGCTTCTTCTTTGTCTCTTTGAGTAACTTTACGGCTGTTTCTCTAAGTTTTTGCTCTTGTGATTTTGTTTTCTTGGTCGATAATATACTCCTCAATTGACTTGGAAGTTTTAACATCGTTAGTTGGCTGTTTACAGATCAATATTACATTATTTAAAAAAAAAGTCAAAACCTCCAACTTTCGTAGTGAATGAAAGTGGCGCCTCCGATCTCAAGTACAGTTTGAAAACCCCGATATGTTTTGGCAGGTGTTTTCTGATTGGACGAAACGCTTTTCGCACGTGTGAAAAATTCGTTTCGCGATTCTGATTGGCTAAGGAAAATTGTGAAGTGGGTTTTCGCATGAGTGATTCCATTCGTAAATCTCAGTATATGTATGTGATAAACTGTATTTCGCGCCATGTTTGCACCCCTTTCGAAATGTTGGAATTTACCGCGAACTGGTCTATTCCGCCGTAACATGTAATCGAGACAACATGTTAAAATCCCCCCTCATGCATGTCAAATCCCCCCCCCCCTCAGGGCAGCCACCGATGTTAAATTCCCTACTATCTGGGCACGGAAACGAGACAAATGCCCAGGGTATGCCCGGGGGATGACTGTTCCGATTTCATCGGTATATTACACCTCGCGATTCAAAACGTTCGAATTCGCTGAGTCAGTCACTTCATGAACGCGCCTTGGAAAATTTGGATCGGATGATCGGAACACGGATCTATCGGATCACAAATTATTGCTCAATTGATTAATTTTATTTGTTCCCTCAATGACCTATTAATTATAATCTGCGGAGTGATTGCAGAATACCTCACAAATCGGCGGATTAAAAATTAATATTCTATACTTTTCCACACAAACCCTCTAAAACCTAACCTCAAATCAATCTTAGACGAATCTGAATACAGCTGTTTTTTTCCCGCAGCAGACTAAGGACGCTCAACTCGCAT
Organism: Actinernus sp. WN-2022; assembly: GCA_030867875.1. Classification (NCBI taxonomy): domain Eukaryota; kingdom Metazoa; phylum Cnidaria; class Anthozoa; order Actiniaria; family Actinernidae; genus Actinernus; species Actinernus sp. WN-2022. Next base: position 38,702,451 of record JAOWCC010001210.1, read on the forward strand.
CAGTCATACATCCGTCCTTTCATAAAACACTTCTCTTTCATGGATACTTCTATTCCATTAATACATTTTCTGTTAGAATGCCATATATATGGCGCGAGTACAGGGCGTATATAGCCTCTTGTTAAATAAACAGAAACTAGTACTTGTCATCATCATCGGGTTTTGCAAGTCACATCGATTCTATTTTGAAAATATTTTAATCGCATAGTCATGAATTATGAATTTTTCTCACCATATGAAATGGATACACTTTTTATTCAAGGTGTATCAAAGGGATCTGTTTTGAACCAAAAAGGCATGCGAAATGTGTAACGGTTTGTAAGTGTGAAAGGGATCCCCCAACAAACCCGTTTAGAACTCTTTCCTCCACATCCCCGGGGGGCTGTTGAACACTCATATTTTATCTGGTTAAGTTTCATTATGCATTACATAAAAACATAAACAATAGTGTTGCGTGGATCAATATACTAACTCTTATTTTCAACCAGCAATAGATTGTTTTTGCTGTTTGATGTTTGCAAATTATATAGTGAAGCTATACAGACAGTTAAACTGCTCAAACGGATAGTAAACGCGTAAATACCATACGTGACCTCTCCTCCCGTTTCTTTAGGTTTTAATACGTTTTCCCGAAGTAGCTGCTCCCATACGTCGTTCTATTTATCTATGTATCTATGCATTTATGTATCCATTTATTTATTTACTTGTGTACGTGTGCGTGTGTGTACTTGTGTATTTGTGTACTTGTGTATTTGTGTACTTGTGTATTTATTTATTTATTGATGGATTGATGGATTGATTGATTGATTCTATTCATCTCTTTTCAGCCCAGAGTGGCTATACGCCGTCCTCCAATTCGTTCCTGTATACACTGTACAACACCAAGGGATATTATCCCATCAAGCTCAGCCTCACCGGTTGATATAACAAGTACGCAATCGATCGAAGCTCTGGTTTGGGACCAGCATTTGGCTCAGTATGGGCACGACCTTAAAATCGCCGACCATGTGTTAAGTAACCACAACTCTTTTACAGCTCTTGGATATTCGTACAAAAACCCTGGTTTCTACCTTGCGGGCAGCAAGTTTTTCACTCTGAGTGATGTCGAAGTATTTTATGAGACTGCATAATCTGAAACTTTCTCAGTCATAATCACACTTGCTTGCTATAAATTAATTAAACGTAAATTACGCCTATAGAGATGCTTCCATATAAGGCATGTGTGCAAACCTTACTCACTCAGGAATAAAGAGTACTCCTTGATCGCTGATTTTTTTTAGTATATCAGAATTTAGTCAATTGAAAGTTCGAATTTTGTTAACATGATTTTGATTCAAAAATGAATACTGTGTATATACTGCAAGGCTGATCGCACGGCTGTACGATGTTATTTATCGTACCCTATATTTCGGTTCGGCAGAACGAATCTTCTTCAGGGGTTATACGAGCTAAGTAAGGAATACAAGTGAACGTAGACATTATATACAGTAGAGATAAACAACGCTGATTGGCTAAGCGAAATATGAAATGGAACTGTTATAGGGTCTGATGTAATGAGATGGTGGCGTTATATTGATGACATTTTTTACTCTGGACACAAGGCGAAGACAAACTCAACAGCTTTATATCCCACCTTAACAGCCTACATCTCACCATAAAATTCACGAACACTATATATTTCCAACACCGAAATCGCATTCCTTGATGTCTGCGTACTTCTCGACAAAGGCAAAATTCAAACTGACTTCTATGTTAAACCAACTGATAAACATCAATACCTTCTTCAATCCTCGTGCCATCCCTTTCACACGAAATTCCATATAGTCTACGTTAACGCCGCATATGCTCAACAGTCGCACGATTCAACGACAACTAACCACCTCATCAAACGAGAATACAATCATCATGACGTTAGAAAACAAATTAACTCATCGATATATATTATCCGTAAACAAGCTCTTCAACAAGCCAACCATAACAAATCTACAGCTAGAACACCATTCGTAATTACTTACAACCCAGCCTACCCAACCATAATAAACAAAAACATGAACATTCTCTACTCATCCAAGTGATGCAAGAAAATATTCTCCTCTCCGCCTTTTATTGCATATCGTAGACCTAATAACCTCCGTGACATCCTAGTAGAAGCTAATCTTTCAAAAACGACACAAGAGATACAAGGAATTTTCCGCTGCGAACGCACAAAATGCAAAACATGCCCCTTCATTCAACATGGCTGCACTCCTATACTTTCTCTTCTACTGGCGAACAACGACCGATCAACACTCACCTTACATGCGCTTCAAAAAATATAATCTACATGATCGAGTGCAAAAAATGCTTGAACGTAAACAAACCTTGCCAATACATAGGGGAAACTAAACGCAATCTTAGTGACAGATTTGGAGAACATCGCAGACCAGTTGAACTCTCTATCAACGGAAGGAATCTCGCACAACCAACCGCCGTTTCATAACATTTTTCAAAAACCAAACACTCACTTGATGACTTACAAATCATACCGTTAGAAACTATTCACAACAACAGAGACAGTGTCCGTAAAGCTAGGGAAGCACACCTTATCTCTAAGGCTAACACTTAGAACCTCGTGGAATGAACAGACGCGATGAAATATAATGCTATCCTTTACTATACTTTTTTCTCCTTGTAATCACTATAGTTACAGTCCGCACTTTGTTTACAACATTACCATATATTGTATCTCATTATATCAGACCCTATAACGGTTACATTTCATATTTCGCTTAGCCAATTAGCGTTGTATATCTTTACTGTATATAATGTCTACGTCCACTTGTATTCCTTACTAAGCTCACAAGAAGTGAGCTAAGTAAGGTTCGTTCTGAAGGTTCGTTCTGCCGAACCGAAATACAGGGTACAATAAATAACATCGTACAGCCGTGCGATCAGCCTTACAGTCTTCATATATTTTAATCCTTCTGCTGATCCTGATCTCCACAGATCCAGCTACACTTTTGTTTGTAATAGTGGTCCTTGCAGCCTTCTTTGAAATACTCTGTATGTCTATTGGAAGTGTTCTTATAGAACTAGAACTGTAAATTCGACCAGGGTTGTGCTGCCATCGCCACGTGAAATGTTTTGCTTCTAAATAAATGTTTCACTGCCTGTTTAAGACAAACGTGTAGTATAGCTGGGCTTAATTGAGGACCTAAGGTTTCTAATATTCTGATAAAAGCAGTTAAAATTAACTAATATTAGGAATAACAGAATAATTAAAAAAAAAATTAAACAACAGGCACTCAAAAAGCAAAAGTAGTTTTAAAAGAATGTGATAGAACTTTTAGGACATTTTCACTGATTTATGCGCAATGTACACTAATGCCCAAGCTGTAAAAAGCCGATTTGCTTCTTGCAACTTAATTAACATCAGTTCAACATCTCAATAAACGCACAATACTTTACATACCTCTATTGGCATTTCAGACGGCTAAAGGAAGTGCCGAAGTAATGGTTAGTATCATTTTCTTATTTCATAACGTACAATTTTCTACTTAACTGAACTGAAATAAGGAAACGATTGGCTTGAAATAAAATTTTATGACTCATAGAAAATTGTGAAAAGAGTTACTAGGAGATACTGGAAAGGTGTACTGACTCAAATTAATGTACAATAATAATTGTTACTAATTAAGATGCTTCGTAAATCAACTACACATGCGATTTATCAAATCATTGAGAAGTTTCCAATAAATTATGTTTATAGGCTAAGAGGTATAATAGGCATGGATTCATTTGCTTCTTTTCTTCGCTCAACTTCCTACATGTGAAATCCTCTCAAATAACCTAACTAAAATTAATGTGAATATTCAACAGTTATACCGCAGCGCCGCCGCTATGAGCTCAGCTAGTACGATGAGAGTGAGTGGAGTAATTGTTTAATTATACACACTTCAGTGGATATGAGCTATCTAAAAAATATAATAAGTTTATACGTTTACCCTGATTACAATGAAACATTTTAGGCCGGAAATTAATTGTTTCTCAGTTGCAACTGGGACTCAGTAGTGTAGTTGGTAAGGGAGAGGGCTAGTAGTCTAGGGGTTCTGTTCAACAAGCGACTCAGTAGTGTAATTGGTAAGGAAGAGGGCTAGGAGTCTAGGGGCTCTGTTCAACAAGTGACTCAGTAGTGTAGTTGATAAGGGATAGGGCTTCAACAAGCGACTCAGTAGTGTAGTTGGTAAGGGAGAGGGCTAGTAGGCTATGGGTTCTGTTCAACAAGTGACTCAGTAGTGTAGTTGGTAAGGAAGAGGGCTAGGAGTCTAGGGGCTCTGTTCAACAAGTGACTCAGTAGTGTAGTTGATAAGGGAGAGGGCTAGTAGTCTAGGGGTTCTGTTCAACAAGCGACTCAGTAGTGTAATTGGTAAGGAAGAGGGCTAGGAGTCTAGGGGCTCTGTTCAACAAGTGACTCAGTAGTGTAGTTGATAAGGGAGAGGGCTAGTAGTCTATGGGTTCTGTTCAACAAGCGACTCAGTAGTGTAGTTGGTAAGGGAGAGGGCTAGTATATAGTCTAGGGGTTCTGTTCAACAAGCGACTCAGTAGTGTAATTGGTAAGGAAGAGGGCTAGGAGTCTAGGGGCTCTGTTCAACAAGTGACTCAGTAGTGTAGTTGATAAGGGAGAGGGCTAGTAGTCTATGGGTTCTGTTCAACAAGCGACTCAGTAGTGTAGTTGGTAAGGGAGAGGGCTAGTAGGCTTATGGGTTCTGTTCAACAAGTGACTCAGTAGTGTAGTTGGTAAGGAAGAGGGCTAGGAGTCTAGGGGCTCTGTTCAACAAGTGACTCAGTAGTGTAGTTGATAAGGGAGAGGGCTAGTAGTCTATGGGTTCTGTTCAACAAGTGACTCAGTAGTGTAGTTGGTAAGGAAGAGGGCTAGGAGTCTAGGGGCTCTGTTCAACAAGTGACTCAGTAGTGTAGTTGATAAGGGAGAGGGCTAGTAGTCTATGGGTTCTGTTCAACAAGCGACTCAGTAGTGTAGTTGGTAAGGGAGAGGGCTAGTAGGCTATGGGTTCTGTTCAACAAGTGACTCAGTAGTGTAGTTGGTAAGGGAGAGGGCTAGTAGTCTATGGGTTCTGTTCAACAAGCGACTCAGTAGTGTAGTTGGTAAGGGAGAGGGCTAGTAGTCTAGGGGCTCTGTTCAACAAGTGACTCAGTAGTGTAGTTGGTAAGGGAGAGGGCTAGTAGTCTATGGGTTCTGTTCAACAAGCGACTCAGTAGTGTAGTTGGTAAGGAAGAGGGCTAGGAGTCTAGGGGCTCTGTTCAACAAGTGACTCAGTAGTGTAGTTGATAAGGGAGAGGGCTAGTAGTCTATGGGTTCTGTTCAACAAGCGACTCAGTAGTGTAGTTGGTAAGGGAGAGGGCTAGTAGGCTATGGGTTCTGTTCAACAAGTGACTCAGTAGTGTAGTTGGTAAGGGAGAGGGCTAGTAGTCTATGGGTTCTGTTCAACAAGTGACTCAGTAGTGTAGTTGGTAAGGGAGAGGGCTAGTAGTCTAGGGGTTCTGTTCAACAAGCGACTCAGTAGTGTAGTTGGTAAGGGAGAGGGCTAATAGTCTAGGGGTTCTGTTCAACAAGTGACTCAGTAGTGTAGTTAATAATAATAACCTTTATTTAAGCGTATAGCTAAAATAGCAGTTTAACAACCACTAAATGGGGACACTATTCAGTAAATAAATAAATACATAAATAAATATAATACTAATAACTATAGACTAAAAAAATATTATACAAATCATATAACTTTTTTTACAATATATACAAATTATGTAGGGACACTTAAGCATTACATAGAATGCAGGTAGCACATTTGCTGTCTGTAAGCCTTGAGGCAAGGTCCACTTTTGAAAGCAGATATAGTGTCTGATGTGTCTTGGTACAGTGTCCCATATATCTGAGTGAGTGTTTAACAAAAGTTACAGTGTTAAATCTAGGTAAAATGTAGTCATTATTGCGTAAATTATAGTTAGTATTGGGACTTTGGAAAAGGCTACAGATATAGTTAGGGGATATGTTGCTCTTAACCTTATACATGATAATGGCTATGTCCTGTAATCTTCTATTCTGTAAAGTACATAGCCTAGCCATGTCTAGTAATTTACCATAGCTTGACAACTTGTCACGGTAGACAGCCCTAAGTGATCTCTCCTGAATACGTTCTAACTTTTCAACATCACTTGCCCGGCAGAAGTGCCAAACAAGGTGACAGTAGGTTAAACACGGAAGAATAGCAGCTTTGAATAGTTGCAGCTTAGTGTCTGTAGGTATCAGATTCCTAAGCCTTATAAGAACTCCTACACGCTGGCTACTCTTCTTGCATATATTGCTTATGTGTTCATCAAATCGAAGATTATCGTCAAATGACACCCCAAGAAGTTTTAAGCAGTTAGTAGATTTAAGTAACTTCATGATCATCAATTTTAATACTTTCCATGGGGTCATTTTTATTTCCGAGTGTCATACTATAGTATTTGTCAAAGTTCCCCTTTAAGAGGGTCTGAATGGGGTTAACTGACTACTGACAAACAGCTTTAAAAATAACTGACAACTGACAAATGACGATATTTTTACTGACAACTGACAACCTAAAACTAACTGACAACTGACAAATTTGTTTTTTTTTGTGGGTCAAACATTGTAAATTTTCTCTAGTAATTATTAACTTGGGCTAACTGACAACTGACAAATGGCCAAAATTTTAGCTGACAACTGACATGTAGACCCCCCCCCCCCATTCAGACCCTCCTTTAAGAAGTTGGATCTGTACCACCTGGAGGCTGATTGAGCACTAGCTGTGAAATTACCGTGCACATCAGTAATAGTATTGCCTGCAGCATAGAACTGGTGGTCATCTGCATACATGTTGAGGCTTGGGTTGACATTATAAGTCAGGTCATTTTGAAAAATGTTCCATATCAAGGGTCCAAATGCAGATCCTTGAGGACACTCTCTTGACACCTTCCCCCAATCATTCACTACAGATCCCAGCTTCACCCTGTTGTACCGGTCAGTGAAGTATGAGTCCAGCAGTCTTAGGCTGTTCTCCTCAACACCGTAAGCCTTAAATTTAGCAAGTATGAGTGGATGGTACAGGGAATCAAAAGCTTTGCTCATGTCAGTAGAAAGGACACCAACAACTTTATGTTCATCTAGAGCCATCTTCCAGTTCTCAGTCAAAGCCAGTAGAGCTGTTTCACAACTGTGATTCTTCCTGTAGGCTGTTAGTTTGTCACAGAGTTTGTCATTGAAACCATACCCTAACTGTTTACTAAGTATCTGCTCAAAGATTTTGTTTATATAGTAACCTGGACAATTATTGGCCTAAAGTTCTCTTTCTCGTGAGGGTCCTCCTTCTTGAACACTGTCGGTCCATTCTCCTTTTTTCCACGTTGCAGGCCATTCACCAAGTGTTATACATGAATTATATAGTGTGGTTAGAGGCCTTCATAGTTCTCTTGCTCCAAGCTTAAAAACCTGTACTCTTTTTAGGATTTAGACTTTGTAGTACAGTTTCCACCTCAAGCCCCCTCAAATTCTGGAATTGGAAGCTGTCAAGTCCAACCAGATTCCCCGTAATGCTCTGGACGCTTGTATGTGTAATGAAAGTACTATCAGTGATGCCATCTGTGTCAACAATACCCCAGAAGTGCATCATTTTTGTAAATAACATAGAAAGCCAACTTCTATTTATTTTATAATATAAAAAAGTCGAAAAACTTTATATGGGCAAGCGGGCAGGGCCTTGAATATGAGGGAAATTAATGAGGTAAAAAAAGGAAACAAATGATGTCAACCGAGTTTCAGGGAAGCCATTTTAATGCAAAATGACATAAGAAAACATACTTTGGTTTTATTTATTTTTATAATAATTCATGAAAGAAAATACCTTTTGCCCGGTTAAAGCGTTGACTTTGTACCTTCAAAATTCCTTACAACCCATTTAGTGTTTGATTTCGTCGACTTCGCGTACGAATTTGATACAAGTTTGTTTAATTCTTGTTCATCTAATTTCGCAAAACGGCTTTTGCGGGTTCGACAACAGGACTTCGGGGGTTTCTTCGAAAACTTCAGTTTCTTTACAGGTTTCCATGACTTTTGTGTATGTTACAGCGGCACAAAAATCGGAAAAAGGGAAAGGCTGTGGGTTTGTTTTGATTTTTATAGCCGTGCACCATAAAAAAAATTGCAATTTGATTGGTAGCTAGGCGTGCACCATAAAAAATGGTGCACGCCTAGCATCCAATGAAATCGCGCGTTCTTAGGATATTCCCAGTGTTTATATTATAATGATGAATATCTCATGAATTATACATGAGTTTGAGAAGTGCAGTTGGACTTGAAATTGGTTGATATCGTCATGCATCATAGCTTGTGTTACCAGTTTTACGCTAACACAATTATAGCTTTCATTTCGACCGTCTGTACCTGGTGACATGGAAATGGGGAAATATAAATTGGAAGCTAAGCCTGTGTTCATGATAGCGACTCATGGATGCTAAAAAACAGCCTCAAGCTTAAAGTGCAACTAACCCCTTTTGCAATTTTTATACATATGAATCTTTGAAAGGTTTTGAGTACTTCTGCGAAGAAATTTTTGGCTTACAGAGAATACTCTATGTTCTAGGCTTGTTTGAAATGGTGAAAATTTGACCTTTCCTGACCCATGACCGCGCAAGAAAAAGCCTGGGTCGATTCTTGATCTTACGTCACCTCATTAATGCATTATTCTCCATGGCGCCTTTCCATCACAACAACATCGATATATAGAGAATATACGTATACACAGTCTGTGAGTTGTTAGTAAAGAAAACAGTTATTTTAGAGTAAATGCTAAATATTTATTCAAATTATTGCAAAGTCGAATGAGTTGGATGACGTAAGATCAAGAATCGACCCAGGCTTTTTCTTACGCGGTCATGGGTCAGGAAAGGTCAAAATGTTACCATTTTAAACAAGCATAGAACATAGAGTATTCTCCGTAAGCCAAAAATTTATTCGCAGAAGTACTCAAAACCTTTCAAAGATTCATATGTATAAAACATGCAAAAGGGGTTAGTTGCACTTTAACCAAGACAAGAGTAAACTTTTATCACGGGGATTGGAGCTCAGCACCGCCCAAGGCCTTCATTCGATGACATACGTATATTTCCCGCTTATTAGTCTGTTGGGTTACCTGTGGTTTATCGATTAGTTTCATAACGATCTCAGTTCAAAGAGTTTATATGATTGTCCGTGTGAATTCCCTTTTCCGATTCCTACGAAAAAAATCTTCAATAATAAAAGATTGATACTTAATGAAGTCGTGTGAGTGGTTTTTTGGCGATTCGGGGCCTTCTAAAGCAGTTTATTAGGATTCGAAGTTTTAACCGTTGGCCGCGGCTCTAAAAAATTATACAACTCGACCTCGCCAAAGCACAGACTTACCTCAAAGTTCACCCAAAAATCGGCACTTTTCTTTGTCGCTCGCTATTCAGTTTTCGGCACAGGAGGGAATAGTTATCAAGCAACATCTGACCCGAGATTTAGGAAAATCCATCAAATTTATCACCGCCAAACGGCCTCCTCAAGACCCAAAAAGCGCGACTTCCTATGATCTGTAAGAACCACACCGACCAAAGCGGTCGAAAAGTTTCCCGCCCCTATCCAAACTGACGATGCAAATCGCCTTTTTCATGGGGGAGACGCAAGCGCAAAATTATTCTTCCGCTTAGAGTATGTATGCAAATAATCTTTTTCATGGAGGGTCCCACAAGCGTGAAATTATATTTCAGCTCGAAAACAAATATATCTACAATCAGAGGAAACAAATATATCGCCAATCAGAGGACCATTACTAGGCTTTTAACGAAATTGGCGGTTACTGACTAATTTTAAATTTGGAACTCGCGAAAATTTCTCACGTGGAACTGTCATAACATTTGGTGAAGACCCCGCGCGCGGCCCACTATCTCAGCATCCCTTCACCTCTCAAAACCTTGCATTTTATTGGACCCCATTTGGACTGCACTGACAAAGAATTGCATTGTTTTAGGGTTAGGGTTTGTATTGTTTCAGGGTTAGGCATTGTTTGGATAGCCAGTACTATTCCACGTTCCGAGGAGGTGAAGGCCGACCCCACTATCTTGGTCCTCTGATTGGCGATATATTTGTTTCCATTCCTCGACAAGGAGCAATTATATAAACTTCACAAGGAGCAATTATATAAACTCTTCTGAGATCGTTATGAAACTAATCGATAAATCACAGGTAACCCAACAGACTAATAAGCGGGAAATATACGTCGAGTCTGGGAAGCCTGTGGTTGGAGATGAAAGTATTCACCCTTCAAAACTGCCAGAAACATTGGTGTAATATTTGACATTCTAAAACTCAAAATAATTCATGAGGAAGAAAAGTTTCCACGTGGGCCACATATAGCGAGCAATAAAAAAATCGCTGCAACGCATGTCTGCCCGCCCGCTCCAACTTTTTTTCAAACTTAAAGACCCACCGTCGACCACAATGCAATTCGCACCGCGTGCGCCATTTTCGTATGATACGAAAATGGCCGCCAAAGCTGAAAGTAAAGGCGAGCGTGAACGAATCCTTTTCCATCGTAGCGATTTCTAGCAAATTTGATTAATACTAATTTCCTTTGTTTCAGACAACTATTCGGTAATCCGTTGAGGTAGGTATTTGATTTTGATTTCCACTAAACAGGTAAGATTTATAGAGTTTCGATGGGCGATTCGTCGATCATCGCAAAGCCGAAGAAAGGAAGTCACAGGCGAGGCGAAGAAGACCTCGTTTTAGTCCCTCTCGTACGAGTTCGTCAACTTGGATTCAAAGTGAGGCAATCCTTTGTTTTTGCTATGTGACCTTTGAACCCTAATGAAAAACATTTATTTTATAGCCTCCTGCATCATGGTAAAGTATTTACATATGCCGGGGATGTTTATGTGTGTGAATCAGAGATAGTCCATAGTTTATAAATCCAACGAGAAAAATTGAAAATATTATGGGGAAGACTCATTTACGCTAACGTGAAATTTGATACCCCAAATTTATGACCGTTTTATGATCGTTTCTCTAGTGTCCTCGTTGGATTTATAAACTATGGACTATCTCTGATTCATATGCATAAATATCCCCGGCATATGAAAACACTTTACCATAATGCAGGAAGCTTTTGAATATAAAAAAAATAATTAGAGTTCAAAGGTCACATTCCAAGTTTCCATGGAAACTGTCATGTGTAATTGTTAAGGACATAACAACATCATGTTTGTCAAAGTTTTAAGCAAAACGTTTACAACGAGAAAGAGATAGACTACCCCGTCTCGATTTGCCGGCGGCCATTTTGAGACCCAGGCCTTAATACACCTGAGGTTCTACACTACTGACGCTTTCTTAGACTATATCATAATATTAATTATGACAGCATCCTAAGAACGCGCGATATTTTGGCTCAGTAAAAGACATGAGCTCAGCGAGGGTGATTTTCTTATAAAAACACGCCCGAGGAAGAGATCGAATTGTATAAAACAAATACAAATATAAATCCTATATCCTAGTCAAGTTAGAAATTCATAGTTTCTTTTTTAGCCGTTATCCATGCGATTTTCCTCATTCGAAAGACTTTGACTTCAGAACTAGTCGACCAAAATCGCAATTTACCGGATCGAAGCTCGAGCAAGTCGAAATGCTATTGTCCTGTAATCAACACTGATTTGTCTCAAGTAACCGTAAGTTGGAATGCTTTGTTTTCGTTCTGCAATGTGATTGGTTCTCGTGGTAATTAGAAGTTAATCATACTTTAATTACTGGATGTAAGTAGTCGGGTTGTTTTTCGGATATTTTTTGGAGCAGGTGACTCAGTAGCGTAGAAGGTTTTATTACTTTGTTAAAGGGTCCAATCCTATAGACTAGAGAAGCAGAAAGGAAAGACCGCCTGCCCGAAAACTCCTGGTTTCTGAGTACAAAAGTTAGATCCCGTCCACCAGCGGACGGGGTATATGATTGGCTGAAACGGTGTCAATCAAAGCTTATCGCGGCAAGTGTTGAAGGATAAGTGTAGCCTGCGAAGCGGCGTAACTAGAATAAGTGTTATGTACTGAGCTTGCAGTTGATAAAATATGGCGAGTAATACAAAAAGCTTTGTCTTTCTTGAAGACTAAGGTGAAACACCCTGGTTCCAGAGGTTTTTTTGAGAGAACAGCCAAGGAGAAAGAGCCGCGAAGGCGGCGAACTGCGAGAGGTTTATTGTCTAGTTCCGGCTTTTCACAAGTTCGTAAACCGTAAATATCATACTCTTTCCAAAGCGCCAGAAGATCTTTACTTTGAAGTAGGCTTTGTACAGTACCGGGAAAAAAGATTTAAACGAGGTGAAGTGAAATATCCCCAGGGATATTTCCCTTTTTAGGGAAGTGAAATATCACTTCACGTGAAGTGAAATATCCCTTCACATCAAGTGAAATATCACTTCACCAAAACGGAAATATCACTTCACGTGAAGTGAAATACTACCTCACCAAAGGGAAATTTCACTTCACGTGAAGTGACATTTCACAGACAAGAGGTGAAGTGATATTTCACTTCATCTGAAAGGGATATTTTGATTTTCGTGGTAAATGAACTTTACCAGTGCCCACTGAAAAGATTCGAACAGCGAGCTGTTGAAAAAACAACTGAGGTCAGTTAACGCCGTGTTATCACATCGTATCATAACCGCCTTTAGAAATAAAATCCATGCACCTCGAGCTTTAAAATGTTTTGAGAGGTTTTCAATGCGCTAGAAGTTGAATTAGTGGGAACGCAAGCTGCTCTAAATTCACGGCTAACTCGTTGCACATGCAAGAACAATGCACAACGGGAGAAGCCGCTTTAAACGAAATAGTCATTTTCAAATTTATTCGTAACATCGCATCATAGCCGCCTTTAGAAATATAATTCATGCATCTCGAGCTTTAAAATGCTATGTTTTGCGAGGTTTTCAATGCGATAGAAGTATTGAATTATTGGGAACGCAAGCTGCTCTTGATTCATCACCAACTCTTCGCATAACAACAGTGCACAACGCGAGAAAACCTGATAAACACACCATTGACTCAACGTGAGAGAATGTTGCCACTGTAGGAGAGGCCATCATGGAAATAATTAGAGAAAATTAGTAATCTTTAAGAATTAGTAACCTGATAAACACACCAATCTATTTTAGATAAACCTAAATTGCTAATTTAAGCCGAAGCCGCAATGGATATTTTGCAGAAAAAGAAACGATTTTTACAGGGTATTTTTCCTTTGAAAAGGTCCTTATGATTTTCATGACATATTTTGTAACAGACCAGTTCCAGGATTAATAATCATTCAGGATTATTTGGCGTGCAGGTAGATGTTAAACAATAGGTGTCCCGCCAGTTGAAACGAAAGAATTATTGGCACTTGGAATGACAACTTGAATGTTAATTTTGCTCTCTATTTTGATAAGAAATGATTGTTTCATAGGCTATGATTTCTAATTTTACAACTTTTTCGTTCTGGCTGGCAGATACGAAGTAGCCTGCTTTCAGGCGGTAAATGGTGTTTTATTCGCGCAGCAAACGGATCATCGAAGCGGGCGCCATATTGAGACCTGGGATCGAATGACAAATGAGGGAGGAGGGAAAGGGGGAGAAGCAGAAAGGAAAGACCGCCTGCCCGAAAACCCCTGGTTTCTGAGTACAAAAGTTAGATCCCGTCCACCAGCGGACGGGGTATATGATTGGCTGAAACGGTGTCAATCAAAGCTTATCGCGGCAAGCGTTGAAGGATAAGTGTAGCCTGCGAAGCGGCGTAACTAGAATAAGTGTTGTGTACTGGTTCAAGGTTCTTATTTCCACAAAACAAAACAATCATTACATTTAGCAACATGATGCGACAAAAGATAGGATTAAAGTAATAGAGTTTAGGTTAAGTATAATATCTACGAGAAAGAGCAAAAATAGTAAATAGTACAAACGACAGCTGCAAACGACAGAAATTTATCATTAATGCTCAGGAGGAAGAGGTAAAAGATATTTTTGGTAATTATTTTTGAAAGATTTCAAGCTAGGCGATTGTTTTATATCTAAAGGTATACTCTTCCAAGTCTTCGAGGCTGCAAATTTGACACTAAATTTTCCATAATTTAGGTTCGCTCTAGGGATAAAAGGATTCTTGTTTGATCTCGATCGAGTATTGTATGTGTGAACCTCAGAAATGCTACTAAAAAGTGTATTGAAAGTACTAGGTAACAAATAATTTTGATGTCTAAAAGCAAGTTCCCCAAGTTGTAATTTGGTTATTTCATAAATATTTAATATTCCAAGGTCACAGAATAGCGGCCTACTATGCATCGCACGCTTCTGTAGAATACATAGAGGATGTAGATTTGTTTTATAAACACTACCCCATGTACTGGTACAGTAAGATAAATATGGATAGATAAGATTATAATACAAATTAAATTAAGATTTTACGATTGAGAAATTTACGACATCTAAAAATGACACCAACTGATTTGGCAATTTTAACTGCTATATTATTTATGTGAGACTCCCAACTTAGATGTTCATCAACGAGAATCCCAGCTCGAGAATTAGCTCGCAGTTGATAAAATATGGCGAGTAATACAAAAAGGTTTGTCTTTTTTGAAGACTAAGGTGAAGTGTCCTGGTTCCAGAGGTTTTCTAGAGAGAACAGCCACGGAGAAAGAGCCGCGAAGGCGGCGATCGGCGAACTGCGAAAGGTTTGTTGTCGAGTTCTCTTTTCACAAGTTCGTAAACCGTAAATATCATACTCTTTCCAAAGCGCCAGAAGATCTTTACTTGGAAGTAGGCTCTGTAAAGTACTGGGAAAAAAGATTTCAACGAGGTGAAGTGAAATATCCCCAGAAAAAAATCATTGTGAAATGTGAAATAAAGTATTGTATTGTATTGTATATTGTATTGTATTGTATCACTTCACGTGAATTGAAATATCCCTTCACATCAAGTGAAATATCCTCGTGAAGTGAAATATCACCTCACCAAAAGTGAAATATCACCTCACGTGAAGTGAAATATCACCTCACCAAAAGGGAAATTTCGCTTCGCGTGAAGTGATATTTCACTTCACAAGAGGTGAAGTGATATTTCACTTCATCTGAAAGGGATATTTTGATTTTCGTGGTAAATGAACTTTACCAGTGCCCACTAAAAAGATTCGAACAGCGAGCTGCTGAAAAAGCAGCATTACAGAAAAGACTGAGTTCAGTTAACGCCGTGTTATCACATCGTATCATAGCCGCCTTTAGAAATAAAATCCATGCATTTCGAGCTTTAAAATGTTTTGAGAGATTTTCAATGCGCTAGAAGTTGAATTATTGGGAACGCAGGCTGCTCTAATTTCACCGCTAACTCGTTACACAAGAACAATGCACAACACGAGAAGCCGCTTTAACAAAATAGCCATTTTCAAAGTTCTTCGTAACATCGCATCATAGCCGCCTTTAGAAATATAATCCATGCATCTCGAGCTTTAAAATGCTATGTTTTGCGAGGTTTTCAATGCGCTAGAAGTGTTGAATTATTGGGAACGCAGGCTGCCCTTGATTCATCGCCAACTCTTCGCATAACAACAGTGCACAACGCGAGAAAACCTGATAAACACACCATTGACTCAACGTGAGAGAATGTAGACACTGTAGGAGAGGCCATCATGGAAGTCATTAGAGAAAATTAGTAATCTTTAAGAATTAGTAACCTGATAAACACACCAATCCATTTTAGATAAACCTAAATTGCTAATATAAGAAGCCGCAATGGATATTTTGCAGAAAAAAGAAACGATTTTTACAGGATATTTTTCCTTTGAAAAAGTCCTTATGATTTTCATGACATATTTCGTAACAGACCAGTTCCAGGATTAATAATCATTCAGGATTATTTGGCGTGCAGGTAGATGTTAAACAATAGGTGTCCCGCCAGTTGAAACGAAAGAATTATTGGCACCTGGCATGACAACTTGAATGTTACAAGGTGTAACATATAATCTGCGTGATAATCTTATTTTTGGGGACATAGTTTTAGCGGTAAAACTATGTCCCCAAAAATAAGTTATCACGCAGATTATACTATTTTGAACCTTTTAACTTTAAAATAATCAATAATTGGCCAGGGCTTATAGACACTTTCAGATTCCTCGGAGCACTTTTCGCGGACATCATACAAGGCCACTATTCGTTTTTCTCGTGTTTATGGCGAATGTTTTGCTTTGAATCTCGTTAGTATTACCCATATAGCTAAAAAAAGCTTTCGAAGTGTGTGTTTGGCTACTAAGCCGAGAGGTTTTGGGAGCTTTTTTCTGTTTTCGACAGCAACTGCGGCAGGTGTGGATTTCAATGTGGGAGTGATTTGCCGTAGGGAGCCCTGTACTAATTTCTGCTCGGACACGAGTGATACTGATGGCTATAATTAAACCAGGCTGCTCGAGTGATGATAGAATGTATCAGTAATTCAGGTTCAAATGTACTTTCACACTTGGGGATTATGACACTTGAGGCTGCATCTCTGCGGGATATCGTTTTTTATCTCGGTTGCTAAGAACGTCTGGCTGAGGTTAAATGAATATTCAAAGTCGAGACAGAGAGAATGACCAAAAACGTTTACGCTCCGGCTTTCAGGTGTTACGTCGTGAAACCATAGTATGAGTCCAGAAGGTAAAAATGTTTTTGATATTACTGTATATATAAAGTGTGGTTTTGCTCTACAGAAGAATTTGGCAATTTTGTAATTACGATTTCCTTTATCTTGGTAATTGCGTTTGCACTTGAGACGTACGAACTATTTGTATATCCACAATGTCAATAATCAAATTGAAATAGAAACCCAAAGAATCCAATTTTTACTGAGATCAATTTGATGTCAGTTATCATGGAAGAAGGGATTATCGCGCCTGACAAAAAAAATGGAGGCTTCCGAAGCTGCTCTTCGGCGTCTTGGATATTTGGTAACGCTCTACAACATTTTGGTTGGCCAAAACGTCGTTTGCGCTTACAAAGTTTTGGTGTCTATAAAATACAAAGTAAATCATTGAATGATGCCTTCAATGTTAAATTTAAATACTGGATTTTATAATGATCTCCCATTACAATTTTGATGATATTTAAATGCTTAAAGCGCAAGTAGCGCCATAAAACAACATGAACTCTTTTTGCTCCAAATTCTATTTCTAATATACTACAGTTGTCTAAATTAGTTTTGTTCGAGAGACTGGAGCAGCAATTCAACTAGAATAAAAGTTACCCGAATTGCGAAATTGATTCATCTTGTGATGTCCCAATTGAAAGCTACGGGATTTTATTGTAGTAGTTTTCTCTTGGGAGAGAGTTGATTCATCTTATGACGTCAACGACAAGTAAAATTAGGGATTAAATTTTACACAATCTGCAAGATTAATACCTTTTTGTGGGAAAAAAATTCAATAGTACAAATATTTTTTTATACTTTTTTGACCTGATACTTGCACTTTAATGTTAATTACTGAGAAAAAGTTATTTTCGTCGCAATTGCGTGATAAACTGCACTGTTTCTTACTCTCTACGAGAACGCGAAATCTATATTTTAAAATACTTAAATATCCCATTGTACAGGGTTGACTTTAAAGAAACTGCGTGTGGTGTGTTTACTGTGCTGTAGCCATCTGTTCTTGGAAATGACCATCACTTATTCCTGTTTGGGAATAGTGACTTTCAAAAGACAACGGTGAAAATACACGGTCATACCGATTAATATTTGAAAATGTAACTCAGTGAGCAACTAATAACTTTGCTTTCTCTTGAAAACAATTGTTTTGCTTTTTTGTAATTGAATGACAAGGAAAGAAAATCTTACATTTAACCGTAACTTTAACCTTTTCTAACTTTTGTGTCACTAACTCAAAGACATAAAGGGACGCTCTCGATCCAATTGAACCTGCGGGTTTCTTTAAAAAATATAATATCGTGACTAGAAGAGAACTTCTGATGTACTTTTCATACAATTTCGATAGAGGTTGCAAAGATAAAAGTGGATTACAAAAGCCTATTCTAGAAACTTTAACCGATCTCAAGTTGTTCTAGATTTCTCTAAAAAGCAGTGAGTTACATCCACTCGAATCTTTGCCATCCTTCATTAAAATTGTCTCAAAATTTCTCCAGTATACCTGCAAAGCATACTGACTTTTATTGTTCTCTGTATTAAATCTGAGTAGTTATTTTTCTCTTTCGTCATGAGAAAGTTTATCATTTTGGAGTTGACAGTGTCTACTGTATATAGTTGTACTATAAACAGTTTTCAACAACAGTTCTGATCTCAAGCTTTTACCTATATAAAGGAACTTACTTTCCTATACTAGTTTCAAAAGTATAATATACAATTTTAATCTCAAGAAGAGAATTCTGAATACTCGCTACAGTAGTATAGGGCGCATGGAATTAGCCCCCTTTTTTAAGGCGCTATGCTAATTTTTAAGGCGCTATGCTAATTTTTAAGGCGCTCTCATTAATTCAATGACGTCACGGTTCTATTGTCTTAGACTCATGAATAAAGTGGTGCCCTCATGAATAAAATGCGGCGCTATGCTAATTTTTAAGGCGCTCATGAATAAAATGCGGCGCTCTCATGAATAAAATGCGGCGCGCTCATGAATATCTATTGTTCCTTTGGATGAGGTCATCGATCTATTCGGGCATGTTTGGGCAAAGCCTATTGTTTGGAGGCATGTTTGGGCAAAGCCTATTGTTTGGAGCAGCTATAAAGCTAGAACCGATCGCTCCCAAATCCATTCGAAGTTGAATGAAAAAATAAATAAAACATACCTCGCAATATCTAAACCCCTTGGTAGCGTAAATAGTAAGAACAAACTACTCGTGATAGGCTCTAAACTGTCTTTATTATTTTCCTTTACAGTTAATAACTCATAAGATAATTGTATACAAAATCCACTGTGACTCATTACATCAACTCTGCTATTGTCCTTAGGGATTAACGATACCTGAAGAGCCTATTGTGATGCAAATTATTCTCTAAAACTGAACAATAATTACCATACGAATATAAACAAACTACTCGGAACAAGATTTTATTGATTCAAACCATGATAAGCGACAAGTTTTACAATGAGGCATAACAAATTAAAGAGTATTTTAGCATTTAAGGTTTGTTTACAATCAGTCCTCATCGTCACTTGTTGGGTGATAAGTTTCTTTCTTTTTACTTTTGGGATGAATATGCCGTACTGTTTGACAATGTTGGCATCGTACCAAAATGTTCTTAACCGACTTGGTTGTCAATGGAAACTCATTCTCGCAAATGGTACATGTGGTGATGGCATTCTTAACAAGCGGGTCAAGTAAAATATCATACCATAGACATTTGGGGCAGCCAACAACGCCCGTTACGTGAACATTGGTAGAGTTACAATGATCACAAGAGGCATTGATTTTATTTTCGTTGTTATCTTCACTGTCCTCTTCATCACTACTCTGTTCTTCCTCGTTTGCAATAGTACTATCTTGGTTTTCGGCATCACTGTTATTGTCACTCTCCTGAGACTCGTTCTCATTTTCGCTCTCTTCTTGCTCACTGCTGCTAGTTTCAGGCTCCTTTTGCTGGTATGTTTTTTCTTTTTCGATAAGATCGCTCAAAACCTTTTTGTTGTGAATTAGACTTTTGTTGATTCCTAGCTCAGCAAGACCCTCTAGAAATGTATTGAGAGCGCGAGGTCTCAGCATATCCTTGTTATAGGGAAGTAAGACATATTCTACCAGGGCCGCTATATTCGTCACCGGAATTCTACGCTTGCTACGAAGCAATTCTCCTCTTGGCGTCCAAAATAATATATCCTTAGAGGAGGCCATACTGTGCAATAAATCCGAAGCATCTTTATGGGAGACGGCTCTCGGAAGATCATCCAAAACATCTTTAATTCTTGGTTCCTCTTCATCCTCACTCTCATCATTCGATGTGTCACTTTCTTCACTTTCCGTGTCAATGTTTCTCTTCATGTTCACCACCGGAGTGACTTCAGTAGCAAATGATCTTGAAAGACCTAAGACTCCCCTATTTATACCAGCAGAAGCCCAGTGAGAATAGGGGCTAACAAATGTTCAATAAATCCACCTCCCTCTTGCACTAGTAGTTGCTTCTTTTCTTTGAATGGAACCTCTGGATCCACGAGTGTATAAATAGATTCTCTGTGTGGAGTTAGTCTTCGCCTGTCTTCCTCACTGATAGGTACATATCCTCTAACAACATTATGTGTCGCTTGGACGAGCGAATGTACTTGTTCTGGAGATGATGCCGTTTCGAGGAGAAATTGACGTTGATGGTCGGGGCAAGAAGCTAAGAGATGGAGAAAGCCACGATTTCTCTTTACTGTATGAGACATGGTTGAAACTGATCTACGATTTGAATGCGCTAGGATATTTATAGCGCTAGGGCGACCGATGGGTGTTGACGGGCGGCGGGCGTTGGCGGGTGTTGACGGGCGGCGGGCGTTGACGGGCGTTGGCGGGCGGCGGGCGTTGACGGGAAGCGGCAGAACTGTTAGCATAAATGGGAGTATACCAGCGCCGTGGAGTTCATTTTATTTAATCTCTTGAAGCATCAACATGTCAAAAAAACTGTTCTGTCCTAGTTGTCATGGAGGCTTCTCCCGACCATATGATTTAAAACGTCATCAAAATAAGTTTCATCCTACTGAAGCTCTATCGAATCATAGTTAATAGAGTGGAATGGTTAGGAAACTCAGGGACCTTCTTTGTTATAGGTCTTTGTTAGCTTTTTTCAACCTTGAACGTGCACAAAACACAATAGAAATTCCAACATGTTAGTCAATCAGCCAATAGAAACGTGTGAGTTCAGTCGTTCAGGGAACGCTAATGAACTATGATAGTGCACAATCTTTTGTCTTGCCCCTTCCAACCTCAATCGCAGCGCCTTTGTTAGCCCTTTTGAAGTTTGCCGGGTTTCCTAACCATTCCACTCTATTAACTATGATCGAATGGACTCCATACCACGATTTCATCACAGAACAATGGTTTTCAAAGTACGACGGGCATTTGTAGCTCTTTTCAACTCATTCATCCGTTTACTTGTATGGTTGCTGGTATGACAGGATGTGGTAAAACGGTCTGGGTACAGAAGTTACTCGAAGAAGCCCATCAAACAATTTCCCGTCCACCCCAGAGAATTGTGTGGTGCTATTCACAGTGGCAGCCTGCGTATACAGCACTCCTTAGTACGGTACCTGATATCGAATTTGTGAAAGGAATCCCCCCTGATATCGAGCAAGATCACTACTTTGATGTACATGTACGAAACCTGATTGTCATTGATGACCAGATGACTGAAACGGGAAATGATAATAGAATTGTCAACCTGTTTACCAAAGGATCTCATCACCGGAATCTGAGTGTCTTCTACATTTTACAGAACCTATTCCATCAGGGTAAAGGCAATCGCAGCATCAGTTTAAACAGTCATTACTTAGTGCTGTTTAAGAATCCACGTGACAAACTACAAATTTTAACACTGGCCAAGCAAATGTATCCCAGGCAGACGGAGTATTTTCTCAACAAGTACGAACAGGCTGTTAGGAGACCTTATGGTTATTTGTTTGTCGACTTAAAACCAAATACACCCGAGGGCTGTAGGTTAAGGACCAATGTTTTACCCAGTGAACAGCAACAACCACAAGAGATATCTAACGAGGATAGCGTTTCTAACGTACTGCGTAAGTACGTCGAGCAGCAGAGCTTTACAATTTCCCCGCAAGTACAAAAAATGCAAAGCTTGAAGGATAATATGAAGAGGGTATTAAACCGTAATGATCTCAGTCAGACCCAGAAAGCAATAAATTATGTCCAGCTTCAAAACAACTTTATGAGGTATAAACACCAAATGAGTCAATATCCTGTACCTCCTACAACTCTTTCACCTGGTATCGCAACCCAACCCCAAGAACAAGAAATAGCCGATACACCCATCACACCGCAACAAGTATACCTCGATTCAGCTGAACCAGCCACAGTGCCGTATTCGGCAAAAGTATATCAGTCCCCAACCACGAACATTTCTTTGAGCTCACCAACCATACCGCCACAATTACACCTAGATTCGTCTGAACCAGCCACAGTGCCCAATTCAGAGAGAACCTACGAATCCCCATTCCCTAATATTTCTTTGTCTTCTTTGAACTCGTCAACCAAAAAGCTACTCTCCCCACTACGAAAAAGAAGAAAACGCCGACGTTTGGAACTCAAGAATTATTTGGATGATGATGCCGAAGAAAGTGTTGGACCTTATCTAAAAGCCGATCGGATCAGACGATCAATGCGAATTCGGAAGCCTTACAAGTATTAACATTGTATTAGAGCTGGAAACAGTTAGCGTTGGGTCACGGTGGAGTGCATTTGGGGCTAAATTTGCATTGTAAATCTTGTCGCTTATCATGGTTTGAATCAATAAAATCTTGTTCCGAGTAGTTTGTTTATATTCGTATGGTAATTTAGTTCAGTTTTTCGAGAAGAATTTGCATCACAAGAGTTTTCCTCCAAACAATAGGCTCTTCAGTTATCGTTAATCCCTAAGGACAATAGCAGAGTTGATCTAATGAGTCACAGTGGATTTTGTATACAATTATCTTATGAGTTATTAACTGTAAAGGAAAATAATAAAGACAGTTTAGAGCCTATCACGAGTAGTTTGTTCTTACTATTTACGCTACAAAGGGGTTTAGATATTGCGAGATATTTATTACTTTTTTCATTCAACTTCGAATGTATTCAGGGCCGATCGCTCCTGGTTTTAGAGACGACCCCAAACAATAGGCTTAGCCCAAACAGGCCCGAAATAGGCTTTGCCCAAACATGCCCGAATAGATCGATGACCTCATCCAAAGGAACAATAGATATTCATGAGCGCGCCGCATTTTATTCATGAGAGCGCCACACTTTATTCATGAGCGCCTTAAAAATTAGCATAGCGCCGCATTTTATTCATGAGGGCGCCGCATTTTATTCATGAGTCCAAGACAATAGAACCGTGACGTCATTGAATTAATGAGAGCGCCTTAAAAATTAGCATAGCGCCTTAAAAATTAGCATAGCGCCTTAAAAAAGGGGGCTAATTCCATGCGCCCTATACTACTCGCTACCGAAACACTGGCAGTGAGTTATGGTGTACAAAGTATAAATTCATCTTCATGCACGTCAGTAGTCCTTAAGGTTACCGGTACTTTCAAAACGAAAAAAGAAGCAAAACCGAACCAGGCTTCTCCCTGGCTACGTTAAATGTTTGCCTCAAAACTGACCAGGGCCTTGAAATAGTTTCTTACGATCATACTGCCATATAAATACGAAGATGTTATATTTTCCTACTTTTTATCTCATACCCGGGTATTCTATTTTTAGAAACTTTGTTTCTTTTGTTCTGTTAATTTTTCGTCCTTATAAGGTGAAGAAAGGGAAAAGTTTTGCTACGCCAGCGGGTTGTCAAGGCTGAATCCTTTTCTAACATTGAAGGGTCAGTATATTCAGCTCGCAACGGACAGTCTTGTGGGCGGTACAATGAAGCGATGGCGGTACAACCGATTATAATAAAACCTCCAGCCGAGTTACAAGTGCGCAAAGTCTCAGGATGTTATCTAACTTGAATAGCTCAGTAGCTCATATTAACTGGCGGAGCTTTACTTATTTCTCACATATTTTCTCTTTCATATAATTTCCGCCTAATGGAGGGTTGATGTCGAAATGCTTTTTTCATAAAACCTTTCACGTATTAAGCTATAATTGGTTTTACAGACAACTCACACGACAACTCGCTCGAGGACTCGCTCGTTCGTTTGTGATTCTTTCACAACAAGTGAATAAAAATCGTACGCGCTCACCAACCATGAAGTAATCTCTATTTATCACTCTCAAAAGATAAAAAGTAATCCTGAAGATTTAGATGA
Source organism: Actinernus sp. WN-2022 (assembly GCA_030867875.1). NCBI lineage: Eukaryota > Metazoa > Cnidaria > Anthozoa > Actiniaria > Actinernidae > Actinernus > Actinernus sp. WN-2022. The sequence continues at coordinate 38,726,455 of JAOWCC010001210.1, forward strand.
ACAACAAGGCTTAATAACTAGCTACATTTCTGCAACAGCTACATTTCAGCAACTCTTACTCTCTTAGAATTCCAACTCTTGTTTAATCGGCATTGTTTTTGGTTTGCTCGTCATGATATTCAAGAAACGCGGACACCGATCGGTTATCAAATTTCTTATTTAATGTTCGACATTTCTAATGATCCCACGGTGGTACAGCCGTTTTTGAGAATGAAAACTATGTCCCCAAAAATAAGTTATCACGCAGATTATACTATTTTGAACCTTTTAACTTTAAAATAATCAATAATTGGCCAGGGCTTATAGACACTTTCAGATTCCTCGGAGCACTTTTCGCGGACATCATACAAGGCCACTATTCGTTTTTCTCGTGTTTATGGCGAATGTTTTGCTTTGAATCTCGTTAGTATTACCCATATAGCTAAAAAAAGCTTTCGAAGTGTGTGTTTGGCTACTAAGCCGAGAGGTTTTGGGAGCTTTTTTCTGTTTTCGACAGCAACTGCGGCAGGTGTGGATTTCAATGTGGGAGTGATTTGCCGTAGGGAGCCCTGTACTAATTTCTGCTCGGACACGAGTGATACTGATGGCTATAATTAAACCAGGCTGCTCGAGTGATGATAGAATGTATCAGTAATTCAGGTTCAAATGTACTTTCACACTTGGGGATTATGACACTTGAGGCTGCATCTCTGCGGGATATCGTTTTTTATCTCGGTTGCTAATAACGTCTGGCTGAGGTTAAATGAATATTCAAAGTCGAGACAGAGAGAATGACCAAAAACGTTTACGCTCCGGCTTTCAGGTGTTACGTCGTGAAACCATAGTATGAGTCCAGAAGGTAAAAATGTTTTTGATATTACTGTATATATAAAGTGTGGTTTTGCTCTACAGAAGAATTTGGCAATTTTGTAATTACGATTTCCTTTATCTTGGTAATTGCGTTTGCACTTGAGACGTACGAACTATTTGTATATCCACAATGTCAATAATCAAATTGAAATAGAAACCCAAAGAATCCAATTTTTACTGAGATCAATTTGATGTCAGTTATCATGGAAGAAGGGATTATCGCGCCTGACAAAAAAAATGGAGGCTTCCGAAGCTGCTCTTCGGCGTCTTGGATATTTGGTAACGCTCTACAACATTTTGGTTGGCCAAAACGTCGTTTGCGCTTACAAAGTTTTGGTGTCTATAAAATACAAAGTAAATCATTGAATGATGCCTGGATTTTATAATGATCTCCCATTACAATTTTGATGATATTTAAATGCTTAAAGCGCAAGTAGCGCCATAAAACAACATGAACTCTTTTTGCTCCAAATTCTATTTCTAATATACTACAGTTGTCTACATTAGTTTTGTTCGAGAGACTGGAGCAGCAATTCAACTAGAATAAAAGTTACCCGAAATGCGAAATTGATTCATCTTGTGATGTCCCAATTGAAAGCTACGGGATTTTATTGTAGTAGTTTTCTCTTGGGAGAGAGTTGATTCATCTTATGACGTCAACGACAAGTAAAATTAGGGATTAAATTTTACACAATCTGCAAGATTAATACCTTTTTGTGGGTTAAAAAATTCAATAGTACAAATATTTTTTTATACTTTTTTGACCTGATACTTGCACTTTAATGTTAATTACTGAGAAAAAGTTATTTTCGTCGCAATTGCGTGATAAACTGCACTGTTTCTTACTCTCTACGAGAACGCGAAATCTATATTTTAAAATACTTAAATATCCCATTGTACAGGGTTGACTTTAAAGAAACTGCGTGTGGTGTGTTTACTGTGCTGTAGCCATCTGTTCTTGGAAATGACCATCACTTATTCCTGTTTGGGAATAGTGACTTTCAAAAGACAACGGTCAAAATACACGGTCATACCGATTAATATTTGAAAATGTAACTCAGTGAGCAACTAATAACTTTGCTTTCTCTTGAAAACAATTGTTTTGCTTTTTTGTAATTGAATGACAAGGAAAGAAAATCTTACATTTAACCGTAACTTTAACCTTTTCTAACTTTTGTGTCACTAACTCAAAGACATAAAGGGACGCTCTCGATCCAATTGAACCTGCGGGTTTCTTTAAAAAATATAATATCGTGACTAGAAGAGAACTTCTGATGTACTTTTCATACAATTTCGATAGAGGTTGCAAAGATAAAAGTGGATTACAAAAGCCTATTCTAGAAACTTTAACCGATCTCAAGTTGTTCTAGATTTCTCTAAAAAGCAGTGAGTTACATCCACTCGAATCTTTGCCATCCTTCATTAAAATTGTCTCAAAATTTCTCCAGTATACCTGCAAAGCATACTGACTTTTATTGTTCTCTGTATTAAATCTGAGTAGTTATTTTTCTCTTTCGTCATGAGAAAGTTTATCATTTTGGAGTTGACAGTGTCTACTGTATATAGTTGTACTATAAACAGTTTTCAACAACAGTTCTGATCTCAAGCTTTTACCTATATAAAGGAACTTACTTTCCTATACTAGTTTCAAAAGTATAATATACAATTTTAATCTCAAGAAGAGAATTCTGAATACTCGCTACCGAAACACTGGCAGTGAGTTATGGTGTACAAAGTATAAATTCATCTTCATGCACGTCAGTAGTCCTTAAGGTTACCGGTACTTTCAAAACGAAAAAAGAAGCAAAACCGAACCAGGCTACTCCCTGGCTACGTTAAATGTTTGCCTCAAAACTGACCAGGGCCTTGAAATAGTTTCTTACGATCATACTGCCATATAAATACGAAGATGTTATATTTTCCTACTTTTTATCTCATACCCGGGTATTCTATTTTTGGAAACTTTGTTTCTTTTGTTCTGTTAATTTTTCGTCCTTATAAAGTGAAGAAAGGGAAAAGTTTTGCTACGCCAGCGGGTTGTCAAGGCTGAATCCTTTTCTAACATTGAAGGGTCAGTATATTCAGCTCGCAACGGACAGTCTTGTGGGCGGTACAATGAAGCGATGGCGGTACAACCGATTATAATAAAACCTCCAGCCGAGTTACAAGTGCGCAAAGTCTCAGGATGTTATCTAACTTGAATAGCTCAGTAGCTCATATTAACTGGCGGAGCGTTACTTATTTCTCACATATTTTCTCTTTCATATAATTTCCGCCTTATGGAGGGTTGATGTCGAAATGCTTTTTTCATAAAACCTTTCACGTATTAAGCTATAATTGGTTTTACAGACAACTCACACGACAACTCACACGGCAACAGTGAAGTGAAAGTAATATTGCTCTAAATTATACACGCTTTCTTGGATGTAATTTGCAACCTGAATAATATGCAAATGCTGTATTTATTCTATAAGTACTGAGATTTATTCACAGAAATGACAGTGATGAAACAGTCGTTCTGTTTTTAGGCAGAGCCAATAAGCGACGTGAACGATGAAATTTCACTAGTGAAAAAACGTCGTTCGCGGCTTCTGATTGGACGAACGATGTTTCTTCACTAGTGAAAAATGATCGTACGGGAACTGACTACGTCATCCTTGGTGCGAAAGCTGGCAAGCCGCCTTTGATCAAAATTCAATATGTCTGAAAGATTTGTTGACGCCGGTTCGGTTGCTGATTTTATTTCAGGATAAGAAAACAAAGCCACTGTACAAAAAACACAACGAGACATAAAGCTTCTTCAAAAGTTTTTAGAAACCAAGATTGAAGAAATTCCAGCTGTGGAGCTGAACGAATACATGTGTGAGTTTGTCATTTCGGTCAGGACAAAAGATGGGAAAGACTACGAGCCTTCTTCGCTCCGAAGTTTATTAGCAAGTTTTGAGCGACACCTGAAGAAGAAAAGCTACTCCGCCAGTATCATGAATGACCTCGTATTATGTGTTGTTATTATGTGCTGGTGATATCGAAGTCAATCCTGGGCCACAAAAGAGAACCAAATCAAAATCAAACAAATGGACAGCCCCGAGATGCACTGTTTGTGAAAAAGTTGTCGCTAAAAATCACAAACGCCTTGTTTGCGAAGTGTGTCATGACTCTACCCATGCTGGATGTTCTAACTCCGTTAACCTGAAATCGCTTTCCTCCTCGTCACCGTTAACATGGACCTGTTCAAGATGTGTCTTCAGCTCGCTGCCCTTCAATGATGTCAGCATATCCGATGCCATTAACTGCTCACTTACGCAAGCTGTTGACGATACTACCTACGATCCACACCTTCTAGCCTTAAAGGACAAGGGAACTCAGCCCATAGATTGGTTCGACCAACATATCAACGGCTACTATAAGAATAACATGAAGATCGGTCATATAAACGTAAACAGTATCTATGGAAAAGGGGATGAAGTAATTGGCCTACTCGACCGATGTCAATTGGATATTCTATTCATCGGGGAGAGCAAGATCGACAACACTGTGTCAAATGCACTATTTGCTCACCCTCAATATCGAATTATTCGGAGGGACAGGAAAAAGGGAGCTGGGGGTATGCTTGTATATATACGATCAACTGTGACAGCTTATCGTCGAGTCAAATTGGAGCCTGCAGGCACTGAGTCGCTTTGCTTGGATGTCAAAGGCAATGAAAATATTTGGTTTCTGGTATGCGCTTGTTACCGTTCACCAGGGAAATGTAAAGTCTCGGACTTTATCCCATCCTGCGCCAATGCTGCCGAAAGAATGTACACTAAACGCAAGGAAATCTTATTCATAGGTGACTTTAATCTTGACATGTTGAAAGGAAGCAACTCCAAAGGCCCGAATCAGGAACTATCAGGTTTTTGTGACCAATTCTGTTTAAGTAATGTTATTCAGGAAGCTACGAGAGTGACCACAACCTGTCAAAGCTTGCTCGATGTTATTTTAGTGTCGCACCCTGAGAGATATGCAACCAGTGGTAATCTGCGCGTGGGTATCAGCGACCATGACCTAATTTACATTATAAGAAAACAAAAACTTCCTAAGCCGAAGGCCAAGTTCATCCAATTTAGGTCTATGAAGAACTTTAATGAAGCTGCCTTTGCGTCAGATCTGGAGGAGACACCTTGGGACACTGCTTACATATTTGACAATGCGGACGATGTGTGTTCTCATTGGGTGGGCTTGTATAAGCAGGTACTGGATAGCCACGCGGCGGTACTTAAATTACGCTTACGGAACAATCAACTGCCGTGGATAAATCCAAACATCCAACGAGAGATACGTAAACGGAATCGCCTATATAAGAAGTTTCGTCGAGTCTGCACTGACGCAAACTGGGCTAAGTACAGGGAACAGCGAAACAAAGTTTCCAGTTTAAAGAGAACAGCAGTCCGCAACTTTTGTTGGGAAGCAGCCAAAAGTTCTAGTCATTCAGCTGGACATTTCTGGAAAAAAATGAAACCACTTCTACCGAATACAAAATCTAACATTGACAGCGGTACAATTCAACTCATAGAAGGAGGGAAAGTAATCTCGAATGTTCCTGCCGCGTTAAATGGCTACTTCTCTACTCCTTGTGTTGAAGAGGTGGTCTTAAAACTTACAGAGGAGGAGCTTATGGACCACCCTAGTGTCAAAGCAATCAGTAATCTGTGTACTGACCTAGACTTCTCCTTTGAACCAGTCAGTCCTAATTACATTTCTTCCCTCATAAAAAACCTTGACATTAAGAAGTCCTGTGGTCCCGATGAAATTCCGCCAAAATTTCTGAAACTGTCTGTACCTACCATCACTGCCCCAGTGACGAAGCTGATTAACTACTGCATATCGACTAGTACATGGCCGCGTGATTGGAAACGCAGTAATGTGAGCCCTGTTCATAAGAAGGATGAGACTACTTTTAAGAAGAACTATCGACCTATTAGTGTACTATCTGTTTTGGCGAAACTGTTTGAAAAAGTGAAATACGATCAGCTGTATGCAACGTTCTCTCCTATATTCTCTAGCAACATGTCGGGATTTCTTCGTGGCCACTCATGTTGTACAGCGCTAGTTAAGATGACAGACGACTGGCGCACATCACTTGATAAGAGTCATGAGGTCGGAGTTGTAGCCATAGATCTGTCCAAAGCTTTCGATTCTATCAGCCACAACCTTCTACTAGCTAAGCTAAGAGCATATGGTTTCAGGGAGTGTGCTTTATCGCTAATTCGGTCCTACCTACATGATCGTCAACAAAGAGTTAAATGTAACGGGCAGTTCTCTGACTGGCTCCCAGTTCGTTGCGGTGTCCCACAAGGAAGCCTGCTAGGCCCCCTCTTATTTAACATCTTCGTGAACGATGTTAATCAAGCTGTTGATATTTCATCACTGCGCCTGTATGCTGACGACACTACCCAGTATGCAGCTGACGTGAGTCCAGCTGCACTTGAGTTCACCATTAACCATGACATCAAGTCGCTGAAGAACTGGTTCTCTGATAACTTTCTTCAAGTAAACGCCGCTAAAACGCAGGCCATGACTTTAGGAAAATCAAAGTATACGTACGACCTAAGAGTCCATGAAGATACTATTATTGTGAAAGACACCTTGAAAATTCTAGGTGTGACTCTAGATAAGGACCTTACATTTAAACCACATATTAACGAAATGCTAAAGAAAGCTTACGCGAAAATAGCGGCACTGCGCCGGCTCAAGCGCCTTGTGCCAACAGCTCACTTGATACGACTCTACAAGGCGTACGTATTACCGCATTTAGAATATTGTAGTCCCATTTTGTTAGGTATTGGTAAAGGTCTTAGCAACAAAATCGAATCTGCAAATAGCTATGCTATCAGAACACTACTTAATTTAGGTAATAACGCAAATCATCAAGAAACACTATTAGACATGGCCTCAATGCGGTCATTGAAACAAAGACGCAACGTACAATCTCTAATGTTATTCTTTAAATGCTTCAGAAATCAAGGTCCTGTATACATATCAAATCTTTTTAAACCTAGAGTCACTAGCTATAACTTAAGAGGTAGCGGTAATAACGTAGTTCAGCCATCATATAACAGCCTTTTCCAGCATAATTCTTTTTCATACACAGTATCTCACATTTGGAACCAGCTACCATCGGCAGCTAAAACTACAACTTCTTTAACACAGTTTCGGCAATATCTTAATAAGTCTGACTTTATTGGATGCCAGTGTAAAAACTGCCTCTAACTAGCTCCTGCACACATGCACCTATATAATTGATCTATTAGTTTACATTGATATCTTTAAATTTTGGCACCTTTAACTTAGAGTTTGTATATATATTGTAAGGTATTAGTATAGCTAGACTTGCTTATTTATTATTGTATATATGTAAATAGTTTGAACTAGAGTTCTCTTAGTCTTTATCCATATTGTTATGTACTAACAATATTACTATATATATGTAAATAGTTGAAACTAGAGTTATCTTAGCTTCCATTCGTATTATAATGTCATGACCTGGCTAGCTTTATTGTCCTACTACAAATTTTATATTTTGTTACTATTAATTTGTCGAGCGCTTATATCATGAGCCCCTGGCTCGGGAGATTGGGCAACCACTTCCTGCGTTACCGACGGTAAATAAATTATTATTATTATTATTATTAAGACAAGGAAAGTCCTTCTCTCCAAACAGAAAGAGCTAAAGAAAAAAGGAAAAGGAAATAAGCCAAACGCTTCGGTAGCTTTAACTAGAGATGAAGTCAATACGCTATACGAAACTGAAAGGCCTTCTTGGTACACGAAATCCTGAAGCGCCTCTGAACACACTCTGGTTAAATAACACCATACATTTTGGACTCAGAGGCTGTAAAGAAAATAGAGATATGTGCTGGAGTGATGTAAAGTTGAAGAAAACGGACGGCAAGGAGTTTTTGGAGCTTAATGAAAGACAAACGAAAACAAGAACCGGTTCAGACTGCCGTGATGTCAGGGCATTATGCCGCCTAAAATGTTTGCTACCGACGGATCAGAAAAAGATCCTGTAGTGGTCTACAAGCTCTTCGCTCAGAAGAGACCTGAGAAAATGAAGGAAGACGATTCTCCTTTTTATCTAGCTGTCAATAACAACTTAAAGGCAGATTCGCTTGAAACGAAAGACTGGTTCAAGTGTAGTCCTGTTGGCATAAACAAACTTAACAGTCTCATGAAAACTATGGCTCAAAAAGCAGGAATCAACAACGACCGCCTCCGAAATCACAGCAGTAGAAAGACTATGATTCAAACTCTAAGCGATAATGATATTCCACCGACTCATATCGCTCAACTATCAGGACATAAAAACTTAAAGAGCATAGAAAACTACAGCAAAGTGTCAACAAAACAGCAAATGCACATGTCCAAAGTTCTTAGCACTGCTATAGCTGGTACAGCAACAAAGACATCCTCGTACGAAACTGCTAATATTAATCCAGCCATATATCTCCATCCACTTCTGACTCACAGCAATCTATGGCTTTGTTCAGCGGGGCTGTCATTCAAGTTGGATTTTTCCATCAACATAAACACAGTTAATCAATAACCAAAGTTCACACTAGAGGAATCTAACTTAGCTACTGCTGAAGCATCGACACGATGGAGAGAGTGAGGCCTTTGGTCGACAGTGATGATGAGTGAGCTTAACTTGACTTTAAATAACATTAATCATTATTTTGAATAGTTAAAAGCAAATTTAGCTGCTTTATCATTTCCTTTTTTTTCATTTTGCTAAAACTTTGAAAAGAAAATGTTGAACTTTTATACTTTTGAGTGAATAAAACTCATATTGACTATTGATTGTTTGATTTGAAAGAAATCTCAGTACTTATAAAATCGCTCGAGGACTCGCTCGTTCGTTTGTGATTCTTTCACAACAAGTGAATAAAAATCGTACGCGCTCACCAACCATGAAGTAATCTCTATTTATCACTCTCAAAAGATAAAAAGTAATCCTGAAGATTTAGATGAACAACAAGACTTAATAACTAGCTACATTTCTGCAACAGCTACATTTCAGCAACTCTTACTCTCTTAGAATTCCAACTCTTGTTTAATCGGCATTGCTTTTGGTTTGCTCGTCATGATATTCAAGAAACGCGGACACCGATCGGTTATCAAATTTCTTATTTAATGTTCGACATTTCTAATGATCCCACGGTGGTACAGCCGTTTTTGAGAATGAAAACTTTAGCCGATTAAACGTGCCGATCGAGCTTCGAATCGTTTCAAGTCTAACTTTATTATTTAGTAGCTCAAATTATAGCCCGGCCTGATTAATCGATATTTCCGATAATCGATGCTAATCGATATTGATCAATACTAATCGATATTAATCAATCGATTAATATTGGAAATCGATGATTAATCGATGACCAAGGCCGTTGTGACCTTTTATCGATTAGTAATCGATCATCGATTATCATCGATCATTAATATCGATTAATATCGATTAAGATCGATTAACATCGATTAACATCGATTAACATTGATTAGCATCGATTGACATCGATTTTAAAGGAGAATCATTGCAGGTAATAATAGAGCACAATTTGAAAATAATATCGAATGTCAGGTTTAAATGAACGGGAAATAAAAAAATTATACCAGTTTAATGAACATCACGATCAAATAAATAAAGCATGGTGAGTTTTATTAGATTTTATTTAACGTTAACATTCTAAATCTAACATTCTATATCTTTGTACATGTACCTTATTCGTACTAATTTTCGCGAGTCTTTGATTTCGCGATTTGTAAAAAATCGCGAAAATTAATGCCCGCGAAAATTAGTACGAATAAGGTACATTTTGATATTCGATCTAATTATAACTTCATATACATATAGCATTTATCATAGCAATTTCAATGTAATTTCCTTACGAAGTTTCATAATGCCTTTATGAAACAGTAAATAAGTAGAAACAAAATACTAGATGAAACTACAGCAGTTCAATTAGCTATGTATTTAATTAACGTTACCTAGTGTGACTAATCGATGTAATTAGTGGCCCAACTTCGTGTGACTATCGATTAATCATCGATTAACCGATACTAATCGATATTAATCAGCTAATTTCATCGATTAATATCGATTTATCGATTAGTTTTCGATCATCGATCGTCATCGATTAATCAGGCCGGGATTATAGTAACGGAGGTTTACTTCACCATTATATCTGACATGATATTTTTTCTCCACATTTTCCGGCTCAGAGAGCAATAATTTGCAGTTTCTATTGTAGAGACAATTGTTTTGTGGAATCAGTTTACCCAGTTCGAGAAGTAAGAATGCAATGTAAAATAAGTGTAATTACAGCCTCGATGTGTGAAATGTGCTTTGTAGCCGGGCCAGCGTCGTGCTCAGTTTGGTGAATGAAGACATCAACTACGCGACACCACCCAGCTTGGGATTAATTTGCCACGAGCGTGGCCATTTATTCAAGTATCGCAATAATCACTAATCCGTTTATCTCAATGAGGTGTCGAGAAATAAATGTCATTTAACAAAGGTGGGAACAGACAACTGCCACACGTCATTCTTTGTGACAGCCCCACCCGAAGCCGCGGATGAATGCGTAAACTATTAATGATTAGCATATCCTTAAATGTTTATGGCAAATACAAGAGTATTCGAGATAGAAAAAATATGTATACCTACGTAAACTGTGTTATATTCTCTCATCAGTGTATGGCGTCTTAATTAGCAACTATTCTTGCTGGTTATTAAATATATTTTAAGTATATATAACCATAGTTAAATGGGTATGAAACTCAGGGACCTTCTTTGTTATATGTCTTTGTTAGCTTTTCTCAACTACTACCGTGCACAAAACACAATAGAAATTCCAACATGTTAATCAATCAGCCAATAGAACGTGTGAGTTCAGTCGTTCAGGGGACGATATTGAACTATGACCGTGCACAATCTTTTGTCTTACCCCCTTCCAACATAAATCGCAGCGCCTTTGTTGGCCCTTTTGAAGTTTGCCGGGTTTCCTGACCATTCCACTCTATTAACTATGCATGATATAACAAAACGATTGCCTTAAATCTTGAATTGAGTTTTTAGTTTGAAGAACTGTATTTTAGATTGCTCTTCCATTTAATTCGTTCTTTCAATAGATACGTAAATCATAATGGGGATTGCGTGTCCGGGCTAATGTTTATGAAGAATAAAACAGTATTCGAGAAGGACAACTGTACGTAGATTGTGTGGTAAACTGTGCCGTTAAATAACTTTTCGTGCTCTCTGCGGTGTATGGCGTCTTAACTAGTATATAGATTGCGCTCCCGCCGCCATATCTGTTTCTGCGTTTAGAAACAACAGAATAACCACTTATGTGGTACTCGGAATCGGCCACACAATGATACAAGCGAGTCTCGTTACTAATGAGTATGTCAAGATAATTAGATGACATATGAAAACGAAGTTCGTCGATGTGTTTCACTAAACTAGCTAGAAGAGTAAGAGTTTTAGAGATTAACCAAACTTCACAGTTACTGAAGAAAAACTATTTAAATTTTGCAATGTGTAGCCCGTCTTGCCAAAAGCACTCATAAACAGGAAAATGTGACCGATCATTATCAAGAATGTGCATATGGTTTCCATGCAAAAATATATTCATTCTAGTCTGTAAACATACCACACTGAGGAGGTCTCTTTGAAGTTAAACTAGTCGTAACCCGATCGATTTTATTCACCGCAAAGATCTTCAAGTAGAGGATCTGGAATTTCTCTGCGTACAAAATCAGGAAGCCAAAGGGTAAGCCATTTCTTATAAGTATACTTGGTACAGGCCACCAAACTCGCCAATTGAGCTCTTTGACAAATTTGAGAAACGGTAAATATTGAATCGAATATTGTAGGTGATATCAATTGTGACATGCCAACCGCCGCCCACAGTCACCACATAAAGATATTACTTGAGCTATGTGAACTATTCCAATACTCTCAGTTGATTAAGGACCCGACACGTATCACACCAAATCCTCAACTACAATTGATCTGTTCTTGACAAACGAACCCTCGAAATATAAATACTGTGGAGTTTCGCACGTTGCAATCAGTGACCATAGTGTTATTTATGCTGCCAGGAAACTGACTGTTCCTTAAACATTCTACTAAGTACGTAACTTCTAGACTGAAACTACAGGCACTTTAATCCTCACAGTTTTAAACAGGAACTTAATTTAGCCCCTTGGCATAGGAGGATCCTAATATTGGCTGGCAATGGTGGGTTGCACTGGCGGCCATGTTGGTTGGTTGGAACAAAAGAAACCACATTTGCTTATTTTGTTCCTACCAACCAAGATGGCCGCTACGCTTTTGTGATCGTATATTCACACTCATAAATTAGGAGAAAAAAGTAACGTCTGCGGTAGCAGATATTTTGAATTAGAGTGAAAACATAATTATAAAGGGTTCATAAGCACTTGAAACCACAGCTGCTACTCACTTTCGACAAATATCAATACCAACTTTTAGTTTATTATGCCAGTATTTATTATGACCTAGCTATATTACTTTTTTATAATTGACAGAATTTTCAATTTGAATTTTTACCTGTGGATCTAAATAATTTTCATTCTGTGAGACAATCACATGCCCAAAATATTCCTGGTAGTTCCCATACTGGTATTCACACATTCATTTATCAATAGGTTTTGTATGACTGGTAAAGGTTTAGCAACTGAATATAATATAATTTGTTTCGCATCCGATCACCATCTTCATGAATTCAACTTGACAAAAGTACAATTCGTGAGGAGCTGGAACCGAATCAGAAAATAGCATCGTGATGTCCACTGATATAAAATTGATAAGAATTATAAATTACAAACATGGCTCACAATAATATACTTGCCACTCACGCTCATTGTATTAAGGATGGGAAAAACATGTGATTTTCACGACACCTAACTTTGTTGTGTCTTACAAAAAACTACTGAACCAGACTCCCTTTCCCTCAGAGAGGCCATTTATGGGCTCTTAAAATCCCAATCTCACATCCCAACTCTCACCCCTTATCCCCAGAGTTATTTAAGTCATTAATCCATATGGGGACGTTTCGTTGCGGGTTCTGTTGGAAAAGCACACGAAACGCTTAAGTTAATTAATGTCTTGCCAATCAGTGGTAGTATTGAATTGATCTGTGGCCGCCAGCCGCGCTGAGGCACCATTAGGGTTCAAAACCCGGCCGAGCTTCATTTAGTATATTGCTGTATGCCGACGGAACCAACCGACATGACCATTATTTCTGAAGGTTCTGCGCCTGATAATGCCAACGTGATTGAGCAGCCAGCACTGAACATTTCCTTTAAATACACCTTTAAGCGAGCTTCCGCTGTGGATGACGAGAAAGGGCTTGGTATATAACGTGTTACAAGATACAATGATACGGAGATACCAAGATACAGTGATACAGTGATACGGTGATACGGTGATACGGTGATACGGTGATACGACGATACGGTGATACGGTGATACAGTGATACAGTGATACAGTGATACGAACATCTCAAATTTCCTTTTTTTTAAGCGGACGCGAAATGGCCCCGCTAAATACAGGTTTCTGTATGAAACGGACTGTTGTATGGGTCACTTGAGCTCTTGCACCCGTGGCGTGACGCTAATTTAACGGTATTATCTTTCAGCATGACTGCTTTGTCTGACTATTTTGTTATTCAATTTTAACTTTTGAACGTTACGCATTTAACATGGAACCACTTTATTGCCCTTGTTGAAGAAGGTTTTTGCAACACAAATACGAAATTAACGCTGAAAGCTTTATTCTCATTGGCAACTAGGTTTAGAAAATAGATGGAGAGGGGGGCCGGTTTTTTTTGTTCGAATTTTGTTTTACGACTTCTCAGTTGCTACGAGAATTTTTTTCTGGCATCAGAACCTTGCACGATTTTTTTTAAGTTTCACCCTTGCTTGATTTTTGGGAGGGGGGGATTTCTCCGATCTAGTGAGATGGCTTTCAGAAGCTCCAACTCCAAAAATATTTTATGGTTGCTTTATCGCATTTCGGAGGAATCGTATTACAAAACCGTGCAGGAAAATATCAAAATTCGATTTGGTTTATCATGCTTTCGGTGAAAATCCGACTAGATATAAGGGTAGATATGCGGGAAACACCGTCAAGAACTCTCTTTTTAGAATTTCCCAATTCCCCAACAAATTTTTTTTTTGCAGCAGAGATATCAATTGACATTGTGTAAAAATTCAGACAAATCGAATCAATTCTTCTTGAGTTAGAGCTTTTTAAAAACTCTATTTTGGTTGAAAAGCGTAGAAAATAGCCCAAGATTTCCCGAAAATGCAATGTTGATTTCCGATCAAAGCTACGCGCCGCATCGAGAATATTTTATAGCCGGTTCTAGTTTTCTTATGACTTGGAAAATGGAAAAAACGAAAGGTCCTTGAGGGAAAAAGCCAAAGCGAACACCTATAAATGACAAAGGAAGGGCACAGAACTGATCAAAGGCCTTAAATGCCAGTGACAGCGATTTGCAGGAGTCTGAAAGGTCCTGAAACAGCACGGCAAATAGCGAGATCGTGGTGTTGGTTTCAAGCGATTCAGAGTTTTAATATGTTTCCATCTAAGCTTTCTTGGAAACAAAATCTTCTCTCGGCTGGTTCCTTTCTTCTTTATGTTCAGATGTGGACCACTCGGCACTCTGTCTGAACTTGTCGGGTTTTGCGAGGCTCGTAGGACTCGTATGCATTGTTTGGCCTTGTTTTGCTTCTTTCCAAGCTAAGGGCATCCTGCTGGAGCTTAGCTCTGCTGGAGATTAGCCCTGCTGGAGCATTTAGCCCTGCTTGCTTTTTGGAAGACATAAGGCCAACAACCCATGGATCGGGGCTGGAAAAACGTTTCTCAATAAACATGAAATTAATTTATGCTAGCTTTCGTTACGGGCGAGTGAGGACATGTCATGTGTTAACTGACTTGCTGTCAATCAAACAGAACTTTTTACTTCCGGTTAAAAACTTCCTTTTGCGTACTGCTTTTTGGTATGTGAAAAATTGCTGCCAAAACTTAGCTTGAATTTCAGCCGTCTCCTCCGGAGGAGACGGCTGAAACTGATTCAGGCTAGCAAAAACTACATTTCTGTGGGAAAGTATTTCCCCCCCCCCCTCATTTTTTTAATTTTAAAGGAAATTTGAGATCTTCGTGTCTCGGTGTCTCGGTGTCTCGGTGTCTCGGTGTCTCGGTGTCTCGGTGTCTCGGTGTCTCGGTGTCTCGGTGTCTCGGTGTCTCGGTGTCTCGGTGTCTCGGTGTCTCGGTGTCTCGGTGTCTCGGTGTCTCGGTGTCTCGGTGTCTCGGTGTCTCGGTGTCTCGGTGTCTCGGTGTCTCGGTGTCTCGGTGTCTCGGTGTCTCGGTGTCTCGGTGTCTCGGTGTCTCGGTGTCTCTCCGTCTCTCCGTCTCTCCGTCTCTCCGTCTCTCCGTCTCTCCGTCTCTCCGTCTCTCCGTCTCTCCGTCTCTCCGTCTCTCCGTCTCTCCGTCTCTCCGTCTCTCCGTCTCTCCGTCTCTCCGTCTCTCCGTCTCTCCGTCTCTCCGTCTCTCCGTCTCTCCGTCTCTCGGTATCTCCGTATCTCGGTATCTCCGTATCTCGGTATCTCCGTATCACGGTATCTCCGTATCTCCGTATCACGGTATCTCCGTATCACGGTATCTCCGTATCACCGTATCTCCGTATCACGGTATCTCCGTATCACCGTATCTCCGTATCACCGTATCACGGTATCTCCGTATCACGGTATCTCCGTATCACGGTATCTCCGTATCACGGTATCTCCGTATCACGGTATCTCCGTATCACGGTATCTCCGTATCACGGTATCTCCGTATCACGGTATCTCCGTATCACGGTATCTCCGTATCACGGTATCTCCGTATCACGGTATCTCCGTATCACGGTATCTCCGTATCACGGTATCTCCGTATCACGGTATCTCCGTATCACGGTATCTTGTAACACGTTATATACCAAGCCACGAGAAAGGGGCGTTCAGGATGCCTCCTTGAGGTGTCTTGGGCGAACCAAGTAGTTCGTCGTCACGTCGATGTCCAAACGTTACGACAGGTTAAGGATGATGTTGAGCTTGCCCGTTGTAAAGAATAGGTTCTTCGTTACCATGTTGAGGTTTGCACTTATACCACCCTAATTTTTACAAGCAAATACCACAGCTTGGTTATCGACTAGCGCATCAACCCAGGCGTTAGTTAGCATTAAAGCTACTAGCTACATTACAGCAACTCTTACCTGTTAGAATTCCAACTCTGGTTTAATCGGCATTTCTTTTGGTTTGCTCGTACATTAAAAAATGCGGACACCATATAATTAAGCAGTATGTATGTATTCTCCTTTATCTGTAATCTCCTTGCAAATAAAGAGACGACACCCTAAAAGGTACTGCGTGTTGTTACGTAATTGCCTTTTGTCAAAATACCCCCTAAATTGGACCATCACTGAAATTTTACACCCTAAAAGGGACGGCCGAGCACCCCTTTCAGGTAAGTTGGGGAGTTCCCCTCCGGGCGGCCAGCTCTCCTCAAGTAATCAGGCCCTGAGTTTCGATAGTATATAGAGATATATTGGTGTAGCTAGAATGAAAATGTTTACCCAACTGGTGGGCCGAGGCTCGAGAAGTTGATCAAATAAATTGAAGTGGAAAATTAAGCACCACAAAATTCCATAACTGCTCTAATTTCTCAACGTAATATGAATTTCAGCAACACCAGCCAGTGAACAGAGTTAAGAAACTGGTTTACTCTATAGCAAACATAGGTCATGAGCGTGATGAGATAGCTGATGCATTAAAGTCGAAACCAAGGGAATTCTATAAAACTTTTAAGCCATTCCTTAATACAAAGGGTAAAGGAACTGATAATAGTGTAATAAATCTTAATCTAAATGATAGGATTGAGAAGGATCAACGGAAGGTTGCAGAACATTTTGCTAATTATTTTTTAAAATATGGCAATGGATATTGGAGGAGAAGAAGTGCAAAACCAAACAGAAAACAACTATGATAAGCATACAAGCGTACAAGGCATATGTTCCAACGTAAACAAAGTAGATATTAACCCATTCGAATTTAAAGATGTAACACCAGAGGAGGTTCGAACAGCTCTCATGAAGCTTAATCCTTATAAAAGTACTGGACATGATCAGATTCCTAACAAAATTCTAAAAGAAGCAGCTGACGAACTCGCACCATCATTGACAAAGATCTACAATGAAAGCATAAGGCGAAGCTACTGGCCTTCTGAGTGGAAGAAAGGTGACTGGACACCAGTATTTAAAAAAAGACGATCATCTGGAAGATAAGAATTACAGACCCATAACAGTCCTAATTACAGTCGACAAGATCTATGAACAGTTACTTAGTACTCAACTCACAGAACAGCTTGATCCTGATCTAAGTCATAATTTAACGGCTTATCGTAAACAACATAGTTGTGAGACAAGTCTGTTGAAACTTGTTGAAAACTGGAAATGGGCTGTTGATAAGAAGAAATTTGTTGGCGTACTATCAACTGATATGAGTAAAGCGTTCGATTCACTCCATCCACCATTATTAATTAGAAAGCTGAAGGCTTATGGATTATTAGATAATACACTGGAACTCTTTCGATCATATTTCAATCAACGTTTGAATAGAGTGAGGCTAGGATCATCTATCACCAGTACGTGGAAAGAAGTCAAACGAGGTTGTCCACAAGGTTGTCCACATCTTCCAGAATGATCTATCATATAACGTTAAAAATTGAAACCTCACTATGTATGCTGACGACCATCAGCTATACACAATAAACAACTCTATACAAGAGGTTGAAATAACACTTAATAGGGAAGGTGAGGACATATCTAGGTGGTACCAGGATAATTTATTGATGGGAAACTTCGATAAGTACCAGGCTCTAACTATTGGACCATCAAATAAGAACAAGGATATTGAAGTTGTTATTATGGATAGGAAAGTTAACACCTCGTCCGAACTTAAATTATTGGGCGTAATCATAGATGATCAGTTAAATTTTAAAACCCATATTAGTAATGTTTGTAAGAAATCTAGCAAACAAGTGGGTGTTATCATGCGTTTACGTAATATGATACCCACACAGGCTAAGCTACGATTATACATTTCAGCCATTCTCCCACACCTCACTTATTGTCATACTGTCTGGCATTTTTGCCGGGCATCAACCGCAGAAAACTAGAGAGAGTGCAGGAACGAGCACTGCGTGCTGTCTACTGCAATAAGACAATGGACTACTGCACATTATTACAAACTGCTGGTCTTCCTACTCTTTATAATAGGAGATTACAAGACATTGGAATTTTAATGTATAAAGTCAAGAACAATTTATGTCCTAAGTATATTCAGGATTTATTCACAACTAGTAATAGTAACTATAGCCTAAGAAATGCAGATTTTACAATTCCCAGATTCAACACTGTATCATATGGTAAACATACCATAAGCTACTTAGGAACTTAGCTACTTAGGAACTTAGCACCAGTGTCAGGACATTACCTAGACTTCAAAAATGCATGAATAATTAATGAGCATTTTGTCCAATCAGATGAAGCAAATCAGTCACGTGCATGCTTCTTTATACCTGATAAAATATCATCATTCTAAAAGGCCCGCGGAGGGATTTGAATTCTGTCCCAGGGGGAAACTGGGTTAATGATTGAGACAATGGAATTTCTATTGATGTTTCAGCTTTCTCATTGAATTGCTAATTAGGATGAACGTTTTATATAAAGAATACTAATGAACATGAAATTTTATATAAAGTTTCATCCTAATTAAGAATTCACTGATATAGACCCAAAGATAGCAAAAAGTACACGGAACATAAGGTACCTAGATAATAAATTTTGCACTAAATTTACTGATATCAGCAGACTACCGAGATACACAGATAATATTTTTAAAATGAAGTTACCAACTGGTTTACCGAGCCACTGTTTAGTTCCAATTATTAAACCAAACTCAAAGCCGTAAAATAATAAAAACGTGCATTAAACATACATATTTTGTGCCGGAGTCAAAAATTTAGAGTCTGCCGTCATGTTAGTCACATCGCTTTCCAAGTCTTGAACTTTATCGAGGTAAACCACGACACCAAATCCTTCAAGTGCAGGTACTTCTTGCATTGCGAAACGCCGCTTCAAACAACATAGTATGGTAATTTCTTCATGTCATTCCCTTGAGATGTTTGTAATTGCAGGCGGTGATTACTCGAATATTTTGCATGGCGTTGTGAATACAAAGGTTCAATGGTTCATTAAGTAACCATTCCCTTGAGATGTGCGTCTTTCTTTCATTGCATTCTTAAAGCGTTTTTGAAGCCGTTTAAAACACGAACAGCACGTGTTTTATCAAGTCTAAAAATTCTCGGGCTTCGCCCTCGAATTTTTAAACTTGATAAAACACTGCTGTTCGTGTTTTAAACAGTACTTAAGAACTTTCGTAAATGTATTAGGAAAATTGACATCGCTGACCTCCTGACAGATAACTGTGACAATTGCTTTCTATGTTCAAACTAGATTGGTAATATACATTTAGTACATATTAATTATCCCATTCTAGCACATATTAATTATTCCATTACTCCGTATATTTTATATAATATATAAGTTTAACTTAGAGTTACAGACGTTTTCTTGTTTACATTGAATTCTTTATTATTGTATATAGGATCATAGCATTTTTAATTAGTATAGCATATTCTACAATCTATATGATAATAGTTAGGATATTATATTATTTATTATTCTTATAGGTATAAATAGTGTCCCCAATTAGTAGACTGTATAGTCAGCTATGTTCATATTGACACTTAAATAAAGTTTATTATTATTATTATTATTATTAAGATGCAGTGTGTGACTTATGACAAAAAAATCGATAAACTCTGACGTTTCTTTTGAGGGGGGGGGGGGGGGGGGGGGGAACAAACCTATCGCGAATGTTTAACTCATGAATTGTTGAACAAAATAAGATGGAAATACAATTCAGATTTTCCAATAGGTAGCAGAGGCGCTGGTAACTGCATTTCAAACAGACATTCAAGTCCTGATGCACGAGAAGTACGCGGATGACGTCAATGATTATACTTACCGTCAGACTTATTAAAAGGGTGTATAAGCTAGGTGTATTTAAGAAGTTCACACAGTCACGCTAATCGCCATTGATTTGAATATGGAAAACAGGTTGCAATAGGCCAATTCCATAATTTTAAAACTTTCCCGTACGTTAATTATGCTGTCTGAGCTATAGTATTCATTTAAACACTTGCATTTACGGCAGCGAATTCTTAGCTGAACCTTTCTAGAAAGTAGGTAAGAAATTAAGACTAAAATATATGTTTTTACGATCGCATACTTCGATGGACGTCGTACTCGAGACTTGAAAAAAGAACTCAGCGCGATGCGATGAACGTTTTTTTCGGTGAGGAAACATCTCCTTTAGGAAAGAATAGTCGCGTTTTCTTGTCTTGGTCTTATTGCCTTTAGGTATTTCTCCTTTCTGCATTGACATTACGGAAACTGAGTTACTTAAAACAGATTAAATGCTTGATTTTGGATTCTAATAAGTGAATTTGTCCTCGTTTTCTTCGCGCTTCCTTGCAATAGGCCTTATGCATGATGATGTTACGTGATCACCACCAAGCCTCGCTTTGACACAACATTTCCTCTCGACACCAAAGTGAGGCTTGTGGTGATCACGTGACATCATCACTCATCAGACCTATTGAAAGAATGTATGTTTAAGAAAAAAGAAGGAAAGATACAAGTTTGATAACTTTCAATTACTTAATTAATAGCCTTTTCTTATTCTTTCCGGTACTCTAATGAATCAATAAATGAAGTTTACTCCTTTTTTCCTTAGAGGGATATATGAAAAATAGTAATTTTGTTTTACTGGGATTTCAGTTCTTTTTGCTGGATCAAACAAAGAAAGGTTTTCAAGGTTGCTCCAGACAGGCTTCCTTACATTTTTATTTGCTAGGAAGTAAGCCTGACCGTAAATATCGCCTCGCTCTCATGCTATAACAGTATCCACACATGTGAGAACTCGGAAATGGGTTTACTTACATACTCCTTTTCGTTTTCTTATTAGAATAAAGACATAACAATAATGGCAGCACGTAGAGTGATATTTCTGGTTGCGTTTCAATGGATCGTCATCCAAACATCACACACCAAGGAAATGGATATCAAGCATCGAGACATGGACGATCTCTTCAATGAACTGGTCGTTACGGCTCATCACCGTTCGCGGCTTTCCTTGCCCCTCAACTCGACAAACGTGCTTCAGAAAAACCAACGCGTTCGCGGGAAAATAGATTGTGTGTTTGCCTGTCTGAGTGAGTCGTGGTGCCATTCCATGAATCTAAAGAACACTCGAGAGAAAGATGGCCGTCATGTTTGTGAGGTGATGTCATCTGATAAGTATAACAATTCCAAGCACTTGATATCCGACATGGAATTCACGCATCTCAGTATCAAGGTAAGGAGCCAGATATATACCTTTTCTAGCCACCCTCCCCTCGGGGCTACTCCGATATAAAAGCTATACGGGTATGTGCCGCTGGATGGGGGTATACGTTTTCTGTTCAATTTTCGAATGCAATGTTTTTGGATTTTTTTCTTTTATTTTTGCTCAGCAGTTTTTTTGAAATTGAAGTTTCAGGTCTGAAATGGGGTACAAAATAATAATAATAGATATTTTGTTTGGTCTGAGGTGTAGGATATCTTAAGTCCAAGCGCAGCTCCCTTACCCCCCCAAAAAGGAGTACCCCTCACCCCTCCCCACCACGGGTTTTCTAGATACAAGAATAGACTAACTATCTAAATAATAGTAAAGAACTAATACTAATAGCTAGAGCCTAATGGGTAAAAAGAAACGAAAGGATATATAAAGTAAACATAATCAATAGGTTCTTTAATTTATTCTATAATATGTTCTATAATTTGTTCTCTAATTTATTCTAAAATAGGTTCTATAACTATGTTTACTACTTCATTCGAAGGAAACTGATATATGCGTTCTTTCAGCCACATATTTCATGCTAGTAATATGTTGGTATGTTTTATTTGTTCAGTCTTCGTGTGAGGACAATCCGTGCGGTAAACACGGTACATGTATTGCACTGTACAACAAGCAAGACTACTACTGCGCATGTGCAGCAGGATTTACTGGAAAAAGATGCTTAAGAGGTAAGTACTGAGTAGAAATACCTCACTGAATATATTAGCTATGACATTGATGTTATCTGTATCTTGGTCAATTTTACTCTTCATGCTATGATAGAAATATAATAAAAACGTAAGTTATGTATACAGCAAAACGAAATTGGCACATCAAAACTAAACCTATACCATTAGCAACGCACGGGTTTATATATGAAATATACGAAATTAAATATATCTACCAAACTCGATTACCAGACGGTGACCAATTGAAAACCATGCGACGCCATACAGTGTGATTTGTACGAATACAGAAGAGTTAAAAAAACAAGACGGATTTTCAGTTCGAGTAAAACTAGTACGTCACCAAACCACGAAAATACCTACCAAACTTTATTATCAGACAGTGACCCAATTGCATATCAAGTGACGCCATAGTGTGATTAGTGGGAATACAAAAGAGTTAAAGCAAGACTTATATATAATTCCTAAGTATTTTGCAATTTTGTTGTTAACATGTGAAATCTGATCATGCCATGCAAGATGTTCATCAATATAAACTCCTAGGTATTTAATAGCATTTTTACGGGTGAGGTTGGGTATACTCATTTCAATTTTACCTTACGGTATTCGATTCCACGGTTGCATTCTAGTTTTGAGCGCTTTACATGTCAAGTTTAGCTAGCCGTAGTGCTGTGTTAAAGACTTTGCTGGGCTTTCGTAAGGCTTTCATATTTCCGTTATCTAAACCGAAATCGTACCTGAGATTTTTCGTCTCAAAAGTTTATTTAGAATCCATAAATCCAGAAAGTAAACCAGGGTTGATTTGTAGTTGTGTCAAAGGCGCTTTGGTAATCAGTTTAAACTCCTGCTTGCATTTTATTCCCATTTTCCTTGTTGTTCTGTGATCTTTAGGTCCTGATTTTCTCTAAAACCTGCTGCTCCTTCGTGTATTTCTTCTTAACATGATCTTTCAAACTTTACTCTTCAAATAAGGTGCCAGACAGGCAAGAACAGTCCTTTCAGTCGGCCTGATTGCGTAAATAAATTTGTGAGCGCCCTCACCATTCAGGGCTTTTGTCACGTGTTGTACGTTTATCGAGTTAAATCCAGTTCAGTAATAGACCACCTCGAAGTTTTCGATGCCATTTTGAAAGGTTGCAACATTTCCTGGCGCGGTTACTCAGGACCCATACGAACCTTTGTAATTCGGACACGCTTCGTCAAAGCGTTCTGAAGAAAATTGTAATTACGGCAAATTGACCTAATAATTCTTCAAGAATCGACAACCGAATCAAAGGTAAGTTAAAAACAAATATCATGTGAATTTGAACCCAGTAGGGTGACTTTTCCCGGATGATATTTGATCGGATTTCTGTTCGGCACTCCGAATACGGTGCAAACTGTTCACAAACATGGCGGTGAGAGCAATATATATATTTTTTATTTCTCTCAAAATTAATTTAAACCAAATAAAGTTTTATTCCTACTTTAACCCCAATTTCAATATTCAGTTCGTTATTTCAATACATTTGTGATCCGTAATTTCTCTTCTTTCCGTTTCTTTGCAGAGTTCGATCAAAAATCATCTGGCAAAAGTCATTCTACTGGGTTTAAATTCACAAATGATCTTCGTTATTATCTTACCTTTGATTCTGTTGTCGGTTATTGAAGTTAGGTCAGATTGCCGTAAATATAATTTTCTTCAGAGCGCTTTGACGTGTTCGAATTACAAAGGTTTATATGGGGACTGAGTAACCACCCCAGGTAAATGTTGCACACCTTTCAAAATGGCGTCGAAAACTTCGAGGAGGTCTTTTACATCTTGTTCAACCATTTTGGGGTGATTTATGGTCGTGATATTGCTTAAAAATGCGTTACAAATCATTGAAATGACGTCATTTAAGTCAAATTATGCTAACGAGTTGAACATGAATTGAGTTATAATATTGAATATGTTAATGTTTTTCAGTTGTTTTTGCAGGCATCAGATATTTGATCCTTGCAATCTGATTGAAATATATTTTAATAAGTGGAGCTGACACAAAACCGAGCAAAATGTACTAAAATTAGCTTTTGACTTAAATGACGTCATTGAAATTTGATTCCTTTATAAACGAAAATGGTTACACGCTAAAAAAAATTGCGATGTCGGTCATTTTGTTTTCCACTTTGACCTGTCAATCAATGATAACTGGCAGGGCTCATATGCACTTTAAGGTATTATGTTCTTCATTAGCCCCACGAGATTGTGCCGCCATCAAGGCTGCAGGTGTTAATGTGGATGGTGTTTATGAGATCGACCCAGCAGGCTTAGGAAAACTCAAAGTCTACTGCGATATGTCAACTGATGGAGGAGGTAAATATTAATGGGTCAATCCCGGTTTCTGGGAAAACTCCACCCCTCCCCTACACTTCACCCTAACCTTTAATGGCTAATCATAATAGAACGATGCTTATCCAAGGGAGGGGTGGGTGGGTAGTTTCCCAGAAACCGGGATTGAGCTATATTATGGTTTGGTCTTCTTTACTTACCTTTGTTGTATCCATTGATTGCACGAGGCATTCTCGACTCCAGATCCTTAATACTAATAATATATTCTTTAACCAGGGTAAACCCTTCAGCCAATGCTGTTATCAGTGGATGCCCTGGGAGATCAAAATAATGTAAATAACAAAGTATTAAAATATCAGACAATAATACAGTAAAACTATATGTACAAAGTTATCCTATAATTAATTAAAAAATAACTACATTTAAAAATTTAAACATTTAAAAATCTAAAAATATCTTCTAATTTTGTTTTAAAAACTAACAATGATAATGTTTCTTTAACTTCTGTTGGTAGATCATTAAAATCTTTTGCCCCTGAGCAAAAACAGCCTTTCTTTGCAATTTCTGTTTTAACTTTAGGAATTATGAGATCCAGGCCATTTCTTCTAGTGTTGTGGGCATGAGAGGTCTTATCATAATATTGCCTAAAAAATCTCTGGGCAATTACAATTAAGACATTTAAATACAAAAATAACACGGTGCATAGTGCAGTATGCTTGAAGTGATTTTCATCCTAACTGCTGAAGCATATCTTCATGTGTAAGGTCATGTTCCTTTAAAATTATTCTTGCTGCTCTAACTTGTCTGCAAGCGTTCTAGTACATCATATCTTGTAGGAGCTAAGTTATTCCATATTACATCGCAGTAATCTAATTTCGGCAATATCATTGACTTAAAAACTCTCTCCGCTGCCTGGACTGTAAGGTTATTTCTAATTCTACTAAGTAACCCTAACTGACTGGATACCTTACTGGATAATTTAGAGGTGTGTTCTCTGAAAGTCAATGATTGATCTAAGTAAACGCCTAAGTACTTATAGTGCGGTTTGCGATTAACTCTTTGTCGTCCGATCGTGTGTGAACTCAATTGGTGAAATCCTGAGTGCTAACTCAACCCTCCCCCCTCAGTTCAAGTTTGGCTAGCCCGGGGTAGTTAAATACTGCTGACTTTTTAAGCCGAGGGCTCAAACTTTCTCCACAATGCCATTCGGGTGAATTCTACGAACTGGTCGACGGTAGGTATTGCAACTTCTGTAGGATTTCCAATGAAATGTGCTCTAATTTTGGAGAAAACTGCCACTGTCAGAGAGCTTGAGGACATCATTAAGTCTGAGGACGGCTGAAAAGTACTTGGTTTGCTTTTAGTAGGCCTTGTGAGGGGATTTCACAGGGTTTTTCCGTTGTGTTTGTGCTTTCAGGCACAGGAAAAACTTCTTCAATGAAATTCTTGAAATCCTGCAGTTGGCAGTCTTTTACCCCTGCTCAACCTATTAGGATGTGTTTTTGTCACTTTAAAGCAACGGCTTGAGTCCAAATCACCGCTCTTGGCTGTAGGGGTAAAAGACTTATAAAAAAAAACCTACCGGAATCCCAGAGGAGGTGACCCCTTGTGGAATTTTTGTCCATTACCCAGCATGCAATCGGAGGTGGGAGCAGGAAAATCATCGGCGTGGTTCACCGTCGCTTGGTGTGTTTTGTGAAAACAAACCTGCTGGTTGGAAAGATTAAACAAGGTACTGTAACGACTGAGTGGTTATTTTGTGTTTGCTCTTGATTTCAAGTGCGAATGAGCTGAAAATCGGCTCAAAAAAACCTTCCCCTCGAAATTCGTGAAAATCGAATAAACGAAACAATCGCCAAAACAAATGGGCTTTTCTCCATAGTGAAAGAGTCGAGCGATCCCTGTTATAGCTCTGACTTTGAAGCCATACATTCCTTCGCATAATATCGCAACATCGTCTTTCCAGCATGTCTAGACGTGATGCAATATTTTTTTCTAGTAACGGACTCATGCGTGTCCTATTTACAGGCTCGGACGGTAAAGAGTTAAGCACTTGATCGCCAATAAATATATCACTACATCTAGTCATATCCATGTTACTTTGGTTGAGTGTTTGTGGAGTTCCAAATAAAACATATTCAGTTTTCTTGGGATGGATGTATAACTCGTTACTTGTTGACCAGCTGAGTAAGTGGGATAGCTCAGTGTTTAAAACTGGCGTCAGATGTGCAATAGCAGGAGCTGCATAATAAATCACGGTGTCATCAGCATACATTAATATCTTAGCAGCTTGTAAACAGTTTGGTAGTTCTGTAACATACAGAGAGAACATTATAGGGCCTAGAATAGAACCTGGGGCACTCCTGACATCACTGGTTGAGCAGTAGATATTAGCCCACCCAGGTAGACAGATTGACTACGATGGGAAAGGTAATCACTCATCCATTGATGCTCTTTGTTACAAATACCAAAGAGCCTCAATTTGTCCAGGAGCTTGCTATGATCAATCGTGACAAATGCCTTTTGAAAATCTACAAAAATAGCACCTGTCACGAGTCCATTATCCATATTTCTTCGTATCGAGTCCGTTAAAAACGTAATAGCTGATTGTGTCGAGTGCCGGCGACGAAAGCCGCATTGATAACTAGAGCATAGATTATGAGTCTCAAGATAATCAGTCAGTTGAAGTTGTACTCTTATAATCAGTCAGATAATCAGTCAGTTGAAGTTGTACTCTTATAATCAGTCAGATAATCAGTCAGTTGAAGTTGTACTCTTATAATCAGTCAGATAATCAGTCAGTTGAAGTTGTACTCTTATAATCAGTCAGATAATCAGTCAGTTGAAGTTGTACTCTTATAATCAGTCAGATAATCAGTCAGTTGAAGTTGTATTCTTATAATCAGTCAGATAATCAGTCAGTTGAAGTTGTTCTCTTATTTCCTACTGCGCATGCTCATGCTCGTCTAATTGAAGACCTTTAGGGAACTAAATATTGACAACTGTTATCAATAATTAGCAGGAGGGGGGTTGAGAAACGGGAAGGAGGGGGGGGGGGGGGGGCACAATTTAAAATAATATCCCAAGAGAGAGAGAGAGGGGGCAACATGTAAATTACTCAATGCAAAGGAGTTGGGGGGGGGGGGGGGGGGGGGGGGGGTGATATCTAATTTTCAACAATAAACCTGTACCACTAATATTAATATAAAAAATATATATATACACTATCATTTTTATAGTACTGTAACTTATATGTACAAAGCATACCTAATATATTTATCAGGCATCGTCGCTGACATACTTTAAGTCCCAAATAATTTGCCATGACTTACAGGGTGATATGTCACAATATAATGACACGCGATAAACACGGCGTCTTCGTAAAGCAGGATTTTTAGTTTGTTTGATCGTGTAGTTTAGTTTCTAGTAGTATTATGGTATTATTCGGGTATTATTAGCCGGTGTCATTAGAATGAATAGTATTCGATGGAAATCATTATGGCTGTTTTATTCTTATCTTTTGACTTTATAATATTATTATATATCTAATATATTACATTATTAATATATTTAGGCCTGAAGGACACATCGTGTATAAATAAAGTTTTAAAAAAATCATAGAAAATGTAAGGGCACTACTAAGTGCCACAATCATGAGTTTAACTTCATCTATCTGGTCGAAGTTATGTGACCATTTCAACCCAATTCTAATATTCTAATGTCCTGAAAGACATGGTTAACAAAACTACACTACAGGTATTGCCAGTAGGCAAAATTTAAGAATGGTCACGAGAGTGACACAGTTAGGAGTCCATGATACACATTTTTGTTGAGTGTTCTCATTCAGCTACTTAAATACAGTTCATGAATCTGGAGTTATGTTCATTTTAAGAACTCCTGAACTGACTCTGCAGCTTCTCTAAAAAACAATTGCAGCTGAGCAGATCGTCAGTTAGAGGTGAATATAGCAAGGACTTCCAGGTCAATGTTATCAATTTGTGGAACTCTACATATTTCAGGCTCATATTCCCCATCAACTGGTGTTCCCCCCAATCGGACATGGATATTACACCACGGGCACCGCAAGCTCAAGTTACGAAAATATAACTTTATAAGGATTTGTATTGGAGCGTAACGAATAAAAATGACTTACCTTGCCACTGTGATATCTTGAGTCATGTTTCTCTCCTTGTTGGGTGGTTTGAAGCTGATTTCAGCCGGGTTTTCTTTTTGGAGCCAAAGAAAACCCGGCTGAAATCACCTTAAAACCACCCAACAAGGAGAGAAACACAAACTACAATTTTATACACAAACTCTCTTCTTTCTGTTTTCAATGGCTTCAGCATTCCGACAAGCACATTAAGTATTCTTAATATTAAAGAAGAAAGCATAGGGGAACATAAAGGGGGAGGGAGGGGGGGTGATAGTTTTGTTTTCTGTAGTAGGGGGTGGGGGTGGGGGGTGCGAAGCCTTATTTTTAACCATCTCTTTCCAGTTTCTCTACCCCCTCCTTCTAATTATTGCACAGTTCCTAATGTAGTCCCCCGCTGTTATAAATTGTGAAACTATCAAATTACAGCAATAAGAAATCTCCTATTATAAACATCGAGGGTGTTTGGTTCCCGTGATTGTAAATGGTAACGCTAGGTATGTAGTCATGTTTTGTTAGACCACCAGTAGCATTCTCACCGTCACACAACATACACACATAGAAATAGTAAAACAACGAGTAACGCATACGTATTGAATAAATCAGTTAAAGTAGTCAAGGGATTTGAATTACAGTATACTAAATATGAAGTAGCCAAATTAATATCATAATGATAATATATTTCAAGAGAGCGTAAGTATTGTTTGACTTTCCGGCCTCGACATGAAATGCTTACATTTGTAGTATTTTTTTGTCTTTTAATCGCGTCCTTACTGGCCGGGTTTCATCTCCAGGCCAAGTTCCCCGTTTATTAAGTCTGGGCGTAACCTCTTTGTGAAAAATATACTAAGGCGCCCATCTCATATGTTTTCTTTTAACAAGGTTGGACGATGGTGTTTAAAGTTGTTGCAGGCGCAACAAAGAATGCTGCTCAACTATGGACCGAATCCAGCACACGTGGAGAGGACGACCTGAACACCCTTAGCGTTACCAAGACAACTGTCGATCATTACAAGAACAGAATTGTAGACAATTGGCAGACGTTCAATTCCACACAGGTAAGTAATCGCTGCCCCTCGCCCCCCCCCCCCCCCCCCCCACCCACCTCTTCTCCTCCGTATAATAAATGTTAGGTAAGTACGGCCATAGGGTACAGAACCGGTCCCCGGATTTCTAAGCTATAATTGTTAAAACGAACTCGGATCATCTTCCTGTTTGATTATTCTGAGTCGTGTATAACCCAGAATACGACATACGTTTATGAAAAACCAGAACTAGGAAATCGAAATTAAGTTTAAACCCAAAGCAAGCAGCCCACAGCCATTTCTACCGCACGTATATGACGTCATAAACAAAAGTACCTCGCATACTCCACAAAGGTCGTTGGTTTTCTATGGCTTTGTTTCGTAGCAGAATATCGGTTACGTTAAGTTACCAAATGTTACGTTACCGTTATGTTACCGTTATATTATCGTTACGTTACCGTTACATTACCGTTACGTTATATTATCGTTACATTATCGTTACATTATCGTTCCGTTACCTTTATGTTACCGTTACGTTACCTGTACATTGTGTTACACTTTTTCAGGTCAGAATTATGGCATACACAAATGGTAGCTCGAGCCTGGAAATAAAGTTCAACGCTTCCGGCAGTACCAAGAACAACTGGTTTCAGAAAGCAAATGTTGTGACGTCTCCATGGACGGATCTGGCCAGTGAGAATACGGAGCACTTCATCATCATGGGACTTTGCGTCCCGCATCCCAACTGCCGAGGTTTCTACATCAGCAGGCCACACGCAGGATGCCCGAGGGATACTGGATGGCTGATTGTTGGTTGTAGGAGTTCTTGCACATGGGAAAATTCGCATCCTTATAACGCGATCTTGTACAGCAAGCGATCTACCTATACACAGTGGGCTACAACGAGTAAGTTATATATCATGAACGACTAAGTTATATATCATAAACGAGTAAGTTATATATCATAAACGAGTAAGTTATATATCATAAACGACTAAGTTATATATCATAAACGACTAAGTTATATATCATAAACGAGTAAGTTATATATCATAAACGTGATATATATTAAAACCGAGTTCAAGAGTTTCATCGTGGCATCACTGATCATCGAGACAGCAAAATAATCTCGAGGGGAGAGGCCCCTAGATTTATTGCCCATGGGAGTCACTGGTATCATAACTGGGTTTGGTGCATCCATGGCATCCAGAATCAGACCCGGTTTTCAGAGCAAAATTTGTTCCAAAACGCCCCAGATTTCCAACGAGTTACTGTGAGAACGAATAATAATAATGACATTTGTATAGCGCATATACATAAATGTTATATGCGCTTGACAACTACATGTACTAAATAAGTGTAAATATAAATATCTGCGCATACATTACATTCAGCTGAAAACAAGACTGATTACTGTGTACAGATTATAGGTATGTAAAAAAAGGTAGTGTTTTAGTTTAGCTTTGAATTCATTAACGGATGGACTTTGGCGTATATTTAACGGGAGAGAGTTCCATAATGTAGGTGCAGATACCTGGAAGGCCCGCTGACCATAGGACTTAAGTCTGGCAGTAGGACGGACAAGGCGTAATGTATCAGCTAAGGATCGGAGTGTTCGGGTAGGCTTGTATATAGTTAATAATTCTTGTAGATAGACAGGAGCTAGGTTATTAAGTGTCTTATACCAACGAACCCAGATTTTATTCTGAATCGTCTATAAACTAGTAAATTCAAAATGTGAGTGCTTTGGTTTTGGTTTTACGACACTCAGTCGAAAACCGCTCAATGTCCTAAAACCAGAATGGCTAACAGGAATGACTAAAGCTAGTCTAGTTTTCATTTCCAGTATTTACAGTTTTCCCAATTTTCTTTTTTACGAAATGTTCTTTCTGTGCATGACATTTTATTTTTCTTCCACAGGCGATTTCGGTGTGGCTGAAGTCATGATTGTCTACGTCAGACATTAAGACGTACGTGATGCTAAATAAAGCGAACCAATCAAGATCTAGCCTGCAAAACACCACCAAGGGACTGATAAATCTAATTTAAGCCAAGCAACAATTTTAACAGACCTTATGCACTATTCGGGAATATTGTTCTTTTTATTTACACTGGTCTGCAATGAGCACTAGTCAGCACATGAGAAAAACAATCTTGTCAGATACAACAGCATGCAAACAAAAGTAATTATGTAAAATTTTAGTGGCATAGCTTTCATTGCTACAGAGTAATTAGGATTTCAATTTCACTGAAATAAGAGAACTTTGTATGCAATCAGTCAGCCATTGCGCTACCAGCCTCGCTTTCATGTAAATTCAAAGGTTTTAAGATGGGATTGTTTCTACTTGTCGTGAAATATTTGAAAAATAGCGCCAAAAACTAGCCTGTAGACTAATTTGTATTCCAATTCTCACTTTGGATTAACACTCTAATTACTATTTTATTAATTACAAACAAACACAAACAACATAAACTCTTGATTAAGAACTGTCTTTGCGTGGCACAATGTTAGTTACTTTTTTTTTTTTTGTAAATTTAGTCAGCCTAGGAACCGCCTTAAGTTTGGTGTTATGTATATATTCAGGTCTACCCCTGACGAGATACGTTTTTGTTTAATATTCCCGCTTTGGATTACCACTGCAATTGAACTTTCACCAGTCGAAGAGCAACACAAATATCGTGAAATCTTTGCTGAACTATATTTTAGTTCGGCAGAAAACTCAGTCTTTAGTCTGTTAGGTTTTGGCGCCCAATACGCGGTTTAGCGAAACATCTCCTCTTAATGCCAGCAACTGCTATTCGCAACGTTTTAAAGTTTAGGAACATTTCTTAAAACACAATAGTTAAGGAGGCACTTAACGTATAACGTTTAGGTAATATCTTGTCAAAGAGTAGCGACAAAAAGAAAATGTCGTATATTTTGAATGGTAGGAAGGACAATAACTGCAATTTAATTTGTGACTTATTTGGGTAAGTTCAAAACTATATCTCCAATATCAATCGATTTTCCATTGCTACACTCTTGACTTGTATATATATTTTTCTCATTTTGTTTCCTTAGCTTAAACAAGAACCCGCACTTTAAAAGCACGTTTACACCTTCAGTTGTCACTGTATTCAAAGCTCTGCAACATGTGATGCTCCGCTTGAACGATCGCGCGAAATTCAAATCAAACTCTTGAATGTTTAATGTCTAAATAACACTAGAGTTTGTAAACGCTTCTGAATTGCTACTGACAGGCAGAACTGAGCAACAAGCTCCTGCTGGTTACTTAGAATCTAGCATTCTAACAGGAGAAAACTGAAAGCCAGCTTACTTGCTTTACAGTGTTCTGAATTTAATATTTTCAAATTTTGAATCCCAATCGGAGAGAAAGGGGGAGAGGCATTCCCTTTATAGTGTGGATCCTTGTTTAATGATATATACATATTTTACTTAACTAAATGTAATCTCAAATGCTTTTGTTTTTCAGTTTCCATATTTTTCCCTTTCGTGTGTGTCAAACTGCTCTTACACTATCTTGTTGTATTTTATTTCTGCTTAAGCTCCCTCGATAAGCCTTTGGCTTTTGGAGCAAATGCAGAGTAAATATGTTTAAATAAAAATAATAATAAAGAGGGCACTTCAGTATATAAAAGCCAGATGTTTTAAATCTGGACGACGATTAGCCGTAGACCGACCAATATCGCTTTCATGATTCCACCCTAGGACTCATTCTGGGTATTGCATTGCATTAATTTGTGGGAAATTGAGTTGGACACTAACTAAGAAAGTTAAGGTCAAATCCCTTTACAACCGGAGTTGATCTCCAAAAAAGGCGCACCCCCCAATGCTTCGATAACAAATGTGCTCCCCACGTATTAATATACCTTATACGTGATGTCATGCTTTTTTCTGATCACCACCAAGCCTCACTTTGATGTTGAGGAAATGTTGTGCCAAAATGAGGCTTGGTGGTGATCGTAAAAGCGTGACGACATCAGGCATAAGGAATATTGACTGGACGGTCAAGGCATGTACAACGCTTCAATCGGTACTACTCTAAGATGGCTTCAGATTAAAATTCTAACTAATAGTTTGTTCTTAAACAAGGATCTTTAACGATGTATGATTGTGAGCTGTCCAACACGTTCATTCGGTTTAAACTGTAGAGATAACACTTATTCTTTAGCTGTAGAAAGATAAAGAACGTTTAATCTAGAAGTGAAAAATTGGCTTCTGGAATACCACCAAATTCTCAGTCCATCTAAAATCATAGGAGAAGAGAGAAGCTTTTTCAATATACTTAAATTTATTCACCAATTGACCAGAAAAAATATTGTCGTACAATTAAAGGAACTACTTGTACGAGATCGGGAAATAGTTTAATTAGCCAAACCCGTTTCTAAATTATATTCCCATCTCCAATTAATTGTCTATATTATGGGGATCACGAGCTCAATTCATTCGTTAACGAAGTATTGTATCAGCACGTGACTGTTTTCTGCACCTCAAGAGTACAATATGAAATTTATCGAACACGTGAAAGCGTAGACTACGCCCCTTCAGGATAAAGTTAAAAAGAGAGGTTCGCCTTCAACAATATAACTTTGTACAGTCATATAGTCATTGCTTAAAGTGCCACTAACCCTTTGCATTTTTTATACATATACATCTTTGACCGGTTTCGAGTACTTCTGCGAATAAATATTTGGCTTACAGAGAATACTCTATGTTCTATGCGTGTTTGAAATGGTGAAAATTTGACCTTTCGTGACCCACGACCGCGTAAGAAAAAGACTGGGTAGATTCTTGATCTTACGTCACCTCATTAATGCATTATTCTCCATGGCGCCTTTCTATCACGACAACATCGATATATAGAAAATATACACAGTCTGTGAGTTGTTAGTAAAGAAAAAAGATATTTCAGACAAAATGCTAAATGTTTATTCAAATTATTGCAAAGTCGAATGACTTGGATGACGTAACATCAAGAATCGACCCAGTCCTTTCTTACGCGGTCGTGGGTCAGGAAAGGTCAAATTTTCACCATTTCAAACACGCACAGAACATAGAGTATTCACTGTAAGCCAAAAATTTCTTCGCAGAAGTACTCAAAACCTTTCAAAGATTTATATGTATAAAAATTGCAAAAGGGGTTAGTGGCACTTTAAAGTGCACCAAATATTTGTTATCGGAAATATCGATTCTACATCAAGCGAATAGTTGAATACCAGGATATTTCTTGATTGGAGTATTGCATCTACGAGTTATAAAGGTTTATATTTCCAAAATGCTAATAACTCTGACGTCAAACCAGGGGCCAACACGACAAAACGTTTACACGTGTATTTTATAAGTTTAGCAATTGTTTTCCGGCGTTTATACAAGAACTATTCTATTGCTGGTTTTCACTCAATGCGGCCATGTTGTTGCCACAACAAAAGAAGATAACGAGGAATCTATTCTTTAAGAGCACCAACATGGCGGCTATGCGTCAAGTGAAAGCCAGCAATATTTACTGCCACGTTACTGCACGTCATCTATTGTCATTGATGTGCCAACCAGAGATCCATTGGTTCCACCTTACAAATTTGCCTTTCGAAATCATGGTTGGTACATTAGCATAACATTGTAATGTTTATCAACACGAAGTTTCGCTATACAATAATTAAACTATTCACTTTTTAGAACCGATATTCGTGATTAAAAATTAGAGTTTCCCTCATCTTGCTCCTTACCATGAATATGTTACCCTGAAATGTTGACACCTATTTAGTGATTGATTTGTAACTATTCTTGTGGAACCAAAAACAAAGTTACCTTCCCTTACACGAAGCTAATAATTTTCATTATTCCAAAATAAATGTGAAGCCTATTGATTTCTTGTCAACAAAGCTTTACTCGTGAAAACAGTTCTCTACATCTACCAATAGCTGATGTTACAGTTGAGTCCACGAATAGCAGTTTCAGCGGAATTGACGCGAACGCCTCACTTCGGTATATACTTCATGGTAGTGTTTCGTTCCATATAGTCTCCCTGCATAATCATTTTCTCTACTGTTTTTACAGTATTATGCAGGGAGACTATATGGAACGAAACACTACCATGAAGTATATACCCTCGCTTCAATGTACTGAAGAACTGTTCAAGAATGATGGGTTCGATGGTGCTTCATTACATCGCAGAGAGGCGCTCGGTTCAATACCGCTGAAACCGATATTCGTAGACTCAACCGTAATATCAGCTATTACAACCTACCACTTGTGGTAATCTTGGCAGCTTCAGAATCCAGAGGGTTGGAAACAGTCCAAATAGCACAGTTTCTAGCGCTATCGGAAGCTTTTCTGTACACATATTGCATGTGATTTACTAATTGCTGCTGTATATTCCGGTTTTTACCGATAACAAAATCGAACTCTACCGGTAAAAAATCGAACTCTACCAATGAATAATCGAGCTCTACTAGTAAAAATATTCGGCTGCTGTTTTTTCCTTGTGGCGCTGTACCAGAAACATATAAGGGAGTCAGTTGAAACGTGTAACGGCCATACTTCGCTTTAGTGCCGTGCTCTGGATTATTCAGCGAAAACATGACCATATATGGATTAAAATGGAAGCCGGGTTCTGCAACAAGACTAGACGGTATTTTCCAAATATGGTACTTTTTAGTCGCTGAATAATCCAGAGTATGAGGCCGTCGTTACACGTTTCAACTGCCTTATCTGTTTCTGTCTGTACCGAATTTCGTACCGGTACAGAGTACCCGCTGATAGAAGACGCTAGTGGAATCTCTGCTAGGGCTATCTTCATTGTATTGTAATCCCTCGAGACTGTTTTGCAGATCGATAATAATGCTGCTGGTCCTAGCACTAGGGCCAACCTCGCTTCATGTAACAGGCACTCAGGTTCTACAAATCCCACATTAAATGTTTATTTTTCCAATAAGGATTTTAACGGTTGTTTCGACTACCTTGAGCACTGTCTTCACTTGAATTCACCCGCTTGCAGTTTCCTTTGATACTGCTGGCAGGCAGGATGGTCATCCGCCGGGCAAACATGCGACTCCCAGACCGGCAAACTGACATTAAAACGAAGAAGTTTGATAAAGTCCTGGAAATGAAATTACACAATAGTTTTATGAGAATCATATAATAGATATACTTACTGCTGCGTGCTGATTGATCGAAAGCCATGACTCATTAGTTGAGAGTATAGATCGCGCAAATGACGTCATACCTTACTAACGTGCACTCTGTTTGGTTTGTGTGAGTGTAGATCATGGAATTGATGCCATATCCATGTTTCTATAAGAATTCAAAATCAAAATGGAGGAATGCCAAATTTTGAGCTGGCCGGCTTTCGCGATTTTTTTTCAAGAGAAAGAAGATCTAACAGACTTCGGTAACTATGTCGCAGTGTGATACTGGGACGACAGAAAAGCGGAAAATGAAAAGATATACCGATTAGCTGCCATCAGACATTGCGCTCGTAAAAATATGTTAAATAAAGCAAACAGAACAGGAGTTGTTGTGGTCTGTAATCTTACAAAAACACTCTTGAAGCTGTAGAACGTTCAACACGTTTACAGAAATCACTTGCCGTTATGTGATTTGTGATACTCTGTTTTCATCTCAAGCATATTAAGGCCTGACTCGCCTGTTGATTTGGCATATTTTTATTTAAAGGGGAAGCTTCTATCCAATCGTTATGAAACTCGATTTGTTATCGGTATTTGTTACAATATGAACTTCCTGTATTTTTCAAAGTTGTATCACGTGACTTGAAAACGACCGTTAACGGTTGAAACTTTTAGACAAAAATGTGGTACGGAAAATAAACTTAAATGAATCTTCTTTCTCCATCGTTGTACGACTCATAATATGGGCTTGAAAACTCCGCCTTTTAATCATGTCCAGATCATAACGGAAGTAATTAATTAAGGGAAACAGGTCACGTGACATAGTAAATGGTAAAATATCGTATAATATAAATGACGGATACCACATTATAAGGCGGAACTACAATGCAATTGTCAGTTTAAGCAGTGTGTAAACTTCCCCCATTTCAAGGAACGCGTTTTATGACGTCATCAACTGAGGAATATCACGTGACACTAAAGGAGACTTCAAAACTGATTAAGAAGTCAAATATTATGTATTTTTATAGTTTCGACAACTTACCTGTAAATATATCGACTCTTTAAAATCTCTGCTGGGGGTCTGTTAAGGACACAATTATTTAACTCTTTGTCGTCTGATCGTGTGTGAGCTGAATTGGTGAAATCCTGAGTGCTAACTCAGCCTTCCCACCCCAGTTCAAGTTGGGCTAGCCCGGGGTAGTTAAATACTGCTGACTTTTTAAGCCGAAGGCTCAAACCTTCCCCACAATGCCATTCGGGAGAATTCTACGTACTCGTCGACGGTAGGTATCGCTACTTTTGTACGGTTTCCAATGAAATGTGCTCTAATTTTGGAGAAAAATGCCACTGTCAGAGAGCTAGAGGACATCATTAAGTCTGAGGACGGCTGAAAAGTACTCGGTTTGCTTCTAGTAGGCTTTGCGAGGGGATTTCACAGGGTTTTTCTGTTGTGTTTGTGCTTAACTATGTTAGCGCTCGCCCCCGGGTTCGATTCCCGGAC
The DNA here is from genome assembly GCA_030867875.1 of Actinernus sp. WN-2022. Lineage (NCBI taxonomy): Eukaryota > Metazoa > Cnidaria > Anthozoa > Actiniaria > Actinernidae > Actinernus > Actinernus sp. WN-2022. Next base: position 38,764,707 of record JAOWCC010001210.1, read on the forward strand.
GCGGCGCCACATGTGAGTTGAGTTTGTGGTTGTTTCTGCTCCGAGGGTTCTCCGGTTTCCTCCCTCCGTAAATATCAACTGGTGAGTCGAGAGTAGTATGTACAGAATATATGAATGTAGTGGGGAGTGTGTGTGGAGTAAAAGCAGGCCCCCACCAGCTGTAACCTGTAAACACTAGCCTGCTATAACAAATAAAACATTGATGACTATGCCTCTCACAACATGTTACAGTGCCCACTCGCCCATAAAACATAGGAGTGCACCCAGGCATGATTGACCATGACATCCTCACTTTTGATATTAATATTAATATTAAACGTGTACCAAAGCCACCACATAAGGTTTACTTATACAAACGCATGGACTTGGAAGGCCTTAAACAGGCAGCACAGAGCATCAATAATGACTTTTTCAATGCTAGCCCAGCCCATGAGTGTAATTGATAGCTTCATCCCAAGTAAACAAATAAAATCCAAAGATCATCTACGGCGGGTTACTAGGTCAATTAAGAGACAGATGCGGAAACGTGACAGGCTCTTGAAGAAAGTTAGACACTCAAACAACACTGCAGTCTGGGTCATGTACAGACGTCAATCCCGCACATAATGACATTTTATACAATTATACCATCGGCGAGAGTCTTCAATCTAACCCCAAGCGTTTTTTGGGATACGTTAAACAATGCAAAACAGAGAACATGGAGATCCCCACTCTTAGCCATGACGGCTCTGTGTTTACCTCAGACAGGGACAAGGCGCAAGCACTAAATAAGTAGTTCAAGTCTGTTTTTTTTAGATCAAGCTGGTGCTCTTTCTACGTCCGAACAATTCGTGTTTGGAATAAATTACCTGTTCACGTAGCTAACACACCGTCATTGGCATTATTTTCTAGCATTATTGGCCCTGCAATCAAGTCCATGAAGCCTCCTCCATATCTGAGGCATTTATAATTTGTTTATATATTTATTTATTTAAAATAGCTACATTTACATAACTATTTATAATACCTGTATTTAACTATTATTGTCCGCACTTGCACTATTTTATTGACTTTGTACTTCACCATTGTATTGTAACTAGCTTTAAGCTTTCTTATTATTTTATACACCTTCCGGTATTAGTGTATACTATCCAAGGAAGTAAAAATCTAAGATCTAAGACAACGACGCGACGATCGTCACGCACATACTTACCTTCACTATCATCAGACGTTTGTCGCCAAATTATTTGCTCAAGACTTCCCTGACCTAGCCATTTGCAATGTTCTGGTAGCACTGAAGGCTTTTACATTTCATGAGCTGGTCCTGTGTATACGGACTTTCCTCAGTCAAACAGCAGATACATTCCGACATATGTAGGTTATAACGCTAGGCCATGTCTCCAGGTCGTCTCTGCCCTCGGAATCTCCTATGAAGCCTGTCCATCTACGTACTTCAGCTTCGTTAGATATCTTTCTCGATTCTCTTTAGGTTGTAAACTTTCAAAAAAGCCGGGTAAAAAACTTTTGGATGACATTTCTTAGAAATAAACGGTGCTTTTTTTCGCTGCAATAGCTTGGTGTATTCACTGTGTTTTACTGTTGTTTTGATTGTAGTTGTCCTCCAGTTCGGCCTTGCAATGGTAACCAATGACGCTGTAACCGGTCTATTGGCCAAACGGACCGAGTCCAGAGAGATGAACTTGTATATAGATTCGATTGCTCAAATTTTATCAATAAAACGATTTTAAATAACCTTAAAAACACGTTATGTAGGTAGAGCAATAGATGAAGTGTATTACTGGGTAGTTTTCTGGTAAGTTTCATCGGTGGGAAAGCCAGGAGAAGCCATTTAACCTGAGCATGTGCTATCGATCGCTTCGCTTCAACGATAACGGAAAATGAACGGCTTTTTAGGATACTCTTCTAGCTTAGATACATCCTGGTAGCATTGTGATACCCTTCCACTGTTTCTTTATCCAAGTAAACACCATTTCGAGCCGTTTATAGTAGACCTGTTTTCACTACATCGTACGCCGCGTAGAAATACCGTTAATCGCATCTCGCTCACTAGTACTCCGGATTGGGATACCTAAGGTTTGTAGGCACGTGTTAAACATTTCCATATTTAGCTTGGCCACCATATTGGATGCCACATCACGTGATTAAAATCTCCAGGATTTCTGGAGATTTCTGGTCACGTGATTCAGCGTTCAGTTACCAGGGTCTTCTCTCGGAGTAGCCGCCATCTTGGATCTGACCGAGAAGTCCCTGGTCACGAGGTTGGGTACAGGCTGGTGGGATTCGGTAACTGATTGGCTAGACGTTTCGCGCGCGCTGATTGAAGAATTTCGAATAGCGCGTGCATTTTTGATTTGAATGTCGTCTTTCGCAATGCGCGTTCAAAATTCGTTGAAAACAACTACAAATTAATAATAATGATAATAATAATAATATTTTGACAGGAAAGCTCCACTCACTATTTGTGATTTTCAGGGAGGTCCTGTATTAAAAATATATATTTCACTAATATATGGAAAACAAGTATAATAATGTACGGATATAATTCATTGGGATCACACTTCAACCGCTAACCGTTCTTCAGCGATGACGAATCCAAGATGGCGGATGTTCTTCAAAATATGCCCATATATTGGGCATATGTTTGGGTCACATGACCAGCCTGTACCAGTGGTACTTTCGATGCCATCTTTGATTAGGCGCGTAAAGACCCCTGGGAACGAGGTTGCAAAATACTCCCAAAATCTGGGAGTATTTGATCACGTGATCCAGCCTTTACCAGGATCTTCTCTCGGATAGCCTCCATTTTGGATTTGTCCGAGAAGACCCTGGGGACGAGGTTGCGAAAGTACTTTCGACGCCATCTTTGCTTGGGCGCGTAAAGACCCCTGGGAACGAGGTTGAGATACCGATGCTTCTTCAAACTTGCTTTAGCCTGCGTCAAGCGTTTCCGTGGATTTTTTCGGAGCGTAGGAAGACTTTTTCGCTATTTGGCCGCGCGAAAAATGGGGCAAGAACAAAAAATGGAAGGAGGGAGGAGGGGAGGACAGAAGAAGGAAACGCTTGCAGACAGACAACCCCGTTCGTCCCCGTTCGTCAATTATATTTCAGGTGTATTCAGAGTCGTTCTAAAATGATTTGGGATCGAAAATGGTTATTTTAGGGTTTGTTTTATTTGGTGGTTAGGTTTGCAATGAATCGTGGTGTGAACATAACATGAAGCCCTTTCGAGGAAGTGCTGAATTACCGGTGAATTAAGCTCTTAATTTCCTATCCGAACGAGGATTTAGTCGTCTTTTACGGGATGAGCCTTCGGCACGACTTTAGGCTATCGTTCGCGTTTATTTAAATAGATTAATCTTTAGATATAACTTGGCCCTTTACTTATAGACAATTGTTACATTTATATTTATATACTAATGACTTATTGTATTACTAATATTTCTTGTATTATTATGACTGTAAGACTCGGAACGTATTTTACCGGTTGAGAAATAAAGACATTATTATTATTATTATTATTATTTGGAGTCTTGCCACACCAAATATCAAAGACTTTCGCGAAGCTTTCCCTATATAAACAAGCGGAGAATTCACATGAGCTGCCTCAGGGGCTGAGCTGCATTCCGGTCGGGGAGTTTCTAGCAATTGCAAGCGTTTGGAATTCGGGTTTCTCGATTTGTGGGGAGTCTTACTTCCTATATTTGAGCCCTTTATGAGCCAGTACAGAGTTCCAAGATTTCTTATTTTCCGGACGCAAGGGTGTATCCGAATATATCTCGCTATTTTTAGCTACCTCGATTCCCGCTTCCTTACCCATATCTGCTAGAATTTAACACACTCCTAGTTCAGTCAATCTATCGTTTGTGATGGAACAAATTGCAAGATAATTTTTTTCGCCGTCATACAATCGAGAAAGACGAACATATCAACATACTAAAAATACCCAAATTTAGGATTACTGATTTTGAGCTCTTACCACAGGTATCCCGCGTCTAGAAAAATAACGCATTAACGAAAAAAGCTTTTTTCTTTTGTTTTCTTTTTTCTTTTACGACTTTTTTCTTTTATAACTAAAAGTCACAATATTTTCAACTGAAGTTTTATTTCTGATCACCTGACTTGAAAATGGTGCTCACAGAGCACGAGTGTTCTTTAGGTTATTTGGTACTACTATTGTGTATTTCCTAACTTTTCTTACTTGTTATACTTTCATATCAACTGAATTACACTCAGTAGTCGCATCTAAACATAACCTCGCAAAACCAGGTTTTGGTGGATAAACTATGTGTTTAAATGCTAATCAAGCTTAAGCGTTATGCATTTTAGTTGCCTCGTAGAATAACCAGGCTGGTCAGAGTACAAGTTCGAATCAAAAACAAATGTACATGCAGAAAGCTAAACCAATATGCAGTACGGAAAGTTACACGTCCTCATTTAGGCCAGCATCGAGATCTAGAGAAAATGAGTTGGCACAATATTGTCCTTTGCACACGCCACATGCAGGAGAGCAATCTAAGTCGTGCTTCTTGTACGTGCACCTCTGGGTTCTACAGTCAGTCTTGCAGTTACAACGGATGACCTCCAGAGATTGATGGGCTGCCTGTGGTCAGTTCTCAACGGAAGGAGCTTACCACTCGACAGTTTCCATCCCCAGTCCTCAGGCCGAAGCTCGTCGTTGCCTTTCCACTGCTGATTGAACCTAATGATAATAACAACAGTAATCGTAACATTGAAATATCCATTTTTAATGTTTTAAAATACACATTAAAAAAGGAAAAGAAAAACAGTATATACAACGCACCTCGTAAAAAACTTGCTGTGATACCTGACCACCGCTGATATCGGTGGGACGCTTTCAGGCTGCAGGCAGGATGTTCCAGTGGCGACCTTCTGGCAAAATTGAATGTAGCGTAAATAATCCAAACTAGTTGCAGACCAGCTGCCGTACAGACAGGTTAGCGCCTTCTCTCCTGCCAGAATCACATCTTCTCTCGATGAGTTACGGAAGGCATCTGCCTGCTCTCTGAAGCTCGGAACTTCTTTGATCTTCTTAAGTGCAGTTGCTAATGCCCAGTCCACAGATACGCGATGTCGAATCGCATCCAAGTACTGCATGAACAAACAAGAGGTGAGAGCACACTTCTAGTCCCAAGGCGGACTTTGTCTCCTTTATGTTCCACATTCTCCTTTATTTGGAGTTTTGCTTTGGTTCCGGCTTAAATAAGACGTCATGGGCATCTATGTCTGCATGCATGGTAACAAAGAAAAATTAACAGGTCTGTATCATCACCTACTAAGACAGTTCTCGTAACCCTCACTGACTCTAACGCTGTGCGGACAATCAGAAGATCCGCGTCACCAGCGGCATAGACTGTCGTATGTCCGGCTTCTTTAGGTTTGGCGTTAAGAAGGTTATTAAAACTTTGCTTAATTGACGCGTTGGACAGGAACTCGTCTTTCCTCGATGCCAGAGTCATATCAAATGTGAAGGTGACAGTTGGTCCATATACCCCCTCCCATCTTTGGTGTGTGGAGTCCTTTGTAGTAGGACCATCCTGATATCCATCAAAGACGATAGTTGCCTTTCTGTATCTGCGTCCAACATACTGCACGTAGAGATTCAAAATAGTATCGTTGGTACCGTTACCTCGTGGCCACAGCACACGATGTAAAAGCGCGCCTCCGTCTAGAACATAATGGATATCTCTCCCTGTGGGCCCAGGTGCTTGCTTGCTCTTTGACTGTGGCCAAATGGCATCTGCCAATGCCGCATTGTTTTCTTTCCTTGGCAGAAGTGAGGAGTCAAAAATCGCAGGAGGATAGCTGCACATCTCATACTTGAAAAGTTCCTGTGGGTTTTCATATCTGCCTCCCGTCGCAACAATGCTCAAACGTTGAAACAGCAGTTGCGGGTCCACGCCTTCGCTTAATGCCACAGCAGTTTTACATTCAAGGGTCACCGCTTTATCTTTCCTTTGAAAGGAGAACTTGTAAGCATTCTTACCAGCCATCGATGTCAGTGTTTTACGTCCTACTTCCTTAGCCTCATCAGCATTAACATTCTCATATGCCACAACCCCAGTGGCTATGCTGCGCAGAGACGGGTCCGCACTGAAAGGATTCCTCTGACTTAGGTAAGAAGTGAGTTTCGTCACGTCCTTGAAATCGCGCTTGAAATCGTCCTTGACTTGCTTTGGTTGTATCTTTGTGCTGTTCACTGCTGTGATGATTGACACCAGTGACACTTTGCATGGCGTTGTTAATTTGTGCACATGCTGACATGCATGCATGGACATTGGCCTAACTAGGCGTTGTGTCTCTGTCAATCTACGACCTCGGGTCAGCTCGCCATTTATAGTCTTGACACTTCTCATGAGTACTTGCTCAATTGTTAGTTCAGTCGAAAGCCCAGCCCAGTAACGGTCGGTTTTTCGCACTACATGAAGTCCGTCTTGAAAGCTGTTGTAGACATCGGAATGTTCCTTCTTGAGATCTTCCATCATTTGTAAGTAGATGTGCGCGGACTTGGTTTAAAGGTTGTGTCCCGCTGCCGCGAAGTATGGAAGCATTTCATGTACGGTCCGGTTTACAGGTGAAGATCCCAATTTCCGGTTCGTTCAACCTTTATCAATCTGCGGAGGATATCAACCATCGTCATGTATTGCATCCAGAGGAGGCTGTACGCTGCTTCTGAATGGAAAGTTTCTTGTTTTCTAATTTTCCTGAAAGATTTCCCAGCTGAATGTCCGCAGAACAAAATTAACAGCTTTATGCATTTCTTGCCGTTGGGTGCTATCGTTCTTACGTATTGTTTCTTCAGTATTGTTGACACTGAGTTGAGTGGTGCATTCCTCCGCGTTATCAAAGCATGTACTGTATTCCAGTTCACACGACAGCAAAAGTAATAATAAATGATAATATATAATTGAAAGTTACCTTCTTTTCTGAAGTCACCTTTGTGGTAGAAAGCTCATATTTGACTGCATTCAAAATGCAGGCAACAAAAACACTCAGAGTTTATATGTCGACAATGTTTGCGAATCTAAGAAGAATTTAGAGTTCGTAATCGCTCAAGGAAGCTTTAATTTCCATTGCTACTAGCTACTCCTGTGCATTGCCGAGTGTCTAGATTTTATTTCCAGGTGGCTGTGCGAGATAAAACTGCAAGATCCAGGATATGGATAAAAAGTTACTTTCACTTTTTCCGCGCAACGAGTCACAATGCGGGGTATAGATGTCTGGAAACTGAAATCGACAATAATTGAACATGTGGAGACGCTTGACTGAAATAACCTTTCAAATATTTATTTTTGAAACGGCTTATGACTAAACGGCATTTAATGTATTTATTAGAGCACAAATTTTAGCTCTTGAATTATGGTATATAATGTTCTTTTAATGTTTCGATTTCTCCTTTTCTTTTATTAACCGAGTCATTTTGTTTACAATATCAGGTTGTTCAAAGCTTAGGTTTCGTGTCATAAATATACGTGTACTTTTTTAGGAAAAACCTAAAATACCCACTCTAAAGGGGCGTCTCTAGGGAAAACCATGGACCAGTCATGTAGACAGTATGACGTCACGCAATGGCTCAGTGATTTTCAATATGGCGGCGCATAAAAACACGGCTATTTTACTCGATCGCATTTCTTAAAAAACTAATTCTCACATTACTTCTCAAAGTATCAGTCATATAACTCCATTTACCAGAAAAGGATATACCAAAGACGGTTTTGAGCCGGGCTTATGGAAATTTATCGCATTGTTTAATAGCTTTTTAGGTAGGTTTTTGTGAATAAGTGAACTGCCGTTTGGGAGAAATGGCAAGGACAGCAAAAATGATGAATGGAATTAAGAGCCGGAGAAATGACAATCAGGCTTCAAAATAGGAGGTTCAGTTCCTGAGGTGTTCAACTCCTTATCTGCAAAGTTGTGTTAAGATGGCTTGTGTAGAACTGCTCATCTATCCCTTCAAAGTGAAAAGTCAGTTTGTTCGAGTCTGCCGCCATGTTGTTGTTCACCAAGGATAAATGCGAAGGACAGGCCCATGTCATAATTGGCAAGTTATGTAGTCGATGACTTATCAGAATAACATGTAATTATTCCCTTTTACTCTACGAAAACATGTATATTGTTTTACAAGCGAAAGGATCGACATTGAAGTCTGTCAAACTTGTCGAAGGAAAAGTGAAGCAAGGGAATTCAGTTGATTCAGAAATAGGGGCAATTATCAGAGCTGTAAACATGCTAAGTAATAATTAAACCACCTTCAATAAAATGACTTAGTTTAACCTACGTTGGAAGTTGCTGTTTAAAATTTCTGAGTTCGTATTTAAAGCTGGAGAGGACTGGTATGTATGTTAGTTTTATTAAAGTTAAATTAGATAATTAGTCATTTGGTGCAATGTATTAAAATTGAATTGATGCACAGGTGTATAATTTTTTTTAGGAATCAATCCCAAATGTTTCATTAATATTTTATACCCGGGGGCTCTTTACATGTAATATATGTGGCTGGGGGTGCTCGTCATTTTAGGGGTCTTGTAGCATTTTAGCTCTCTGAGTGAGTTTTATGACAAATTATCCTCCAAATTAAAATAGACACAAGTTGATTGTAAATAATTTGCTCAGTAATGCAAAGCCCTGCAGGAAACTAGGTATTTCAAGTTTTGGGTATTGCATTTTCAATAGGTGAAGTATTTTTAGAGTATATATTTTCCAGCTTTATCTACAATTAGCATCCCCAAGGCGCCCATCCCCAACATTTTTAAACCAAAGTCCCCCCCCTGATTTTATACTGACAATATGACAAAGCACCCAGCCTTTGACCAGTAGATCAGAAGCCGAAGTGACAAATGCAATGCATTCTGTAAGGTATGCCAGCCCTGCCAGTATCCACTCAAGAAAAGGAGCTCTTCAAACCCATACTTCAAAATATATCTTCTGAGCTGTCAATACAATGAGACAGATTGTTTTGATATTTTTGGGCTGAGGGACCTATCATATTCTTGGAATTACCATAGTTCTTGTAAGTTTAATATCCATATGAAAATCAAAAGAATAATCAACATTTTCTGATAGATACAATACTGTATAAATCCTATTTTTAACAACTTTTCTTTCTGTTGATCTTTCAAGTTCAGTGAAATGGTTAAATAAAGCTGAAAAGGATCAAGGGGCTTGATTAGTTACTCACAATGTTAGTTGAGTCGTTGCAAGAGTACACATTTTCATGGTCTGGGTCTGGTTGGTTCAAAGGGTGGATATAATGCTTATATCCACCCAATAAATCCTTATCCAGTGGATATATAACTGTTATAAATACCTTTCATCTGATATATAGGGAATTTTCCAGTGGATACCATTATTCACCCTTTGAACAACTGGACCCAGGTCTGAAAAGGACCCAGGTCTCGAAATCATATTTTATGGCCTGAAATAGCCTGGTAAGGTAGGGTTTTGGACCCAGGCAGCACACCCACCCAAATGTTTGCTGTCTAGTGCCAGCAATGCAGACTACCAACAAAGTTAATAAATCATATAAATCAATCTCAAGCTTAATATATAATTATTATTATTAATTAATATTATTCAAGAGAGATTTAAAGGAATATGGAGATTGCTAGGGGCAATGATTACGCCAGGAAATGAGCCAGGCTGCACCATTGTGCTCTTCCTGCTTTAAAAAGACATTTGTCCCTTGAAAAAAATAAGATAATGGTCAAATTGTCTGGCTTTGTCTGCTTCCAAAGTTAATTAAATGCCAGGTCACTTGCAAAAGGACCAAATTGTCCCTTCTGGCTCAATCTCTTTTACACTCATCAAACAGTTGATAAAAATGTGATTACGGCATTTCATCAAAGAAACTAGCCTTACATCATGCTGCCTAGCCAAATTTGCACTAAACAATTTTGGGTGAAGGGGGAGAGAGTTATATTGCCTTTTGAGTTAAACATTATTGGGTCAGTCTGAGCATCGGGATTTGAAGATATGCTTTTTTTGTTCACAGGCAGGCCCAAGCTTCTATTATGGTTCAAATCGCTAATTACTATAATTTGTATTGATTTATTGTTGTTGAAAAAATAAAGGGGCCTTGGTTATAAACTGCAGATAACCCTGCCACTTCAAAAGATCACTCATGAAAATGTATTATTAATTAACAAAGTAGCAGGGTATTCTGCAGTTAATAATTTGTTTAAGAGAGTACCGTATCTCTTAAAGGTTCTCTTAAACTGCTTGAGGTCGTTGTGGCTAAAACAATAGGCTGATTATTGTTTTTAAGCCGAATATGTAGTTTTTTAGGCGATAAGCACTCGTACACCACAGGTAGCCCAAGCTATGTAAATGGCATTTTTTAATAGCATTCGTACGGAGTTTTTAGTTTTCCATTTTCAACATAAATCTTGGACAAAAATCGACAGAACTTACAGGGTATCTTTCTATGTTTCTTAGCTATGTCTGCACTAATTTTAAACGAATTTCAGCAACGTTTTACATCGCTGTCCTTCTCTGTGTCGTTATATTTACACGGCAAACAAACGAGCAATTACTGCAACTTCAGCACTCAAAAGGATAGATGAGCAGAACCAAACATACACAAGCCGTATACTTAAGTTGCTCAAAAAGATCAAGACAGTGTGAATAAAACCTCCTAGTTTGGGTTAACAATTCACCCGTTATCTCGAGAAATCTGAAAATTTGTAAACTAAGTTCTGCTCTTTTCGAACCAAAATGTCCTCCCCGGAAAACAACAAGAGCTCAATTAACTTCTTGTTAGAGCGGTTTAAACTTTTTTGATGATTGATTAATCGATTAAATGTGTAACATAAAGACATAAACCATCAACACTTACATGAAATTGTTGGACAAAGCAACGTTAAACCTCAACTTTTGACCTCTTTTTGTCCCTAACTAAATAGCGTTCGCGCCGAACTGAACAATGATACGGGAAGCATTCACTCCGTTGCTATGTGACGTCATACTGTCTACATGACTCTCCCGGAATGCTGATTGGCCAAGCAATTGAGACGCCCCCTCCCTCCTGGTCACAGGTTTGATAAAAAAAGTCAACAAAGAATAAGTTCACAAAACAAATCTAGACGCGGGATACCTGTGGTGAAAACTCAAAACTATTTCCCTCAAATTTCGGCATGTTCCACCGAAGGGATTTTTGGGGATTTTTAGTATGTTACTAAGTTGACCTTCCTCGATCTTTTGGCAGTGAGAAACTTTCTCTTGCAATTAGTTCCATCTGAACCCCAACAATGTTATAGATTGACTGGACTATACTGCAATCTTTCCTTTTCGACGGTTTGAACAAATTCACTGAGGAAATATATCCATGTTTCCTGGCTGAAGCAAATTGCTAAATTTCACTTTAAAATCGCACTTACAAACTCTACAGATATCACTTGGATTCTTCGAGTTGTTCGACATCTAACGCTTTCTTTTGACAGCTCAACGTCAGGAGTGAAAGGTCAAGTGGGCGGTTTTTCAGAATGGGTCTGTCTGCAAGCGTTTCCTTCTTCTCTCCTCCCTCCCCCTCCTTCCATTTTTTGCTCTCGCCCCATTTTTCGCGCAGCCAAGCGAAAAAGTCTTCCTGCGCTCCGAAAAAAAACACGGAAACGCTTGCTACGCAGGCTAATGCTGTGTGTGGTCGTGGGTATTAATATTATCGAAGCCTGAAGACGGCGGCAGGAGACGGTTGAAATTCAGGCTAGGTATATATAATAGGCCAGACTCGGTACTCGGCGCGGCCACCGATCCCAATCGAACGCAGCTATGGTTCTTGCTTGGTTCCTTGATAACTCTCAAGAAGACAGAAGGCTTCCTCACCAACTAGATTCTCCGGAGCCTGTGTCATTAGACATATTGAAGTGTTCTGGAGTGCAGTTTATGCAGGTATGGTCTATGTCGTGTATGACTAAAACATTGTATGGTTATATTTAAAATATTATATATTTAAAATGGTTACAGCAAAACAATACTCGACAATACAAACAGAGTGTAGTTCATTGTTACGAGTATTTGTCGTTGTTGTTTTAATACGTCGTACATGTACTGTATGTGAGGATTAGGAGCCAGGTTTTTTGCGAAGTTAATTTAAACGTATGCAAATTGCTGGTTTGCAATCAATTCCCAGAGGTCAGATAACAAAGACGAGGCTGCCATGGGCTTTTATCGCACGGCGGCCATGTTGAGTCCCAGGAGAATAAAAACCTTTGTTTTCGTCCGGTAACCGCGGCCAAAACTATTGTTTTATCCAAGATGGCCAAACTGCAATAACAGCCCATGTTGGTTGATCTTACAATATATTTAATCAACAAGCAATCTTTTGTTAACGTTCGGCAACTCATTTGTAATATCAGTCGGTTCGATCACATTACTCCCATTTTATATAAACTACACTGGCTACCCGTTAAACATAGAATTGATTTTAAAATCTTACTTATTACCTACAAAGCTATAAATGGACTCGCTCCGGCATATATAACTGAACTTATCAAATGTAAGACTACTTCAAGATATAACTTTAGATCGTCTAAAGAACCTCTGCTAGAGCGACCAAGGATGAGAACATTGATCACATTGGGTGACCGCTCTTTTGCGGTAGCGGTGTCACAGCGTTTTGTGTTCCCAGCGATTTATGTTCCTAGGGGAGGGGTGGGGGTACACAAATCGCTAGCGTTTTGTGTTCTCTCCGTTCCAAAATGAAAATTTAAACCAGAATACTAAGTGAAAATCATATAATATGTTTTAAACTTGAAAGTCTAACTTTTCTTCAGAATTTATGTATGAAAATGATTTTTGGGAACAAGAAACTTTGCCGTGAACGCGTTAACTGAATTTGACCAGCTGCTACGTTAGGTCTGGAACTCGTTGATGTTAGCTAAAAAAATATAAATAAATATATATTAACATAAATATATGCTTTAATGTTCCTACTCTTAGGTAAAATGACTTGTTTAATGATATATTTAAGTTTGAAGAGTGTTTTATCGTGCATTTGAGTAATTAGAAAGTGGGAACATGAATCGCTAGCGCCATTTGTGTTCGCGGTTTGTGTTCCCAGCGATTTGTGTTCCTGGGGTATTCGATGTTTCATAATTAATTACTTACATTGGTGATCGATGTATTCACTGTGTTATTATTTCTTTAGCGTTGTCTTGTGTACCTGAACCAAGAGGATGTCGCACTCTGTATATCATGACGATGTCATAATAATTACCAAGCAATAAATTAAATGAGTCCGGCGGGAATTATAATTGAACTCGTGAAAGCATATTTATCGTTACTCCCAACGAGGATATCTTGACTGAGTTAACTTCTTACAAGCGTTACCCTTGGCTAAGTAAAAGAGGAAGACTTATTTTCCATGTTTTAACTAGCGTTCTCGGCTTGGAACACAAAACGCTAGCGATTTGTGCTAGCGATTTGTGTACCCCACCCCTCCCCCAGGAACAAAAATCGCTGGGAACACAAAACGCTGTGACACCGGCACCCACACTGTGGAATGTCCTGCCCGCTAAAATTCGTAATGCTTCTAGTGTTACGACTTTTAAGAAGTTGCTAAAAACCTATCTTTTTGGCAAAGCATTTCAACAATAGTATCGTATTACCATTGTTATACAACACGTCTATATTTATATACTGTATATATTCAATTATGATACTAAGATTTAGATATAGTATATATACATTACTTAGTTAGGATTAGTATATACGTAAGCCTATAGGCATTTGTAATGCGCATGTGAGCACCTGCCAATGGAACACACGCAATATAAATACTAAATTTATTATTAATTTATTGCAACGAAGATGGCGGTGATCTTTATTTAAACGAGCTCCTAATAAGGAGAGGAATCGCTCACTTAATTAATTAATGAAATGACAATATAAACTAACTAAAATCCTACCCTGAAAATTAAAAAAAACCTAACCAGTCAGTAAACAAGATCTTACCCACCTATAGCTAGGGTTCTCAAGAAAAACCTCTCAAGAAAATGGTGAGGTAAAAAAAATTTCAGAAATTTTCTGGAACTCGAACCCTGCTCCCACCTACTCGTAAGGCAAACGTCGCAGCCACTAAACTAAACAACCATCGTCGCTCAATTGCTGTCAAATTTGTACATTTTAAAACCACTGATAATTTATGTTATGTCATTTCATGAATTAATTAAGTGAGCGATTCCTCAGGAACTCTATTTATTTAACATTCCATAAAGATGGTGGCGATGACGTCACACAATTGATTTGTTAAGTTGATGAAAATTTACAAAGCTAGAAACTTTCGATTATTGAAATGTCCATCAATCGAAATAACTGGCTCATCTCACGGCTGCTAAGTCGGCAAACTAGTACATTGTTTGCCTAATAAAGTACTCATTAACTATGAGTATTTTAATATGATATCTCGATTGGCATTCAACCTTATAGATAGTAACAATGGTGGTGGAATAACGATACACTTATGATAAAAAAGAGCCTGGAGCAAGGACCCTAACGGTGCATGCATGACAAGTGAAACATATAACTCAAATGTATAGAAAGTGGGGTATTGTTGCTTCCCTTGGCTGAAGTATCAGGAATAGGTACTGGCCATTCTGGCAATTTGAAGAGTTGAAATATTATACATATTATGTTATCATTGACTAAAATTGAAGGGATGTGTGCAACAAGGGCATAAGTGACTCCTGATCACATTCTAAATTCTCCCTCAGAAAACAAAGAATTTGAAGGAGAATTTAGAATGTGATCAGGATACACCTACGCCCTTGTTGCAGATGCCCTTCAAATGGCAAAACACCTTATTCCCATAATTTTGTGTAAAGTGATGTGCAGTGATTTTGTCATAAATTGCAAAATCTTAAGACTCTCCAGGGTCCATAAAAAGAGTCCCAAAACTAAATGAATCCTAAAACCCAATTAAAAAATTTTATATGAAATGTCTGTAATTTTTAAGTACCGGAATATTATTCAGTATGGCGAGCAGGTCCATGATGTACATGATGAATTAATTCCAATTGGGTTCCAGGCTTTTCCAAATCCCAACCTATAAGGGGGGGGGGGGGTGCAGCCTTAACTCTGGCTGTATACACATGATCATCACCTTGTCTTTACCATGCCCATTAAAACAATATTCTACATTCTTTACATTCCAGACATTTTATCCTAGGGTGTGGTCACTGGGTAGGGGTGGTACCCCACTCCTATTATTGATTAGGAGTTGGGTAGGGGTGTTATGACAGTCACTGACACTTTCACTCTGCTCCCATTGTATATATTTGTATTTAATAAGTTTGTTTTTTCTCATATATAAATTATTAAAGAAGTTGACCTTGTACTGTAAATATATTTTGCAGGTTCCGATTTAACTAATAGAATTCCTAATGAAAATTATAAAGCATATGCCAGTAGGGCTAATTAGGGCTGATAGGGAATTGTGCTGTCACCGAATCTCCATACGATTAAACTGAATAAAAACTCTTGAAATAATTCTATCTGCAGTCTGTGGCTTCTGGTTGACCTTTTCAACATTATGCAGTGCCAGGCGGTGCAGTATTCAAGTATGTGCACTTGCACAGTGTGAGCTGATTGTTTGATGGGACCGAAAGTTGACACGGAAAAAAATATTATAATAAACACTTGCGATTCCACAGGCAGCCCAAGTAACAAGAAACTTGTGTCCCCTGGGTCATTTAAAGAAGAGGATTTGAATTTGTGATACAGGCATCACAGTCTGACAATGTTATTATTACTCAATCCAGCCATTATTAACTACACTACTAAAGTACATATGAAGCGAAAATGAAAATGATCTAATTTTAAAATGCTTTTGAAATGAGACATTTTCCGTTTGTCAAACATGTCATCTCGTTTGAGGTTTTTATAATATGCAAATGAGATTACCTATGACTGCCTCAATGGTTAGCTCAGTTGGTAGAGCATGGTCTAGAGTGCGGGAGGTTGGAGGTTCAAATTCCGGCCGCGTCCTTGGGCAGGGATGTTTACATGTATAAGCCGTTGGTCTTGTCTCCATCTACTTCTAATCAGTGTTTGAAGGGGATGTGAAAGAACCTGTTGTGCTACTAGAAAAAGAGCAGGGGATTAATTGTCACCCGGTACAGCAGCCTGGCCATTGCACTAACCACACACTCAACATTGTAAACTGCATGGCAGCTATTAGCTCCATAAAGTAGTCCAAAATAATTCACTGACGGGATATGTCAGTAATATGTAAAGCGCCGTGAGAATGTGGTGATAATTGGCGCTATATAAATATGGCCATTTATTTATTTTATTTATTTATTGGTTGCACAGTCTGGAGACAACATAATAACAAAATGAATAATATCTCTGCAAATATTGGGTAAAAACTATTGAAACTTTGCACATGTATGGAAAATACACATCAATGATTATGATGTTGCCATGGAAACACTCTGGCCCCACGCTTCCTCTAAATAACACAAACTTTCCTAATTTCTCCATTAATGTCAAACACAATTTTTGGGGTGTGTCCCCAAAATAATATTTGGAACAATGCAGGCATTGTATGTGAGTAGTTTTAAAGCAACTTACTCTTTGTAACTAGGAAAGAAATTGGATTTTATGTTCAAGGTAAACGGTGCATGGGGCCATGAGTGTTTCCATGGCAACATTATAATTTGCACAATTTGTTGTAGGTCATTTCATTTGCATGTTACAAAAACCTGAAACGAGATGAGATGTTGAAAAATGGAAAATGTCATTATTCCTCATTTCAAGAGCATTTTAAAATTAGATCAACTTAATTTTTGCTTAATTCATATGCACTTGAAAAGGTGTCAAAATCTTTGTAATGAAAAGTGTAGAATACATTGTATTTCTTTATATTAGTTTTTATTGGAAATAACCAGTGACAAGTAGTGTTTGAAATGGGTTGATGAAGCAGCCATGTAATATATACTGTTTAAAGTATTTTAATTGCTTTGCATTGTATGTAATGCTTAAAAGTGCATAGGAGCCCTAGCTACATACATGTAGTTATGATCATTGATTTAAAGGTCAAATTGGAATTAAACGAAATGACCAACATAGAAAAAAAATATTAGTTTGCCATTTTCATTTGGGCCACGTCAGGCAAAAAGGGCCCAGACGACATTCAAGTTAAATAATTCCTACAACAGTGTCAGAGGGGATGATTTTGATGTATGACATTCATTTATACCTGCTGGCATTAAGAGTAAAAAAAATATAATTTTATTTTATTAAGATGAAAAAGATGATCACTTTTTGGCCCCAAAAAATCTTTTCTGCAGTCATTCTACTCCCTGTAGCTCATAATATTATTTTAGCAACAGTACAAGTTACACCTTGAAACAATCGTCTGATGATTCTGATGATAAGGAATCATTTGCACCTGCTAAAATTGTGATCACACCCTCTTGTAAATTTCGCCTGCGATTTCACTGGTCAATTTCATGAAATCAACACTACTTGTTAGTAAGCCAGGGTTTTCAATAACATTTGAAGTAAGTGGCAAAACTTGAAGAGTAGGCGGCGATCATCGAGCGCCATTGGCCCAAATATCTAATTTTTTGGGAATTTTTCAATCAAAGTAGGTGGCGATTTCATGTAAAATACCCGGCGAGATTCGCCGGCTGCCGGCTTCTATTGAAAACTCTGGTAAGCACAATGCGGAGCTCGCGATGCATGTTGTAATTGCACCACAACTGATAAAAACATGTTACAATTTTAAAAACATTTACATATTATGTTGTCTGGGCCCTTTTTGCGTGACGCGGCCCATTTATTAGAGAAATCAAATTTCAATGATGTCATTTAAGTATCCAAGTCTAGTTCCTTTTGCTCTGGTTTTATGTCAGCTCCACTTATTAAAATATATTTTATTATTTTCAATAATATTGCAAGGATCAAATACCTGATGCCTAAGAAGTTACTGAACAAAATTAACACATTCATTCATTTTGAACTCATCTGACCTACAAAATACATGTACATGTAAATTATGTAATTTCAATTTTTTTTAAATAAAAGCAATATTATGCCCATAAATTACCCAAAAATGGTTGAACAAGATTTAAGTTACTGGACCCAAAGCAGTGATTTCTAGCTATGGCTCATTAAAGCACTTCAAAATGCTTGAAGCTGATTGGAGGAGAGCGTATAATATCCCACATGCATGTATTATATATGAAATGATATATTTCCATCAGGGAGCAGTGTGATACTACTAGCTCTTCCCAGTAAACTGTGACACCCAATGTTTTTATGAATCAAAACATTATTTCAAGGCAAATTTAGAATGTGATCTGGAGACACTTGTGCCCTTGTTGCATACAGCTCTTCATGATCAATTTAAAGATGGTATTCTGAAATCCAAGGGGGGAGGGGCAGGGCTGACTGCCACCTGGTTGGGTCTAAAAACTCTGACCCTATTTCAGAATGAGATATATGATTTCTCATATCTTTTTCAGACCTACCAGTAACCCTAAAATATGTACCGTGTTTCATGCACCGCTTATATATACAATGTAGCAGCCTTTAATCGTGTTGTCTGATCCAATGAATTTTTTTGCTGTGAGCATGGTTTGTTCTTTTTCTCAATTTATTTTGAAGATCAAACTATTAAGATAAATCAATGAAGTCTGACTTCCATGTTAATATGAATCATACCCTATTCCAGTCTAAATAAAGCAAAATTTATAATCCTATTTTAGACTAAACAGCTTGAAAACCCTTTTTAATTTAATTTTTTTTAGAACCTTAGGTAAACCCCCTGGGTGCTGGGACTCCCTACATGTATATTGAAGTGATAGGGGTGATATTTGGTCAGAGCTTCAAAAATAACCCCTAAACGGTATGCATAAATTGAAATAGCTAGCCTAGAAAGTCAAAATGATTTTGACCCCTAAAAGGTACGACCATGTAATGACTTAAATTAATTGTGTTTAACCACAATAAAAATCCATCTTACATCTAACTTGTCAATCAGTTTGAGAAATGAAATGACACCCTAAAAGGTACGGACTTGTGTTGCATAATTAGCTTTTATCAAAGGACCCTCTACATGGTACGGGGGCAATGGAGACAACTCCTAAAAGGTACAGCCGATCACCCCTATCACTTTGATATGGGTCCCCCTCCCTCCCTGGGGGTAAACCATATCCTTTGGGGTGGTAAATTTCAAACCCCATCTGGGTGACTCTGAAGTGTATTGACATTGAGAAAACTACTTTTGATTACCACAGTCCCTTTGACACTTATTTAATGTTTTTACTCTCCACACAGGACTTGTTACACATGCAGTACACACATTTCTTGACACATTTCATTTGATTAGAATTCAAGGCAGCATGAATCAAATATAACAGCCAACCATTATTTTTGTCAACTTGAAAGTGTGAGGACTGGGTGGGAAAGATTAGGGGGCTAAATATACATGTACATGTATCTGTATGTGAGACTTAATAATTTTAACTAGAAGGTATTTCATTTATGTTACTAATAATAATTACATGAATGATGGGCCTTAATATAAAGTAGCCAGTGGACAGCTTATAGGCAGGATTGTATGATAGTCTCAGATTTTCTAATCACTATCAGGGCTGTCATTAGAAGCCAGCTACCAGCAATTATCACTCTGGAATTTGGTTATATATATCCGTTAGACCCGAAATACTGAAATTAAATCTATGAAAACTTGCATCAAGTCTGTATAATTATATTGTTCATTGGGCTCAGTGTGTGCAAAATTTTCAGTGAATTCTGTTGGAAGTTTTATCCCTGGACGTGAAGGCTTTATCTGTCCTTCATTGGGCTCTGTGTGCAATTTCAGCAAAATAATGAATGTTGAATTTTTACTCCTAATGACCTGACACCTTTAGTTCTTCATTGGGTTCTGTGTGCATTATCAGCGAATTCTGTTAAAGTTTTACCCCTGGACACCTAGCTGCCCCTGTTAATTGACACAACAAAACCCGGCTATTTTCCACACTAAGTCTTGTCCAGCAACTTTAAAAAAGTGGGGGGTGGGGGCTAAAAAAGTGTGCGTGTGTGTGTTTGGGAGGGGAGAGTAGAAATTGTCATTGAGCCAGTATGACCAAACTATAGTCTTAAACTGACTGACTCAGGTAACTAAGGCAATTTTTTTTGTTTTGGCTGACTGTGCACCATGTACACTGTAACTGCAATGCAAACTCTGCTACTTTGAGTACAGTTATAGTTATTTTGTCTTTGGACATTTTGATCCTTTTGTTGTGGACAATGTTCCATTAATTTACTGTTCTAAAAAAAGTGTGCTCATTGTGTGTGTGTGTTGGGGGGGGGGGGGGGGGGTGTGTGCTAGAAATTGTCATTGAGCCGGTATCACCAAACTATAGTCTTAAACTGACTGAATGGTACATGTAAGTACACATGTAGGCAAATGATTGTTTTGGCTGACTATGCACCATTCTGGAATGCAAACTCTGCTACTTTGAGTACAGTTGTAGTTACTTATTTTTTAATGTCTTTGGACATTTTGATCCTTTTGTTGTGGACAATGTCCCATTAATATACTGTTCTTTTGTACCCTTGTTCTAGCTGGATGGCGATAACTATTCAGAGGAGTTGAACAAAATGAAACGGGAAAAGGGATTTGCATGGGAGGACTGTATTATCATTGCACCTGGAATACTTCCTGATTACGAAGAGAAGGTGGGATTTAAACATAACATGTATAATTTACATAACAAGAACTGATAATTGCTCGAAAACTTCAGAAAACATACAAAACATCAAACAAAATTATTTATAAAACATTATAAAACAAATAGAAGATTGTATATCCTATAACAAATAATGCACTTTTGAAGTCTTGAAAAGCTGCTAATGCACTTGTGTTCTGCTCATACAAATGTACATTCCCAGTTTCCCTTGAGCATGCATTATTTTTATAGACATGGAAAAATAATAAATGTTATATTACACAGTCTTGTACAACCACACTTCCCCCTTGAAAGCTTTGCTCTCTGAAACTGTTTACTTCTCGGAACAGATCATTTTCTTGGTCAAAATTTAAAGGTGCTGTGTCATGGTTTTGCACATGTCTGGAATCAACGATCAATTCGTGGCTGACTGGCTTCAAACAGTTAAAGTCCCCTCCCTTAATGCTTGATTGAAATAGATCAACACACAGTTTGTTAATCATTTTTGCACATTTACTTTGATTTCATCCATCCCACACGTGTGCTAGGAAAGTCAGTTTCTATGAAAATCACTGAAAATAATGTTGTTCCTCACCGTGACACAGCTCCTTTATTTATAATTTAATGTCTGCATTAATCACCACAACTACATACACTATAGGAAAATTACCAATTTAACGAGGAATTACCGTCAATCTTGTTTTCTAAAATCATTACAACAACAACAGCAACCTTATTATTGCCAGAAAAAAAGGTTTTAGATTCGAATTCAGGGTCGAAATTAATAAGTGATTGCTTTGGTTCTGCGTTTGCTTAGCTCTTCTATTGGCTGTCAAAAATGTTGTGTACAGTCAGGCATGTGATTTTCCTTGAATCGCATATTCCGATGAATTACTTGAAGATTTAGTACTTTTGTTGATATTTTGCTAAGTTATAAATAGCGCGCGTAGACGGAGTGGTGATTCCACCGCTCCGTCTCAGCCAATCAGCGTCTGATTTTGCAAATGCACCGTGCGATTCAGCTTTGGCTATGCGATTCATGTAATTGTATTATTTCTACAGCTATTTCAATTAACATTGTTGGAAGATAGGGAATAGGGAAGTAGGCCATTATGGCATACATGTATATGCACAGTCACACATAAATGGATTATGAAGGTCCAGGGGCGTAGGGAGGTACTGAAATTTGGGGGAAACGGGGGTGGGGGGGCAACATTATGAATTGTGCGACATTTTCATTGATGATTTCTGTCAATCTCTTCTGGGACTTGAGCAGGGAGGGCAGTTGCCCTCTGTCAGATGTCCCCCCTCCCCTCGCCCCATCCCTATGCCACTGTGATGGTCTTTAATTGCACTGTACTCGGCTATTAAAATATTACTGTATCTTTCTCGTAACATGTAAACAAGCCATAGTCCTGTGTATTTATTTGTGTCCATTGTCCAGGCTGTCTAAATACGAACAATGCTGTATGATGTCCTACTATTTCCTATCTCTCAGACAACATGATGAATTATAAATAGATAAATAATAAATCCTACTGCCTGAAAATCCTACAGATAAATAGTAAATCCTACAGCCTGATTGACTAAGACTAGAATTCAACATATTTTAAAGAAAAACCAGGACCTGGAAATTGGAATTAGATTCACAACCGGACCAGGTATCACTACACATACATAGACTATCGCACCATAAGCAAGAGTACCTGACCCCCGGGAAGGTCTCTCACCATCTCTCACCATGACATAGCTATTTTAATAGATCAAATGTGTAATCTATCTTTTAATTAGTAAGACAGCTCATAGCCTGCGAAAACAGCCGAATCTTTGTGTTGCACCAAGAGCTCCCCCAGCCTGTTGCAAAGATTCGGCTGTTTTTGCAGGCTAGACAGCTCAGCACTAAATGGTATTTCTGTCGTTCTGTTCACTGTAATCTACGTGTACATGTAGTCGAAGATATTCTGGACGGAACACATGCACGATGATGAGGAAATCCGTTTTGCTGTCGAAGGTAGCGGTTACTTTGATATTCGCAATAAAGATGACAGATGGATTCGTGTGCAGATAGTCAAAGGTGATCTTGTTATCCTTCCT
Organism: Actinernus sp. WN-2022; assembly: GCA_030867875.1. Taxonomy (NCBI): domain Eukaryota; kingdom Metazoa; phylum Cnidaria; class Anthozoa; order Actiniaria; family Actinernidae; genus Actinernus; species Actinernus sp. WN-2022. Next base: position 38,787,494 of record JAOWCC010001210.1, read on the forward strand.
GCTGGCTGTTATCACCGGTTCACGCTGGATACAAAGGTAAATATATTAAAGGATGAACCTTCACCTGCGTCAAAACGTCACGCGCATGCGCCTTAGATGAGCCCAGCACACGCGTCTGCCCAGTCTTCCGCCGAAACTAAAAGAAAACAGAGACGATCACCCCTGTTTCTACTTTAAAGTACGTATGGGTATGAAATGTTTCGCGAAAAATAAGAAAACTACTTAAAAGATTTAACAGGTTGAAGTTGTCTTAATTTGTAATAAACTGTGAGTTCACTAAGTTATAAGTGGTAGATAAAATCTTTATGTGCTATTTACAATATGAGTGGCGATGTTGTATCGGATATACAATGGCGAGCTGCTTTGTACTTATGCTTTGATTACTCCTACCTTGCTATCGATGTGGGATGAATTAGTTTCTCACAAAAACATGTCCCACATCGAAGAGACAGTGTGTATGCAATAAGAGAGCAGAGCGTAGCGTGCAGGAAAATAGGTCCCACATGGAAGAGACGGTGTGCACGCAATAAGAGAGCAGATGTACTTTGTCATTTCACCTGGCCCGGTATAGGGGAAGTCAGTGATCGGTCGTGAGACCTCCTCATACTAACGCTAGCATGTTGGTATCTTGTATCATTCCATACAGGATTAATTAGTACTCTGTATCATTGATACAGAATACTAATAGGCTGACTATAATTTTGTATGGGGTTTACAGTGTATCTACATGTACGTGTTAAAGCCCTCGGTAATTTGTATTTGATAGCAGAGCCTTAGTTAATTCGGCCAGCAGAGCATACCGGTGCAACTGGAAGTGAGCTTAGGATAATACAAGTAGCCCGAAAATACATAGAGTATAGTACCATCATACCGCATTGATAACAATAGGACAACACAGGTAGCCCGAAAATACAAAGACGGAACGCACTGATAACACAGGTAACCTGGAACGACTAAGCCGATAACACAATTTTTATTATTTTATTATTTTATTATTATTATGATTTTGTGTTAATTAAAATCATGAAGCGCTAGTGCACTCATGTTCACATGTGTTCTGACTCGTGTGGAGTTATAGTTCAGATCCTAATAGTATTTGGATCCTAGTTTAGAGAAAATCAGGACTTAAAAAGCATAGAACATCGAGACAAAGGGATATTTGGATCCTAGTATTTTTGGGCTACATGTGTTATCCTATAGTACCCTAGCTTACTTGAAGTTCATGCTCTACTTGTGTTCACTCGTGTTCTGACTCGTGTGGAGTTTAGATGCGATCGATTGTGTGTGCGTACTTTCGCATTTGAGTATGCGTTGTAATGTGCCAAACACGCAGGTATAGGAGATCGGCCACGTTATAAAAGATACGTTGGAGTTCAAGCTGCGTGAAGCGTCTAGTTAAATTAACGGTGCTGTTTTTATATGATCCCTGTAAGTCATATTTGCGTATAATCGTTAGTAGTATTTATTGTGTAAGGGTTAGAGACTGCTTGTGAGTGCTTTATCGACAAATACAGGCACGCGCTGACTGTACGATGAACGAAAAATAATGAATACTGCATGAGGCCAAATGCAGTACGAAGAGAAAAAAGAGATGAAATCTACAGCAAACGGGCTAAACTACGCAGCAAAAAAACAAGGATCTGCCGGCTATCCATGCAGCAGCAACCAGAGTCACCAGTCCTAAGCCATAAGGCTTCAATTCATATAAATGAGAGTCTTAGGAAACGATTATTTGGCAGGGTAAAGGAGTTTAAGAGGGACAACAAGTGGAAATATATTTGGACTGTCAACGGGAAGATCATGCTCCGTGAAACGGACACTTCGCCACCGTTGGTATTTATAACGTGCGAGCAATTCAGTGAATTTCTAGATTGCCAAGCAAACTTGTAACTTTTTCAGCTTCTAAATCTACTTTAAATGTATGCAAGATGGCTGGTTCTCAAGAAAACGTAAGTGTTCTACCGTTCAGTTCACTTAGTGATAAGGAATTTAATGCATTGTTTGGTTGCTGGTCTGATATTCAGAATCGTGACTTTGACCTCTATGAGTTTTTTTGTAATTCTAACCCTGATAAATCTGATGAATGTGACCCCGATCTAATGCTCTCTGCCCCTTGCTCTGCCTATTATTCAATTCCTAAATTAAATAAGCTAATGAATAAGTCTGGTCTAAAATCCTTTTCAATATTCCATTGTAACATTAGAAGCCTAGCTTGAACCCTAATAAAAACCTAGATGAAAAAGCTAGGGATGCAATTAATATTATAAACACCATTGTTGATAAGCATGCTCCTATGAAGCAGGCTACTCAGACAAAACAAAAACAGCTAAATAAACCATGGATCACAACTGGGATTCTAAAGTCAATAAAGAGAAAACAAAAATTGTATCGAACACATTTTCTTAGTAAAGATATACAAAAAAACAGTGAATATAAGCAGTATTCGAATACGCTAACGTATTTGAAAAATAAAAGTAAGAGAGACTATTTCAGTACTCAATTTGCAAAATACAAATATAATCTCAAATCTACTTGGAAACTTATTGGTACCAGATCTTTCCTACCAGAATTGTTCATGGAAATAAAACCCTAACTCATCCGGCTGATGTAGCTGAACAATTTAATAATTTCTTTGTAAATGTAGGTCCAAATCTGGCAAGTAAATTAAGAAATGTTGACATCAGCCCTCCCCAATATATTTCCTATTCTCCATCTTCTAGCTTTTTTTTATCATCTGTAACAGTAACACAAGTTTTTACATTATTTGCTAGTTTAAATGAAAACAAGACTTGCATTAATATACCTAATAAACTCATTAAGATTGCTAGTGGACCACTCTCCATCCCTTTTACCAAAATATACAATGAATCTATTTTAACAGGAAGAGTACCTGAAATATTTAAAATTTCAAGAGTTACCCCAATATTCAAAAGTGGTAGTGCTATAGAATTTGGAAATTATAGGCCTATAGCTGTTATCTCCTCATTTAGCAAAGTTTTGGAAAGATTAGTTTATGACCAGCTGATATTTTTTCTTGAAAAACAAAATATATTATTTGATTATCAATTTGGGTTTAGGAAAGGTTATTCAACTGAGCATGCAATTTTAGAAAGTGTGGAAAATTTAAAGACTGCAATAGATGAAAATAAGATAACTTGTGGAATTTTTCTAGACTTTTCAAAAGCATTTGATACTATTAACCATGACATTCTTTTAATGAAAATGTACAAATATGGCATTCGTGGATTGCCACATGCATGGTTCTCTAGTTATCTTGACGATCGTAAACAATATGTAAAAATAGGTAGTACTGAATCTGGCTTAAAAAGTATAACATGCGGTGTTCCTCAAGGATCTACCCTAGGGCCCCTTTTGTTTCTATTATATATTAACGATCTTCCAAACTCTTCAAAAAAGCTTCTATTTAGAATATTTGCAGATGACACGAATATTTTCTATTCTTCAACTAGCCCTGCTGAACTAGAAAGAGTTATAAATGATGAGCTTTACAATGTACTAAATTTTTGCTTAGCAAATAAGTTATCAATTAATTTTAAAAAGACAAACTATATGTTAATAACCACTCCTAGAAAAAAAACAAAAATTACAATAACAACTTGCAACATAGAACAAAAAACACAAATAAAATATTTAGGTGTCTTTATTGACGAACATTTAAAATGGGACCTCAAATCAAGCATGTTAATAATAAAATTGCAAAGAATATAGGGATTTTATATAAACTAAGAAATTATGTTGCCATTACAATGCTAAAACAATTGTACTATACCCTTATTTTTCCTTATCTGAACTATGGCCTGATGAGTTGGGGTACTGCTACCCAATCTAGATTAATTAAGATTAAAACAAAACAAAATAAATGTGTTCGCTGCTTTTTCTTTGCTAATAAATTAGAAAGTGCCACACCTTACTATAGGATTCTAGAAATTCTTAAATTTGACAATATTTTTAAAATGAAAATCTCATCCCTAATTTATAAAATCAATAAAAAAGATGTTCCAATTGTCTTCTCTGATCTAGTCACATCAGCTTCTGATATCCATAATTATAATACCAGATATGCTGCTAATCAAAATTTGTACAGACCAGCTTCCAAAACAAATTATGGGTTATCAAGATTTCAATCCCTGGCCTCAAGAATATGGGAAAAAGTTCCAATTGAGATCAAATGTCAAACCCACAACAACTTCAAATTACAATATAAGTTGTTTCTACTTGAAAACCAGACCTAATTTGCATTGTATTTGTAAATATTAAATGTAAATTTAGATTATCAGTATTACCAAATTTATTGTAAATTAATTCTTAGATTGGGTTTATTGTACAAAGGTTTTTATATAAGTAATTTCCTATCTCTCTTATATATATACATATATATATATATTTTTCCACTCTATTTTTTTGTTCCTTTTCTCAACCATGTTTAAACTCACTTTCAATCATATATGTATTTAAAAAAAATTAAGTGACTGCAACATTTGGTAATTCTCCTCATTTAGTTTCTTCATGGTAGTGGCCAACTCGAAAGCTTTTGCTCCTTTGGCCACTACGCACATTTCCTGGAAATTTTAACCTTGAATACCTATTTTATTTTTTCTCCACTCTTTCCTACTAATTGTTAAAACTGAACTTGTAAATAGTGCAAAATAAAATTGAACTTGAACTTGAACTTGATTTGAAGATCTCTACTTTCCTTGCGAATGATATATTTTGAGTGTAAAATGAAATGTCGACTCGTACTCGCACTCGCACTCGAGTCAAACTCACAGCGAAGTAACAGCTGAACTCGGCAGATTGGACTTTGACCCGCGATCGTAGTTTTGGTAGCAAGACTTTCTGGACCTACTGGAGGATGAAAAAAAAGGTTAAGGACATTGCTTTCTCTGCTAATAAAAATGCAAAACATATACAGATACGTCGTAACACCTCAGTGGAGCTTAGCCATGCGAAATTATAATTACGAATGATCTTGATGCCTGAAGTGGTTGCATGCTTTGTGCTTTGTATTTCCAACGAAGCCCGCCGGTCCCTTAGTGCAGCAAATCCCCGGGAAACTCACGTAGTAGTCCTTTTGAACCACAAGTGTTCTCTTGTAGAGCTAGAGAAAGTAAAATGTGGACTGCTGAAGGATTATTTGTCGAGTCGCTTCGCCTCGCTGTCTCAGTCCTTTCTCCGGAATTCCTCTACTCGCCACTCTAGACCGGGATTCGAAGAAATATTCGAACTAAAGTTTCATTTAAAAAAGAATATATTCAAAATTTAAGATAAAAGAAAGTCAGTTAAGCATATATACCTATGAATAATTACACGATGGCCCAAACTAGGGATGGATTTCGAAAGATTCGAGAGTCACATAACAACAACAACGATCTTTCTGATTTTCGTAGCCTACGGAAATGATTTGCGCGCGCAAAGCACCATGGGCTCGGACACAGGGTTTTGCATCTTTATTTTATTGCAGAATAATAAAGTTCATTCTTTTCTGATTATCAAGAGTATATTTATATTTCAGTTCCGCCTTCGGAAAGGTCTCTTTTTCGCCATTCAATTAAATTGACTACTTTATGCTAAAAACTGTCCGGTTTGCCGCGCGGCCAAATGAGCTGCGCGACGTCACTGTGAGGACTCGTTCAAACATGGCGGACGGCTCCAGCGAGAAAGTTTCAGAGAAAGCTAAAAATAAGCTAGGAGGTGGAAGTTATTGTGTGGCTGGTGGCCTTGGCTTTCTTCCCGTATTTAACTTTATACTACGCCAAAATACAATGGACATTGAAGTTGTAATATACAGTGTTACTCATTCACAGTTTCAGATACAACACAACTACAATAAATGACTCACCAAGAACTCGACGATAACTTAGCTGTACTTTTATGCTGAAGCCAGAACAGTGAATGGCAAAGAATACAATATAGGGTTTCTCTGGTTTCCTGTAGAAATTCGTTTAAGAGGATCCTGAATGTTCGTGAATGAAAAACGGACGATAAAACTTGCAAAGAACCCAGAATTTCGAAAGCCGTATAGTCGAACTGAGCCTCAAAAGCTACGCAACTCACTGCTATCAGAGCTGAAGTTAATCAATGTTCCTTGGGATAATGAAAATATCCTTTTTCAGATCACAGAATAAATAGCCAGTATCTGACAACGATGCAGTTGTTGTAGAAAATATAGTCGGGAACCTCACCTCACGTAACTCAGTCTCAGAATTCGCTATATTATAAACGCTTTCTCTATGAATGTTTTTCCATCGGGCATTTTCAACACTATCACAATGTGCAGATTAACTTCTCCTGTGCTGACCATACATTGTAAAAAGAAAGCACTTGTGTTTCCTGCAACAGTTTTGATCAGTTGACAATTTTACAGCCCATTTGCGGCCGGCAGTCTTGCAATTTCTGTCTTTCACTTTTATCAATCGACATGTTCTTTTTATTGCAGGTTATTCCATCCAATAAGAAACGAGCTTTCGGATCGTCAATGTCAAGCTGTCAGAATTGAACCAATCAGCGACGACAAATGTTGTAAACAAGTCAAGTACAGTAAAATGTTTTTGCTGTATATAGTCAGTTTATTTGCTTAGTTAGATTTTTATGCGGGTTCTTAAAGGGATACCCGAGTGAAAAACACATTTGGGCTCAAAAGCATCTTTCAGATGTACTTTGTTCAGAAAATGTATTACAATTTGATAAAACTTTTTCAGAGTTGAGAACGAGCCCCTCAAAGTTGGCCCCGCGAAGACCTGGGCGCTGCCATTTTGTTGACATTAATTCCTGTGACGTTTTTCCCACCGCAGTCTTGCGGCTAACTTGTAGCGACTTGTTTTCTTTGTAGAATTTTCACACGCTCGGAATTAGAGTAGATTTTCATCGATATGGCAGAGCAATTTCGTACTAGAACAAAAATATGATGAAGACGATATTGTGAGAGAAGTTCAGAAGACTGGGAGGACGAGGGAAAGCATGTGGAAGGCGAGAATATCAGACCACAGGCAGCCCACCCGAGCGTGGGCTCCCTGTGGCAGTGTTAATCATGTGACGTCATCGTGTTTTCATCGGTTTTCTGTAAAATGACCGAAACAGTTCGCTAAATGGCTGGAAAAATCCTCATATTTGGTCGAATGATCCCCAAATACCTTGAAACTCGTAGTGAAATAAACTATTTACACTTTGATGTGGTCTAATGTGCTTTTTTGGGCGATATGAGGGAGTTTCAGGCGTTTGTTTCTCGATGTTTTGAAGAGCTCGCTTCAGCTACTAAAAAAATCAACAAGGCAGGAAACTTCGGCCACTTTGCGAACACGACACTCGCGGAATATTTGCCAAAATGTCGAACATTTCCTTGACGCTTGCCAACAAGACTCCAGAATGGACAAGGGCAGTTCTTGAACTATACGTCTGCCTAAAATTAGGACGCTAGGTTGGTTCTAACCCTCCAAACGAGCCTTTCTCCAGATGATCTGCAGGGGGTGATGCGCATAAGCGCCCCCTTTTGCCACATATGCCACCATCACACACAGACTCGTGCCGGGGCCCCGTAAGGATAATTTGCACACAAAAATATAAAGACAATATCAACTCATGCGGGGGATAGTAAGGAAAATTGCTGGCTGAGTTGTCAAAGATTGAAAAGATTTGCCGCGCGAGATTAATCTTCGGAGTACTTAGTTCTTACTCATTTTATTGCCGGTTGTTACTGAAAATTATACGAGGATCTTTCAATGGGTAATATCCTCTACGTTTAATAACAGGCCGGGTACGTGGACTTTGTAGAAGTGGAAAAACAACAATGCTGCACTGAGATAGTGGTAAGTTCATCCCGATAAGTTCTTATGCAGCCTAGCTTCGGTCACTTATCAGCTTAGAGTACTTTTCTGCGAGTTTCCCCAATCAAATATTTGAACTTACAGAGGCTAAACGAGGTTTTCTGTCTCATCGAGACAATATAATAAAACAAACCACGGCTTTCAAGGGAGGAGCGTTTTGAGTTGTGGCTGGAAATAATGGGTTTAATCTTAATAAGTGCATGCAGAATATCATCCCGGCAAAAGATCACTTGAAACACCTTGTAAACTAATTATGTAAAATTCTCCATAATATAGCTCTGGTGTATTTAGACTCGTTCTATGAATGACGACATTGGAAATGGTTAGGTTTTTTCTATTTTTGGGGGGTAGGTTTTTTGTTTTTTTCTATTTTTGGGGGGGGGGGGGGGGGGGGGTAGGTTTTCAAAAGGTTTCCATCACGTGTCTAGAAGAGGAAGACCTAAGACCTCGAAAGATCCCCAAAACTAAAGACCTTGAAAACTATTAAAGACCTCAAAAACAGAGACCTTAACTTTTGTGGCTTACTGTAATTTACGAAACTTATTTTGTATATCTAGCTTAATTAGGGGATTTAGAACTGAGCGAACTGGAGAACAGAAGAGAACTGAATCCGGACTAGCGTATTAACATGATTAGAAATTATCCGAGAACACTGACTGAACCGAGGAACCGAACCAGACCGTCTAATGGGTATAGCTTTATACGGACCCAACAATTGCTGGACTTCGGATGACTCTTGGAATCAGTATAATATAGACCCTGAGTATTCGAATAAAAACGCTAAAAAGCGGCACCGAATTGAACTGCATGAGCGTGACGTCAACCGAGTACACAGAATTGAGTCATTGAAACGAGTAAACTGAACTCAGTGCATGAATAGAAGAAATAGAACTGGAAACACCATATGTAGCAGCTTATGGACACAAAGAAATGGAGAAAACTGAACTGAGTAAATACAACCGAAACCGAACAGTCTAATGGCTTTATGGCTTTTAATATGAATCGAATAAACAAAACTGAGTAAACTGCTTTTCGGATTTGAAAAAAACAAACAAATGACATGAAAAAACTAGGAGGACAAAGAAGAAAAATATTGAACCCCCAAAAATATCACAGAACAAGAAAAACGAGCGAAACTGAACTCTGAGAGGAAATTTATAAAACTGACCGGACCCCTGTGGAAACATCAACAAATCGGAAAGGCGATTCTCGCTAGAAAATGAATCGATAAAATGAACTAGAAACAACGGTAAAGAACTTAAATGGTCAAGAAGAAAATAACTAAGTTGGGGAAAAAAGACCTCAAAAACTAAAACCTTAACTGTTGTTTTGATACAAACAGCAAGCGTTGTCGATGACAAATTGTTTACGACGTTCTTATATGCGGGTAAAATGACAAGCGAAAGTCGCAAACTGGTTGGTTATATTGAAGCTTGTCTGTGAAGCGGTCGTGCAGAATTAAAGAACCTCCCCACTACACTATATGGCATGGGGTTGTCAACAGACGAGAACTCTTCCAGCTTCTGCATCTGTTGACCCCAGAGCGAAGTTCACATCTTTCTTCATTGCGATCTATTATAAAAGCGCTATTGTAATAGTCAAGCAGTATTTTTTGTCACTTCAATTTTTCCAGTAAATGTTCAGTCCCTTATTTTAAGTCTAATGCTAATGTTTGATTGGGGAAACTCGCAGAGAAGTACTCTAAGCTGATAAGTGACCGAAGGCTGCATATGAACTTACAGGGATGAACTTACCACTATCTCAGTGCAGCATTGTTGTTTTTCCACTTCTACAAAGTTCACGTACCCGGCCTGTTATTAAACGTAGAGGCTATTACCAAGTGAAAAGATTCTCGTATAGATTTTCAGTAACCACTGGCAATAAAACGAGTAAGAACTATATACTCCGAAGATTAATCTCGCGCGGCAAATCTCCTGAATCTCTGCAATCTTCAACAACAATTTTCCTTACTATCCCCCGCAAGAGTTAATATTGTCTTTATATTTTTGTGTGCAAATTATCCTTACAGGGCCCCGGCACGAGTCTGTGTGTGATGGTAAATATTTGCAGTGGGAGGGTGGCATAGGTGGCAAAAAGGGGCGCTTATGCACAGCACCCCCCTGCAGATCATCTGGAGAAAGCAAAAGCGCGCAGAAAAATCGTTTTTGAGCGGCTCGTTTGGAGGGTTAGAATCAACCTAGCGTCCTAATGTTAGGCAGACATGTAGTTCAAGAACTGCCCTTGTCCATTCTGGAGTCTTGTTGGCAAGCGTCAAGGAAAAGTTCGACATTTTGGCAAATATTCCGCGAGTGTCGTGTTCGCAAAGTGGCCGAAGTTTCCTGCCTTGCACAGGTCCCTAACCGATACTAGAGTATTGGAAGATTGGATCGAAACATTAGTTTTGATGCGTGTGGGTTACGAATTTTAGGCTGCGAATGAACAATTTTGGGATAAAAAGAAACAGACTACGATAAATTCACAACCACTCTCGCGCGGCAAAGAAATCACAGGTAACCCA